>JAJKFI010000133.1:2040976-2104116 GCA_029204185.1 Lerista edwardsae | reverse complement strand
ATTTTCAAGGTGGGGGAACAAATGTTCCCCTATTTTGAGGAGTTCCCCATGACTGCATCCCCAACTACAGGATGTGGTTAGCATGGCTGCATCAGCACTGGAAAGTTGGATCGGATTGGGTTCTCAGACTCTGACGACCAAGCGTCCGTTCCCAAAGCATCTCTCGCTTCTTTGAAATCACAGACTGACAAGGACTTCTTTGTAAAGAGCTGCTATCAAACCAAACTTCCTCCTTTCAAGTGCTCCATTCTTTGGCAACTGAACCAAACTAACAAGAAGCGCTTTGCAAGATGTCAGCTGCGTGTCGATGGAGATGAGACTGGTAGAAAAATAGCAAAACTGACTTTCAATCTGCTTTTCAGGTTTAAAGTGCGACAAGCGATAGACACTATTTTTTGGCTCCTTTTTGGGAGGCTGATCTCCACGTACAAAAACATCAGAACACCGCTTTCTCTGGAAAAAAAAAATCTCAAGGGAACCTGGGAAATAAAAGAAACTTTTACACCAACCTGTATTTTTGTTGGCTTCGTATTGCCTCCTGGAGACTCTCTTCCTTATTTAAGAGCTGCTCTTTCAATAACACCAAAACAGCCTCCCTCTCCTTCTCTCTGGTCTTCTCTTTCTGAAGCTCCTGTGACAATTACGCACCCCCACCCCCCCAAAAAAAATTGAGGGAGGTATTTGCAGCAGTTTCGTTCCCCCTCCTCAGCACACAATGAAGGACTATCCCCAGATTTGACACTTGGGGCGCAATCCTAAACTGAGTTAGGCTGGCATAAACTAAGACAGCAAAGTTTGGCCGGCACAAGGGCCACCGTCAAGTATGTTTGGAGCACTCTCGGAGTCAGAGAGGCCGGCACACAGACGTGCACCGTCCTCCCTGACACGGAGAGTGCTCCAAACATGCTTTACGGTGGCCCTTGTGTTGGCCAAACTTTGCTGGTTTAGCTTGTGCCGGCCTAACTGCAGGTGAGGATTGCGCTCTTAAGCAGATTTCCTGCGATCCGCCCCACTCCCAAATGCACTTACCCAGGAGTAAGCCAACTGCACCCTGTGCAAATCAGGGTGCTGGAGCAGAGAAAGGGGGCCGCCTGCCCTCCTCTTCCTACCCCTGGCACTTTGCAAGAAGACCCAGGTGCCCCCCCCACGCAGTGTCAGGGGACAGTAGAAATCCACGATTGCCTCTCCCCTACCCCGGCATCATCGCCCAGCACGTGCCCTCCCTGCACTGTTGACCAAAGCGGTGCTGCACAGCGGCTGCAAGGATTGGCCCCCAAGCACATGTCCCATTAGGCCACACTTTGGAGCCAGCCCCGGCGCATTAAGACCTCGGCAGCCCCATGACCTGCTTACCTCCTCCAGGGCGGCCGAGGTCTCACGCTGGGCCCCCAGCTGCCCCCTCAGCCTCGCACTCTCCTGCTCCAGCTCCCCGAGGCGCTGGGAGACGTCCGCGAGGGCGCTCAGCTCCGCCGCCTGCTGCCGGCTCTGGGCCTCGAGGTGGGCCAGGCGTTGGCCTTGAGCCGCCAGGGCCTCCTCCTGGGCCTGGGCCTGGGCCTTCAGGCGCCGGCCGGCCCTGTCCAGCGCCCGCCGCTGGGCCTCGGCCTGCCTGAGGGCCTCCTCCAGGGCCCCCTTCTCGGCCTCCAGCCGAGCCAGGGCCACCTTGTGCCGCTCCAGGCTGCGCTCCAGGCCCTCCAGCTCCCGCCGGGCCTCCCGCAAGTCCTCCTCCGCCTGCTGGGCCTTCCGGGACAGGCGGGCCCCCTGCCGCTGCTCCCCCTGGAGGCTCTCCTGGGCCTCCGCCAACTTCCGCTCGGCCTGCGTGGCTGCGGCCCGCAGGGCCTCCGCTCCGGCCTGCGAGGCCTCCCGCTCCCGCTCCAGGGCCTGGACCTCCTCCAGCAGCCGCTCACTCTCCGAGAGCCGCCGCGCCCGCTCCTGCTCCCGCTCCGCGAGGGCGTCGGCAAGGGCGTCCTGCAGGCTCCTCAGCCGCTCCTCGAGGGCCGCCACTCGGCAGGACTCGGCCTCCCGCTCCCGTTCGGCCTCTGCCAGGGCCACTTCCAGTCCTGCCACTGCTTCGGCCTCTTCCTCGTGGGCCCGACTGTCCTTTCTTTCTGGGCCGGACCCCGCAGTCTCCTCCCGCTCCGTTGCCTCTGCCTTCCGAACCTCTGACAAACGCTCGAGCTTTGGTTCCTCCGCCTGGTTTTGCAGCCACGCTGGCTAAACAGGACGAGAGGCAACACTCACAAGAACATAAGAACATAAGAAGAGCCCCGCTGGATCAGGCCAAAGGCCCATCTAGTCCAGCTTCCTCACAGTGGCCCACCAGAAGCCTCAGGGAGCACAGCAGACAACAAGATGCTTGTATCCTGTTGCCACTCCCTTGCACCCGGTACTCTGAAGTAGCCCATCACCAATGTAAGGATGTTGCACAATCCATCATTGCCTATAGCCCACGATGGACTTTTCTTCCAGAAAGCCGTCCAATCCCCTCTTAAAGGGATCTAGACCAGATGCCATCACCACCTCCTGTGGCAAAGAGTTCCACAGATTAACTACCCGCTGGGTAAAAAAGTGCTTCCTTTGATCTGTTTTAACTCTCCCAGTTTTAGCGGATGCCCCCTGGTTCTGGTGTTGTGAGAGAGGGAAAAGAACATCCCTCTATCGACTCTATCCCTTCCGTGCATAATTTTGTATCTCTCAATCATGTCCCCCCTCAGGCGCCTTTTTTCTAGGCTGAAGAGCCTAGAGTCTAGAGCTCTAGGCTGAAAAGCCTAGAATACTCCTTAGGGTGCACGCCAAGAAGTAGTGCCTGTCCCGTGACACAGCTCCCCCTTATTTCCTTCCCCCACCCTGCAGCCCCTCGGGCTCCCTCGACATCCCCTTCCATGCCTTCGAAGCACAGCCTTGCTTTCCCACAGAAACTTCGCTCGCGGGCCGCAGGGCCTTTTTCGGGAGGGCACCTTCCCAGCAGAACCTGCTCCCAAGGGAAGCCGCCCACCTGGTCAGCTCACACCAGGTGCCCTGTACAGAGTGCCGTTCTAAAAAGGCGGGCCTCGGTCTAAAACATTGGAGAACCACCGAAATGGTGTATTCAAAGGCCCGAAATAGTGTATTCAAAGGCACCAATTCTCTCCCCTCCAAGACGTTGGTTGCAAACCTCTCTGTGAAGGTGCGTTTCCTCCTCTGACCCCGGGCCTCCCAGGTTGGCAGCTTCCTCCAGCGCTTCCTGCAGCCTCCTGCGCAAACCCTGGTTCTCCCGCTCCAGGGCTAGCAGCCGGCCGGTCTCGTTCCCCTCACAGCTCAGCAAAACGGGCACGGCGGAGGGTTCTGGGAGAGGAAGGAAACTGCGGTTTGATGCTTGCAGGCAGCTGCTACCTGCTGAGCCTGACCCTTGGTTCGCCAGCGCAGCGTTGTCGAGCACAGGCTGGCAGCAGCAGCAGCAGCAGCCTCTGGGGTCCTTCCCGGCTCTTCCAAGAGACGATGCCGGGGGTCAACCCATGGCCCTGCCTATAGAATTAATAGGAGCGAATTGAAGCCAGGGGGACGGCCTTAGCGGCCATGTTTTGTGACTCAAAACATTCCTCATTCCAAGCATTTCACATTGCTTTGCGCGTACTGTTTGGGACTGAATAGTTTACTCCTGAAGTAAAAACTTACAAAAATAAAAATGTGTGATTGTGTAGAAACATTATTGGTAACCTTGTTATGAGTTAATGTGCAATTACGAGGTTAAATTCCTCATTTTTCAAAAATCCCATTTTTCGTTCAGCGATTCGCACACCCGTATGCAGAACACGCAGGCATGCTTAAAGAGGTTGATATTAACTTTTACACACGTGCAGGGAGATTTTTATTTGTGAATTCGCGGCAAGCCTCCTCCTTCGTGGCAATGATCTGAGTCAGCCATATTGATATACCTATGGCTTCAAGAAAATGACATCATGGCTTCTCCAGTGTATAATAGCTCCATGCCGGGGGTTGACCCTGCAACCTCCTGCCTGCAAACCAAAGGCCTCGCTGTGCCCCCAAATTCTGCACTCGTTACCCCAAGACCAGCAGGGAAGGGACAAAGGCGTCAGAAGTCCTTTCAAAGGGCCACGCTCACCACTGGGGGCCCAATCAAACTCCAGCTCTTCTGCCCGGAGTGCATCGAGGGGCTCCCCCAAGCTTTGCCTCAGCCGTCTCTCCAGCCCCAGGTTCTCGCGCAAGAGCTCCTCGGTCTGGTGGAAGAGCTGCTCCCGTTCCTGCAGAGAGAAAGAGGGAGCGCTCAGCTCTGCACAGCGACAGATCTGGACGCCACGGCAGCCATCTTTCTTTCTCCCGGCCCCCGCTTCTGGCTCTGGAGTGGGGAGGAGAAGAGAACGTGGGCTAGAGTGTCAGGCTCTTTTCTCCTCTTCGGTTCCTCTTTTTATTTCCCCTTCTCCTTTTTGGGGGCTTCTACAGGGCAGGGAGGAGGCTAGTGGCCGCCCTGCTATCCCTGCACCTGAGGCAATTGACTCAGCTGGCCTAACAGATGGCCCGACCCACAGGTTTCTATGGCGTTTTAATACACAGCGAGCGGAGGTTAGGCATAGCCTTTGGTAACAAAAGGAACACACAAACGAATGGGCGGCAGGACTGGAATGGACCACGCAGGATCACAGAATGGCGCGACAGAAGACGGTGGCGGTTTGCCGGCGGCTTCCAACCTCGCCCCTCACCTCTTGGGCCTGGTGCAGGGAGCTCTGCAGAAGCAGCTTGTCCTTCTCCAGCTGATTCAGGCGCTGGCCCCGAGCGCGGGCGGCCTCCAGTTGCTCCTCCAGCAGGGCCTTGGTCTCCAGCACAGCCTGAGAAAACTCGCGCTCTTCCTGGTGACCCAAAACAGCACCACGTGTTACCCTGGCGCCGCCGCAGTGATGTCATGCAGGGGGTACGCGGGGGTACGTGAGTACCGGTTTCTAGGATTACAGCTGGCCCCGCCCATTCGCCCGCCCACTCGTCGACTCCGCCCTCTGCAACGTTTGAATTTCCTGCACGTTTGAGTTGCCTGCATGTTCTCAGAGCCAGGCAGGCAAGCAGGCAGCGAGCGGAGCCTTGCCTTGCCACTGAAAAATGAGCTGCTCTGGAGTTTTAACATGATGCCAGGCCTCCTTCACATGTTCTGGGGGTGCTGTGGAATACTGTTGCCACTGTTGGGTCAGTTTAAAATGGTCTGAGGCCTCAAAAAGGGCTTTTTTCATGTCACTTCCTGCCACGACATCACTTCTGGCTTATGACGTCACTTCCGGTGGGCGGGTCCCAACACGTGCCAATCAAAAGTGAGTACCTGTTCTTAAATCATTTAGATGACACCACTGCACCGCCGCCCTCCCCCTGGCAATGCACCGACAATGCCCGGCTTGAAGTCCCCTCCCCAAATCACAGCTGCCAACTCTGGGCTTTGAGAGGACTCCTGCGCCTTGACGAAGGGCGCAGAAAAAGAGAACTTCACCAGGTGCAGCTTTTCTCCATTTTTGTGCTGGGAGAAGCAGCATCTGGAAGAGTTCTCCCTCCTGCAAAAACGCTCCGACGTACTGCAACTCGAGGAATCCTAGTCTGTAATTCTAAGAATCCTGCAGTGGATTTAAAGTCTGCCGCCTGACTTTGGGGGGGAGGGGGGGCTGTTCCGAAAAGTTTCTGAAAAGGAGGGGCCTGTGTCCAACCCACAGGATTCTGGGAATTATGGTTTAGCAAGTAGCTTAGAGGCTATCCGCCGGAATTCTTGGCACCCTTGGGAAACTATAATTCCCAGGCTGAGTCTTTATGGAGAAACTGTGGCGGTTTAAACCAGTTTCAAAGTGGTTTCAAATGGTGCCAATTCGCCAGATTTAGAAATTCCCTTTCGTTGGTCCTCCTCTGTTCCTAATCCCAGCCACCACCACCCAAGCCAGAAACCTCCCCCCCCCCCCAATAAGGTCTTTGCCTTCTACTGGAGTTGCCAAATTTTGAGTAGCAAGAGGTCAAGGGGCGGAGCCTGGAAAAATCTGGGTGGGGCAATGGGCGGAGCCAAGGTGGGGTTATCCACCCAATGGAACATGCCCTCACTTTCTCACTGGTTTACCGGATTGTCAATCTTACCTTCAGCTGGGCTCGGCACTGCTCCAAAGCGGGCAGCAGCTCCCGCAGGGCTCCCAACTCGGCCTGAAGTCGCTCCATCCTCAGCGTCTTCTCTCTCAAGGCGTCCAGTTCGTCTCGGTACAGCCCAGCCAGGTGGGCCTCACCCACCAAGGCCCGGTTCTGGAGAAGGGGAAAAGATGAGAAGTAAGCGGGCTGCAGGAACGGAGGCTGGGCACTGGGGAAAAGCATTTCCCCCCCCTCTGGCCTCCCTGACTCCGAGAGTGGTCCAAATGCACTTTACGGTGGTAAAGCTTTGCTGGCCTACCTGTGCCGGCCTCACTCCAGGAGAGGACTGCACCCACAGTGTGTAATTAATCTGTGGAACTCCTTGCCACAGGAGGTGGTGATGGTGTCTGGCCTAGGCGCCTTTAAAAGGGGACTGGACTGATTTCTGGAGGAAATGTCCATCATGGGCTACAGGTGGGCTAGAGGTGGGCTACTCCAGAATGCCAGGTGCAAAGGAGTGGCCGCAGGATGCAGGCATCTTGTGGGCTCCCTGAGGCATCTGGTGGGCCGCTGTGAGAGACAGGAAGCTGGACTAGGTGGGCCTTGGGCCCGATCCAGCAGGGCTCTCCTGACGTTCTTACCTCTTGCTGAATCTTGTGCAGCTGCCCCTCCAGATCCTTAAATGCATCCTGCTGATCCAACAGCTCTTCCACCTTCTCTTCCCTGGAGACAACAGTAGTAATGTTAGAATCCAAGAAAGTGGCCTTCTGCTCGAGTCTGCCCCCTTGCTCGATCGAGCTCAGCGTTGCCTCCAGACACTGGCCGGCAGCATCTGGCTCAGCACTGTCTAGACACTGGCTGGCAGCGTCAGAGTCTCCTTCTCCAGCCCTGCCTGGAGACGCTGCCAGGGACTGAACTTGGGGCCTTCTGGATTCAAGCGCCAAGTTTCCGCCCCTTCCCAAATGCCCCCTGCAGGGGCAGGGGCCCAATTCTGCACCCAGGAGCCCTGATGACGCCACTGCAGTGAGTTCCAAAGGACTCTCGCACACGTCCCCAGCCCCGTGTTTGTGGGGCTTCCCGTGCCCCACTTCTTAGGCTCCCCCTCGGCCTGCCCGTCCCACTCACAGCTCGTTCTGCAGACGCCGCACCTGGGCCCGGACTTTGGCCAGCTGCACCCCAAGGTGCTGGGGGTTGCCTTCCGGAGGGGGCGCTCGGGCCGCATCCTGCACTTGCTGCAGCTCCCACAATTTCTGCAGGGGGAGGAGACGGACAAGGTGAAGCTGGGAACACAGGAAGTGTGGGGCAGAGAGAGACACTGTGGGGGCAAGTCTGTCTACGCGGGGGTGTCAAACGGAAGCCCCATAGCCCGGGTTCGGTCCCCAGAAGCTCTTTATCCAGCCCTCGGCCTCTCCCAGCACCACTATCAGCTGCTGGGCTGTGCGGAGGTGTCACTGCTGAAAGGGAAGCCCGCATGGTAACCGGGGTCTCCCGTATCTTGAAAAGACTATCAGGATTTGCTTATTTTCTCTCCTGCCATTTGCAGCTAAGGAGTTCCTGCGGGGGGAAAAAAAGTGCTTATTTCTGGTCAGGACCTCCTTAACGACATCACTTCCTGCTTAACGACATCACTTCCTGCTTAACGACATCACTTCCTGCCCTCAGCAGGCAGCACGAACGCTATTCTGCCCACTGTGCGAAATCAGAGCGTGGCAGGGACGGCTGTGAGGTTGGCCCGTGTTTGGGACCGCCGGCTGCCTCCGTCACCTCCAGGCCTTTGTCGCGCTCGTCCACCAGTTCTCGAACCCGGGACACGGCGCCCCGCAGGAGCTGCTCCACCTCGGAGGGTCCCAGTTCCTTCCACTGCAGCCTCAGCACGGTCTCAGGCTCTCGAGTCACCTGGGAAGGGAAGCACATCGCTGGGTGTCCCTCCTGCTCCGCCAGGCCCCACAGATCCTGCTGGGTGGAAGCACAAAACGCCCGCTCCTGAAAGCAGACCCCTACCTCTCGAATGGCTGACGCCAGGGAGGCCTGGATGCCAACGTCCAGCGTCTGGATGTGGCCGATAACCTTGTCCCGCCGTTCGCACTGTCAAGAGAGTCGAGGAGGAGGAGGATGTTATTGACACAGCCTTGCACACTGCAGGAGCTGAGCTGTTCGTAGGGCAACGAGCTGCTCTCTTGCAAACTGTAGGAGCTGAGCTCTTTACACAGGGCAGTAAGCAGCCATCTGGTTTCTGAACAGAACTCAGGGCTTGAGGCAATCAGTTACCTGATCGTCCTATCAATCTTGCCAGTCTTTTCACTGGAGGCACTGGGGGACCCACCAGAAACGGGGGATCCCTCCCTCTCTCCCTCCCCAACCTACCTGCACAGCACCTCCCAGGAGTAGCAGCAGCAGCTTCCTCATCTCCTCGACGCTTTGAGCTGGAAGAAACCGGGGATGCGATGGGAAGCCAAGCAAAACGTTTTATGTGCCCCTCTCCCTCCTCTTTGTCAGAGGGCCCCCCTTTTTGTGGTGAGCCCCCAGTTCCTTTGACCGCTGCGGGAAACGCAATCGGTCAGGTTTCCCCTCCCTGCCCTGGACCTCACAGCGGGAAAAAATGCTTTCTGGAGCATGAACAAAGTTTAAATACATGAAACAGAATGCTTTGCCTGTTTTTATTTGCCCCTGTCTTCCTCCTCTTTCCCAGACCTCTTTGAGGCTCTCTAGATCAGGGGTGTCAAATATTAAGCCCGTGGCTGGCCCTTGGAAGAAATTTCTCCAGCCCCCATTATAATTGGGTTCCCAGCATAATAATTGGGCTCTCTTATATCTTGAAATGATGACCAAGATTTTCCCTTCCATCATTTGCAGCTAATGAATTCCTGCATGAGAGCAAAGTGTTTATGTCTGGCCATTCTCTGCTTAACGACATCACTTCCTGCTTAACGATGTCATTTCCGGCCCTCAGCAGGTGCCATGAATACTATTTTGTGAGTTTGACAGCCCTGCTTTAGATTGTAAGCTCTTCAAGGCAGGGACCTGTCTTTTCATTTGCTGCACAGCACCACAAGTGCTCCTGCAGGCATTCAGACAAACCAATGGCGTGCTCGGCACTTTGTTCGGAAGACCGACCTGTGAGAGGTTCTCTGGCCAGAAGGTGGATATTAGGAGGTGCTGTAAGAATCAACTGTTGCAGGTCATTCTGGGAGGAAAAGGAGACATGAATAAAAAATCAAATCAGATTATGTGAATCCGATTATCCTATCATACTAGCAGCCAAGGAGATGATGAAACTAGACCAAACTATCTTTGCAAAGGTGAGCATGCAGAGGCAATCAGAGAGGTTTGGGGCAAATGTTTCAGAGGGGCTGGGAGGGAAGAAAAAGGGCTTGCAGACCTAGATTCGGGGCTTCTCTTCCACCATCCACCTCGAGGCCGACAAAATAATTTGTCACTTGGGTGGCAACAGCCAGTTCAGGCAGTATCAATTGTGGCACCTGCCTGTTTGTATATCTGCTTATTTATACAAATAAACAAACAGATTTATTTCTGTCTTGTGTTTTGTGTCGGTCCTAAAATAAATTTTATTTTTAGGTTGAAGTTGCATCTTAGGTGCATTTCCTCCCAGAGAGACAAGCTCGGTCTAGTTTGTTCCTCTTGCCGGCAGAAGCTGGTCACCTCTGTACAGCTACAAACAAACCAAAACCAGAAGGGGCTAGCCCCTCTCCGCCCCACACCCCAGGGCTCATTTCTAACACCAACTCCATCCTCCCAAATCTGGCCCTCTCAGGCATCCAGCTGCATGTCTGTTTTTCTCTTATTTTAACTATGTATTTAATTCAGACACAATTCAAAGCCTTTTGTTTAACCTGTGACATGGCCTGCAGTTTCTTATAGAGCCACAGGGTGGCAGCACGTTGGCACTGCAATAGGATCTGTTGCTACCTGACATGTTTTGCTAAAGAAAAAGAGAAAGCAGAACCAGGGATTCTATGGCAGCAGAGGTTTTCTGCCACCTTGTGGCAAGAAAATAAAACAGCAGGTCATTCGGTCAAAAAAAGGTTTTTTGTATTGCAACTGGGCTAAATAAATAGTAGCTGATTCAGACACGGATCTAGATGCCCCAGGGGACCAGATCTGAAAGGCAGGAATTGGCTTCTGGATGAGCAGCAAGATTTTCTAGAGAAAAATCCAAAGAAGGCCCTTATAATACAGAGGTTTGTTTCCTACATAGGGATCCCTATGGCAATATACAGGTGCTGCCCTCCCGTGGACAAAAGTAGGAACTGCATGCTTTTTTTAACCCTAGTCAAAAAAGCATTAACGGTGTATATTGAACTTGTGTGGAATACACAAGGGGAGCAGGGGCAGACACACATCTAGATGCCTCAGGGGACCAGATTTGAAAGGTGGGAAATTGTTTCTGGATGAACAGCAAGATTTTTTAGAGAAAAAAATCCAAAGAAGGCCCTTATAATACAGGGGTTCCTTTCCTACATAGGGATCCTATGGCAATATGCTGCCCTCCTGTGGACAAAAGTAGGAACTGCAGGCTAGGCTGCCTGAAAAGCATTTACAGTGTATTTTAAATTTGTGCTGAATACACAAGAGAGGCAGAGGCAGACATGCCTTTAGATGCCTGAGCAGGATAGATCTGAAAGGAGGGAGCAGCACATTTAGCACATTTGCTTATTGAAAAAAACTCAGGCTGGGGCCAGAGACAAAGATACTTTTCATACACAGCAATTCTATGGCAACATGGATGAGAAAAGGGAAAAAAGACAGGATAAATAGGGTCATTTTTTTTATTTTTTATTTTGCCACCTGGCAACCTCACCTACCTGGTAGAACTCTTGCAATCGCTGAAGGAGAGTCTGGAGCTTTTGTAGCCTGTGGGTCTCATTGCTCTGCACGGTCCATGGGGAACAGACTCCACCAGGGGTCAGGTCTCTACGAAAAGAAATGGAACCAAAAGCAAAGGAGAATAAGTGGGGTTCTTCCAAGAGGGGGACTGGAGACCTTAACACAATTCTCAGCACCCTCACTGAACTCCAATTCCCGTTCACTTGGGGGGATGCTGTCGGTCTTAAACTGGCCGAAAGCCAGCACAAATTTACAGCGTAGAAACAGCTAGTAGTCCCGAACAAAATATAATCCAAGCAATAATTAATGCTTGCCTGCATTAATTATTATATTTTTTTCTAGATCTTTTGTTTGTTTGTTTGTTTGTTTGTTTGTTTGTTTGTTTGTTTGTCTGTTTAGTGGGCCACACTAGATTGTTGTTTTTGAAAGTGTTACATAATAATTACACAATTATTGTGCACATTAGCGCCACGCCTTGAACCTCTACGAACAACTTTAAAACTGTGACCGAGTTCCAGAAGGCCTTGGTTGCTTAATTAAACTGTGCTGAGCTTCTTCCTAAGATCGCATTGGTTGGGGGGGCCGTATGGGGGTCTCTCTGCAAAGGGAGTTCTTGTGCAACACCTGCTTGTCATCTTCACACAGTAAATCGCATTTTAACGCACGTGTTTAAAATGCAATGCATTGTCCTTGGGGAGGGGACTTCCCTTATGTTCCTCATCCCTGGTCCTTCCCCGAGTGTCCCCAATCGATTCAGTGCTAATAACCGCCACTTATAGGGGTTTCAAATGGTGTCTCTGTCATCTCTAGGAATTACAATTCTGAGAACAGAGAACTAAGAAGGTATTTATTGCCGCTTTATCCTTCTTTTCCAGGAACAGGGTGGCTTTTCTAAGGTTATCTGCCTTTGTGCAGTGAGTATCCTCACAACCTCTTTGGCAGACAGGTGAGGTGACCATCAAGCTACAAAGCTACCTGCTGCTTTGGGCAGGATCCGAACCCGCATCCCGCAGTCCTGGTTCTGCTCGCTAACCATGTTACATACCGCTCTGGCTCTCAATAAGGGCAGCAATTTCTCAACCAACCAATGAAAACTCCCATAATCCTTTGGGGGAAACCATGATGGCTCAGTTGATATTGACCTCTCTACGTGTGTTGGGTGGCAATGTTTCAAAACAGGGACTCACATCAACTCCATGAGATGCGGGAGGGTGTCCCCACCCACCAGCTTGAGGAAACAGTCTTGGGGGCTCTCACATCTTTTCTCCTCCTGTGGGGAACGGGGACGGTCAGATTTGGGGTCCAGCTGTCTCCCCAAGGCTTGCACCTGTGGACAGAAGACAGCAGAAATGAGCTGAACAGCAGAACAACAGTCGCCCAGGGGCAGAATTCTTTCAAAACCCTGGCACCATCTCCCAGCAGAGCTGGTAAAGACCTGAGAGACTGTCAGGCAGTGCCCAACACTAGATCAAGGGTTCCCAAACTGCGGGAGAAAAACAACACCAGTTTCAGCAGCGAAAAAAACATTTTCGAACACCCCTAACCATTGACATTACAAAGAGACGTTACATTGATGTTACAAATCCATATTCCTCTTGCTAAACCGCCACTTAAAAGAACCTTCCTCTGGGGGTGAGAAAAGCAGGCTAGAAATAAGATTGACTAAATTATATTAAGGGTATCTTTTTTGTCCCGTGAGCAGAATCGGCGCCCAAGTTGCAGCTATCATCCAACGCTCCCTGGACACACCGTAATTAGGGGAGCAACTAGCCTTTCCAAACCCGGTGTCACCACGCTATAAAGCAAATTGCCCAAGATCTGTTCTTTTAGGGGAAAGAGAAGCACTTTCATTGACAGCAAAGGTCAACAAAGGTCATGCCAAGATCCAGGGCCAAGCGTAGCCCTGTTTCCTCCCAAACCCAGGGCACGGATGTTCCTCTTGGGTGGCCCAGAAGATCAATCTCCCTTGGACCTTATAGTCCCGTCCCCCGCGCCAAAAGCTTACCCAAGTGACTAGCGGCCCTGATAGGAAGTCTTCCAGTATCTTGGCCACGTCCCCCTCCATCTGGCCATCAAAACGATGCTGTCTTCTGAGCCAAGGGGGGGTCCTGTGGGCGTTAGGTGTGCCTGCTAGGATCTTGCGCTACGCACTGGTGCGGCTTAATGCTCAACTTCCTTCCGCAATCTGGCGCACGGGGGGGGGGGGAGGGAGAGGAAGCCTGCCACCGCAGGCGAGACATCAAATTAGGGGACCCTTCTTTCCTCACACCAGACGTCCCCCAACGGTCCTGATGAGAGCACCGTTCCTCTCGTTAAAGAGCAGAAAAAGTTGGGTTTGCAAGAGGGCCTCCATCAACCGTCTCCCGTGGCAGGAAAACCACAGGCAAGATGGCAATGAAGAAATCGGAGGCAGAGGGGCCTCCTCAAACAGCCCGTCAGGTTTGTGGCCTGAAAGTCCAATGGCGCAAGAGGTTTGCAGGACTCTTCGTTCGCCAATTTGGCCGTCGTCTGCTTTCTTAGAATCTGAGCCAGGCTGGGAGGGGACCATGAGGCAGGGAGTTCCAATGACTCCTCTCGCTTGCGGTATTTGCCGTGTGGCGTGAAAACGGGATTTCCTGGGTGCCGGGATGGCTTTATTTGGCAACCATTGAGGCGTGGGATTCAAGCTGCAACTGGGCAACAGGACAAATGCCCCAATTGTGCAAGGATACATATTTGCAACCCAGGGGCTAAGGGGTGTGTGTGTCTGGAAACATGGTCAAGGAAAAGTGGTAGCAGGGGGTAGATAATCCAGTCCAAAGGCTCAAAGCGGAACTTTTAAAAAAATAGATTGGTCTTTTCAACCCTTCTTTTCGGAAGGTGTACTCTGGGTTTTAGGGCCAGGAAAAGTCTACTTGGAACAGGGCTGGGGTGGAGGGCAGAGGAGGGACTTTTGGTATGCAAATTGGGTGTTGTCACTGAGCCATCAAGCCCACCCACCCTTTCATAATCCCAAATCAGGCTATTCAGCAGGAAGAAAATATACTCTGCTTATTGACCAAGGCACCCTTGTTCATAACGTTCCTTCACGTTTTCCTTATGTTGTGAGAATCTAATGTGTAGCCCTTATTGTAAGAACGTACTAGGGAGAGGGGCTTAAACAGGGATGGAGGAGCAAACGGAAGGGGACAGAAAGCCCCAGGACACGGTGGCAGGTCTGCTTGGAACAAGAGTTTGGAAGGAGCTACAGCTCAATCCACACAACTCAAAATCCAATCGCCTTTCCTCGATTTAGCACAAGTTTCCTCTCGGGCGATTGTGGTACGAGGCACGGCGGAAAAAAAGAGTCTGGGCTGAAAACAGGGCTGGTTGAGCAAGGGAGGAAACGACAGCTTAGTGGGGCAAGCACGAGTGTAGCATCCCAACCATCCATTTCACCCCCTTTGCGGCAGGGTGCAAATTTGTCAAGAGTGCGACACATTTGGCAGAAACTGGCAAGGGAGGAATGAAGCAGACTTCTTGGCCTCTCTTGAAAGCGGCAGAGCTGAATCTCTCTCGGTTCTGAGAAAACTTGTTGACGTCACAAAGACTGCGTTAGCCACAGGTCGGGGAAGGCACCGAGCCCTCAGTTTCAGACCGGCTAAAGGAACAAGCAGCACAATTGTGGGGCCGAGTGTATATACTTTGCGCATTTGTTCCTATCAGAGACGGAACAATTGTGAGTAATGGCTCCCGTCTGTCAGCTATTTGAAATGGTTTTTGTAAATAAGCAACACACAGAGAATAGCAGGAGCCCACCAGATGCCTCAAGGAGCACAAGACAACAAGATCCCTGTACACTGTTGCTACTCCCTTGCGTTTGGCATGCAGAGAGAGAGAGAGCCTTCTTCGAAAACCAGGAAGTTGTGTACACCCATCACAGCTTGTAATCTATGCTAAGACTTTTCCTCCATCAGTCCGTCCATTCCCCTTTGAAAGGCACCCAGGACAGTGCCACCCCCAAGCCCGGTGGCGAGGAGTCCCACAGGCTAACTGCACGCCAGCTCAAGCCTCAAAATAAAAATTTTGTCTGTTCTAAGAGGAACAGCCTCGAGGGGCTGCACAGAGACAGATTCAAGATCCAGAACGGACAAACCAGTTTTATTTGTTAGCGATTACACCAGAAGAGCACTGAACTGAGAGGGGGGTTAAAGCGACTAGACAACAGGACCCCCCCCCTTTTTGTGCAGAAGTGGCGGCTAAATCTTAGGCATCGTGGACGCGGCTCTCCGGAAGCCAGGACCCCGGGGGGCTCAGAGCTGGGAGATAATGTTGGCAGCGAGGCTACAAGTCAGGCCTGTCCCATCTTCCTCCACATTGAGTGACTTCACGATGCCATCTTCCACCACCATGGAGAACCTGAAAGGTTTGAGGAGGGGGGGAAAGACAGAGGAAGGGCACGGGAGAGGAACGGCACAAAACCATTTTACACGCAACCCGCTGTGCAAGAGTAAAGCCAAGTCAGTACCCCACTTAGATTTCTGGGCGCAAGAACCCTTGCGCACCCTTTCGCATGTGCGCGCCTGAATGGTGCCTAGTCGGCGCCAAATTTGCAGAGCAAGAACCGTGTCCCTGTTCAGGGTGGGCATGGAATAATCGTGGAATTATCTCCTGATCTGACCTAACGCTAGTTCCTTTTACGATGGGAAGAAAGCAGTATGAGACTGTCTTATTTCCTCTGTTCCTGGATTATTTTTCTTTCCCCAGCAGCCATCCCATTGAGGCGAAGTGATTAGTTTCTGTTCCCACAACAGTGGGAAACTTTAATAGCTTATTTCCTCTTCCACTAATGTTATTCTTGGTCCAACAGCAAACTTGCCAAGGGAAAAAACAAACAACCAAAGCCCACACCTACTGCGGTGGAAAAAGAAACCGACATTAGGGAAATTCAGAGCCTAGATTAGCAGTATAGTTGTGTGTTGGTGTCCATTCAGGGGTTGGTTCTGGGATTCCCCGCTAATACCAAAACCAGGTTAAGTAAAAGCAGTTCACACAAACCACAAGCAGTAATTTAGACTGCTATTTTGCAGCTCGCTCGGAGAAAAGCAACCCCCTCCTTGAGCCCTTGCTCGCTGAAGAATGGAATACAAAAACGATGACTTGCTTCCATTGTTCAGTGAGCCAGGGACTTCCCCCAGCCCCAGTTCTTACCGCTTGGACCGCTGGTTTCCAAAGAGCTGGCGGAGCGGGTCCTTATCCAGTAGCAGGTCCGTAGCCTGCGGGGAGAGAAGTGGGAGGAGTCTTAAATGCTTAGAAGCAGGCCGGCCCATAAAAGAGGCAGACTGAGCCTGCTGCCTAGGGGGTGGTTTAAGGCAAGATGCCGGCTCTGCCCCCTCCCCAGATTCAAAAAAGCAAGAGGAACAAAAGAAAACTTTCTTGAGGCAGAAAGAATTTCTGAGCTCTGTGACCAGAGACTCCACCCCCTGGACATGCCAGGGTCAGATCAAGCCTGGGACCCCTTAGGTGTGTGCTTGGGGGGGGGGGGAGAACAAGAAGAAAATCTGAGCAGATGCCCTACAAGCAGAAGTGTGAGTACCTTCCCAAATTCTCCTGTGGGGTCTGCCAACATCCGCACCTGAGAGAAAGAGAATCCCAAGTTCAATAAACCACCGCAATTTTGTTTTGTCCTGCCCTATCTCTGAGGCTGCATATACAGCATTCACGCCCCCCCCTCTTGTCATCACAACAACCCTGCAAGGTAGGCACAGCCAAGAGTCAGCAGCTGGTCCAAGGATACCCATCGCTGTTGGATGGGGATACCTATCAGATTTCCTCATATCAGGAGTCCAGGGCTCAAGATACTGAAACCACACTGCTTAGGGAAAGGGGGATTTCAAACAGGGGGTTGAGCAAGAACTGCAGACACAATGATCTTATCTGCCATCAGAGACCCTCAGGCAGCCAGCAGAGGGCAGCAGGAACTGCCCAAAGGTCTCTGGAGGCTGCAGAGCCCTTCCCGAGGCTGCAGAGACCTTCCGAACGGCACCTGCGACCAGCACGGACCCCTTAAGGATGCTCCTGCCGGCCAGTTTAAAGGGGTCAGCGCTGGTCGCAGGTGCCGTTCGGAAGGTCTCTGCAGCCTCGGGAAGGTCTCTGCATAGCGGATAACGAGGACAGAGGCGCGGATAACGAGGAAAGCTGCAATTCTGCCCTTCGCAGATCAGAAGGTCACAGATAAAGAGCACTGACTGTACCTCCGCTATAACAGATGTTGGGGACGGACAAGAGAGGTGGGCTGCCGGGGTAAGAGTCTAATACGTGGCCTAGCTGGACTTTGGCCTGATGCAGCCAGGCAGATCTTGGGTTAAGCGACACACTCTGGCCAGCCTCCCTTTGTGTAATGAATGTTTGCCACACGGTGTCAGGTGAGCCCGCATTCCCCAGCTTGTGCAAGCTCAGCCTTGGCAGCACAGGCTGTTCCCTTACCTGGAGGCCAGAGCGGAAACGGTTTCTGAGAAGGCGAGAGGCACGCGGAGCTCTCTGTGGCGTCAAACCCTCACTTTTCAGCCCTCCCCTCTGAGACACGTCCCTCCCGGGCTCCTGCCCCCGTCAGGCAAGGAGGTGCCAGCATTCTCCAACGCTGTGTGTTTGCCTGGGCACGGGTACACCTTTTGTGCGGCACCCAAACTGCCTACAATGCAGGAAGCCTGCAATTTCTGCTCTATTTTGATTAAAAAAAAAAAAAACTGGGGGGGGCCCACAGGGGCAATTCTATTTTTGATTGCTGCAAAAGCACCCAGGGGATTTTCAGACTTTCCCCATTATCTAAATCTCCCTTCTCCCAAATAGCTGCTGGCTCCACCCACAATGGTGGCACCTACATACTTATTTTTGGGGTGCCGACTGGCTCTTGGAGGAACAGCGCGCCCCACTAGCATCCCGATTCAAGCTGCTTCCTCATGAGGAAGCCAACACTATGGTGAACTGGGAGCTCTCCTGTAAGCGTGTTGGGACCAGAGCTGTTCATTGGGCTTCCGAAATTACACCCCCTTGTTCGCCTGCAGCAGGGCATGCGGGAATCTGCCTGGCCTGTCCAAGGAGTGAATATTCCCCTTGGCCCTGCTAGCTTTATCCTTTTTTCCACTCCTGTCCATTAACGCACACACCTTGGATTAAGAACGAGCCTCGCCTAATTAAGAGCTTATGACAGTCCAGAGGTGTTGGGCCCAGGGAGAAATAAGGCTTGAGGCCAGGGGGCGGGGTGGGGGGGGGAGAAATCACACCCAATTGGCTTGCCTTGAATGTGTGCTTGACTTTGGAGCTACAGCTACAACCCCCAAAAGCCCATTGCTGCCCATTCCAGTGTGGGGTTTTTTTCCCCTAGGGATGGGGAAGAGAAAAAGACACATTCAGTATATATTTTCCTATGTCTCCGTGATGTTTTCCGGGCCCCCAGCTGCAGTGGGAAGATCGGAGAGGCAGCTGTGCTAAAAAAAAGTTGCTTTTTTTGCACCTGTGTCATTCCGCAGCCAGGAGAAGCAGAATTACACAACCATGGGTTAATATTTATTCTGAATTCTGGGTGAGTACCAGGTGCAAGTGAGTGGCCACAGGATGCAAGCATCTTGTTGTCTCATGCCTCCCTGAGGCACCTGGTGGGCCGCTGTGAGATACAGGAAGCTGGACTAGATGGGCCTTTGGCCTGATCCAGCGGGGCTCTTCTTATGTTCTTAATTCACATTCGGTTCTTAGCACTGCGTATCATCAATTCCACTTCTGCTAGCTGAAGTCATACACCCACTTCCGAACATTCCGCCACAAACACGAGGACTAGAAACTTGATTTTTTTTAAAAAAAATGAAAGCCTGGATTCTCCCCATACCAACCTTTCCCTCAGCGTGGTGAGCTTTTCCCCACTCACTCATGACAAAGACATCGTTGACAGCAAGGCAGGCAATGACCTCCACTCCTTTACCCTTAAGCTGCCCTGCTTTTTCCACATAACCTGGGAGGTGATTCTGGGTGGAGACAAGACAGCATCAGAGACAGGGAACTGGGGAGGGGATGAACAGCAAAATTTGTAAGCATTTTCCTTCCACAGACATTGTTTCACTAATGAGCATTTCTGTAATCAGGGAGCACACGGAACCACGGAAAATCAGGGGTCTGCCTCGAGTCAGATTTGCTGGCCTTTAAAAAAAATTTATCTAGGGTCCAGGACAAGTTCCGATTCAGACACTCACATTTAAAAAGCAGAGCTCAAACCCACTGAAGTAATTCCAATCTGTTTCACAATGGAGCACATGTTGTTTCCAATGCAACGGTAGAAAAAACACTTTCCTAACGTAGGAAATATGTATCCCACATTGCAGATGAGGCTGGAGAGGAGAACAGGAGAGGCGGATCCTGACCACAATATTTGAGAGACTGCATTTGGCTGTGGCTAGAGTTTCAGACTGACCCCCAAGAATCTTTCCCCCACCCCCTCCATTCGAAACTGGGAGCTGCTCTGTATCATAGCTCAAGGACTGAGCTGTAAGCCTGAATTTCCCAGGCCAAGCCAACTCACTCTCAGCCTCAGTCTTCTCCACCTGCAAAATACCTGCCTTGCAGGATTTTTTTCAGCTTGGAAAAAAGGCGACAAGAACAAGACTGCAACATAAAAGGTTGCAGGTTGTGGAAAAAGACACGGGTAAGTTTTTCTCTTGTTCGCACAGGGGCGGAACTGGGGGGGGGGTGTCAACCCAATAAAACTGACCGATTGGCGATTTAGCCCAGAACTCTTTCCTGCTTTCCTGGGAGTAAGCTCCACTGAATGCAACAGGACGTACTTCCAAGTAGACAGCTTGTTTGGGTGTTTCAGAAGACAGATTTTTTCCCCCTCCCACGTAGCATGTCATTCTGCAGAATCCACTGCTCAATTTGTGTTGATAAAAATGCAACAGTTTATTAACAAGCAGAAGGGACTGCTGCGGAGGGAATCTTACTCACCTTTGAGCATCCCGGAGTAAATGCCCCTGGCACCCCAAAGAGAATTCCCTTTTTGCCCTTGAAGAGACTCGCCACGTTCACCTTGGTGCCGGGGTCCCCCTCGTAGACCTCGACGCTAGGAAGTTTGTCTCCAGCCTGGCAGAGGAAACGAGGGGCTGGTTAATCAGAACACTGCAAAACGTCTCCTGCACCCCAAAATACGGGGCAGCATCTCAACTAGGACAAGGGAAGCTTTCGATCCCCCAGATCCTGGGCTGTGGGGCTACAAAAATGCCTGACGGGCTTTCTATAGATCTAAACCTTGCAGCCTATAGAACTATGGATGGGGGAGGGGAATGCACTTTTCTCTGGGGCTTCTATGGCAGCTCTCAAGTGCATGTTCTATGGGGCTCGAAGAGTATAGCTTTTCAATGGCCAAGGCTAGGGAATACCCTTTTTTTCCCCTCCATAGGGTAGACAGGGAACAGGCAGTGTTCCAGTCCCCTACAGGACTTTCTACTGACCAGATCTCGTGCTTGCATTACGTGGGGCTGGAGAGCCCTAATCATCTATGGTGTGGGAGGGGGCACTTCTGGTAGGGGGTTCCTCCTGCACTTGCCAGGCCAGGTATGGGTCCTGGGAGGGCTCCCCACAGAGCCCCCACTGTGCAGTCTTGCAGTCCATGAGACTGAAGCTTCCTTGTCCCCTATGAGTCCCCTGTGGCCTTGGGGGTTCTTTTCCAAGGGGGTTCCTCTTGCATTGGAAGGCCTGGGGCAGGGGCTTGCCCTGCGGGGGGCTGGCAAGGCTCCCCCCACTGAGCTCTCATTGCACAGCCTTGCATTCGGTGGGGCCAGGGCTCCCTTATCCCTTATGAGTCCCCTGTGGCCTTGGGAGTTCTTTTCCCAGTACAGGGGCTTCCTCTGGCATTGCAAGGCCTGGGGCGGGAGCTTGCCCTGCGGGGGCCTGGAAAGGCTCCCCCCCATTGCACAGCCTCGCATTCGGTGGGGCTGGAGCCCCCCTTGCCCCGGGGCGCTCCTCCCAGGGCGGCTCCCCTCGCAGCGGCACGAAGGCCCGGAGCGCTGCTCACCTTCAAGGGCGCCATGGCCGCGGCCCCCGCGCGGAAGCCCCGCCGCCCCCCGACGCTGCTGCTGTTGCTCCCGGCCGCGAAACCCCGACCTGCTCCCCAGCGGTGCTGCAGCAGCAGTCCAAGCGCCCCCGCCCCTCTGCACCCCGTTGCCATGGAAATCGCGGGCGGGACGGCTGCCATGCCAACCGCGAGCCTTTGAAGTCCGCCGCCCCCCCTTTGCAAGCGCGCGAGGGCCCAGGGGAGGAGGGTCATTTGCATCTCATTTGCATGCAGGCCACGCCCCCAGATTCCAATCGGCGCGGCGGACCAGATGGGAAACCCCTGCAGCATTCCTCAGAAGCAAGCCCCGCTTGACACTGCTTGCAGGAAACGGTGCCTAGCGCTGCATTCCTCATGGTGCAAGCCCCGGGCGCCTGGTCTACTCAGAAGCAAATCCCACTGGCCCCGATGGGACTTACTCCCAGGGAACTGCTCACGATTGCAGCTCGCGCAACTTGCAACCGCTGTTCATGCGCTTACTCAGAAGTAAACCCTATTGTGTTCAATGAGACCTTCTCCCAGGTTTACCTAGGAGTATGCACCGCTGAACGCAATGGGACTTACTTCTGAGTAATCATGCATAGGTGTGTGGTTAGGCTCCCACCCCCTGAATACTTTGGTACCACCTGCAAAGTGGACCTCAGCAGGCCCTTCGCTCCTAAATCTAGATCAGGTGTGAACGCGTTTGAACGGCACCACTAATCCGGATTAGGGGGTGAACGCGTTTAAACAGCACCACTAACCCGGAAAAGGGGTGAAGGCGTTGCAAAAGCACCCCTAATCCGAATCAGGGGTCCAGGCGTTTAAGAAGCCCCATTAATCCGGATCAGGGAAGTGAACGCGTTCGAACAGCGCCAAGATCTCTCTTCCTTGTGCAAAGCGCCCATTTAGCTCCACTCTCTAGTTCCTACTCTCAAGCCCTACAAAACGTTTTTGTGGCTTCGCACCTATATCTGTCTATTTGCAAACTCACAGCTCCCAACAACAACCGTATATGGAGCAAACCCGCAAACTCCTCCTTGCAAATTCCACGTGGCCGCATAGGAACCAACGTCGGCCGGAACCTTCGCGTCACGGCTCCCGTTTCCTCAACGTGCGGAAAAAAGCGTTGCGCCGGAAGTCGAAGGGAAAACGCCGGAAGTTGACGAAAAATACCGGAAGTTTTGGGAGGCGTTGGCCTTGGAGGAAAAATTGGCAGCCAACGCCGGAAGCTACCCGGAGGACGCTCACCGACGGAACGCCCCTCCACATTGCTCCCCGTTTCTCTTTGGAAAGGCTGACCCCCAAAAAGGATGAAGCTCTTGACGCACAATATGCTGACTTCCCACGTGCGGGGAGTGCGCCCTGGTGGGGGGTTCCCCCTTCGTATCCAGGTAACGGGGATGCCCTCAGGCCACGCCCACACTTCTGGCTTGGGGTGGGGAGCTCCTTTAATGCTGAATAAATAGTGTTTAAGGCCCTGTGCAGGAATCCTTGCATTGGTTCATGTTGGCAGCAGCGGAGGCTGGGGGAAAAGGCGCAGTCCCTGTAGAGCTGCTCCCAGGCAGTGCTTGGCAATGGGGGGGCGGCAAGGGGGGGGGGCTCTGAGTGGCAGCATCAGAAATCAGTAGGCAGCCATGTGAGAGTTTGAGACCCAGCTTTCAGGGGCCGGCCTTAAGCCAAAGTGACCCATGTCATCACATTGGGCCCCCACACTTTGGGGTAATAATAATAAATAATAATGCTAGTATTTATATACCGCCTTTCTTTGGCCATTAGATTGCTCCTCTGGCTTTAATTCAAGGCGGTTTACATGGGCAGGCTTTTTATTTCTCTAAACCCGCAAGGGTTTTTTACAAATTACAAAGAAGTTCTGTCTTTCAAGAACTACAACAACATACAGATGGAACTTCCGTGGTCTAGTCCTTCTTCCTGGCCACACGCTTGCCTTCCTGCTGGCTGGTAAATGGCTTCTCTGCTCCCACCAAAGGAACAGCTGGCCCAGCACAACTCCCCTCTCATGGGCAGCTGGAGACAGCTCTTATCAGTCGCACTTCTCAAGGTCTGCTGTTCACGGAGGCTTCCGGTGTTGTCGAACTGGCGACCTTCAGAACTTATCTTCAGGCAAACGGAGGCTTTAACCCTCTCGACTAAACCTCCTGCCCCTCCTGGGGTAGCTGGGGAGGAAATATGTAATCTTCATTTTCATAGCAAGCTGCTAACTTTTGTTTTTTCCTTCTTCTAACAGGCCACAGAGGTAAAAGTGAACACTGTTGATTTTAATCCGGAATTCACTGCACGGATGGTGCCCAAGGTGGAATGGGGGGCCCTGGTTGAGGCTGCAGAGAGTGTGAGTAATGGAACGGGCGAGGATGGAGAATAATTCACTTTATTTGCTTTCCTACAGCTGAAATGTTACGGTGGTGGTGGCGGCTGCCATATGCTCTGTAGAACAGAGAGCCTCCAAATCTGAGAAGGGGTGAGACTAGCTTGGAAAAGATGTGATGAAAGAAGATACAGCTTGACAAGGCTGTCTCTGGAGGGTCAAAAAACTCCCAAGTTCTTTAGACGGTACAGGATTGTAGAAAAAGGAAGAATTGTGTTAGATTGGGGGGAAAATTTCCAGCATCTGACAGAGGAACACTGTCTCCTAAATTGACAAAGAGCCCTGTGACACCCTCAGAGCATCAATATTTTTGGCCAGCTATACATGGGTACAGGGAAAAAAACCTAATTGTTAAGACTGGCCAGTTGGAATAACAGTTACCCACATAGGCATCATGCTCCCAGGTTTGGCTCTTATTAATTCACAACTACAGTATGAACTACATCGGGGACGTGGTGGCGCAGCGAGTTAATCCGCTGTCGCTGGGCTTTCGACCGCAAGGTTGGGAGTTCGAGACTGTGTGACGGAGTGAGCTCCCGTCGCTTGTCCCAGCTCCTGACAACCTAGCAGTTCAAAAGCACCTAAAATGCAAGTAGATAAATGGGGACCACTTAGGTGGGAAGGTAACGGCGTTCCGTGCGCTATGGCGTAGAGTCATGCTGGCCACATGATCGGACAAAAACGCAGGCTCTACAGGCTTTGAAATGGAGATGAGCACCGCCCCCTACAGTCGGTCACGACTAGACCATTTGGTCGTGGGGAAATCTTTACCTTTACAGTGTGAAAGGAAGCCAGTTTCTTGATTTAAACCCGAACAGATAGAATCAAATTTCCTGATGCAAACTACTAATTCGGTAGTTTCATCCCTAGAATCTCCCTTTGTTGGAGAACATGATTTGTAGGGGAGAAGCAGAGCATCTTTGGGGACCAAGGCAGTCTCTCCCTCGTTTCTGAACGTTTCCAGTTCTTAGATTCTGGTTGGTTTGCCTGTATGT
The DNA here is from genome assembly GCA_029204185.1 of Lerista edwardsae. Classification (NCBI taxonomy): domain Eukaryota; kingdom Metazoa; phylum Chordata; class Lepidosauria; order Squamata; family Scincidae; genus Lerista; species Lerista edwardsae. The sequence goes on along the minus strand of JAJKFI010000133.1, from coordinate 2,079,782 downwards.
GTTGAGGCTGGGGTTTTTCTTCTGCGTAGGCAGTGCGAGGACCTGGTTCGCATGCAGTAGCCTTTCTCTTGAATACAGAGGGTTGTGCCAATTGCAAGAATAATTCTTGTTATTATTCTGCACTTCCTTGCAGTTGGGACATAGGTCGGACTTGCCCTCTACGCCCATCCATGACTACGAGAAGAATGAAGATTTCCTTCGAAAAGTTCATCATGTGCTGATGGAGGTAAATAAATGGCCCTGGTTTTTGCCCTTCCTTGAGCCACGGCCATTCCCCTTTCACCCCACTCGTCTCTGTTGCCAGAACACACACAGTATCCCCACAGAATCCAAGCCCCCAAAACTCCTTCAAGAGGCTGACTCCTTTTTAGTTACCTGAAACTGACAATCTCCCTTGCCCAGCTCCCAATTTGAATGCTGGAAGCACAAAAAAGTGGGAACTGGTTTCAGGAGAAGCAGCTCAGGAATTAGGAATTGAAGGAAACCTTCAATTGTACAATTCAATGTTGTATTTTCTGGGTTTTAAAAAAAATTAAATCAGGTCCTGTAACCCCCCCCCCCCGAATGTTGAATGGTTTGAGCCCCTGAATTTTGCTCGTCGCTTCTTCTTCTGCAGGTGGAAGTGATGGAGGGTGTCTTAAAATGCCCAGACACTGGGCGCGAATTTCCCATCAATAAAGGCATCCCCAACATGTTGCTGAGCGAGGAGGAGACTTGAGCCGGCTCCTTTGCACGGAAGAAGGACGTGGGACACAATTCCTTTCCATTGTTCTTTTTTGGTTTTGTTTTGGTTAGGGAATCAGACTGCAGTCTGGCTGTTGTTGAATTGGTTGCATGTAAATAAATACTTACAGTTCTTTGTTTAACTGAAACCTCTCAGTTTGGTTGTTCTCTTCCCCGCCCCTTTTATGGTCAGTGGCAGAGTTTGATTTGCAGAGGACACCTCTGTTGGAACCAGAAAGCTGCCCACGGAATCCAGCACCGCCACCCTTGTCCTCCCAGCCCCATTGCAGCCCCACAGAAAGACGACAGACAGCCCCTGATGGTTCGTTGAGGCTGCATTGACCTCTTTTTAATTTGTTCGGTAATAGAGCTCTCTCTAAGTATGTTTATGTATAGCCGCCTATGCACAGATCAGAAGTATTTATAATATGTACACACACATAATTTAATACAAAAAAAAAGAAACAAAATCCTCCAGCGTTTATGCTCCCTATTTCCCCGCCTGCCCTCCCCTCCAGGGTAAGGGGGGCTGCTGCCCTGCCCTAGGAAGCGGAGGGGGAGGGGGCTGGAAAATGGGGTGGATTTTTTTTTGTCCTGCAACAAATATACAGTAAAATATATTGCTATGTACACGGCTTTCAGCTTCAGCCATGCAGCTGCCCTCCTTGGTTTAGTTTAGTGGGTCAGAAGGGAAGGGGTTTTTTGGGGGGAGGGGGTCTTATTGCTTTGGGAAGAAGAGGGGGATGGCTTGATTGATTTGGGAGGGAGTGGGGAGCAGGGCCGGCCCAAAACCTCCTAAGAGGGCACATGAAATGTCCCTTCCCCCTGTTGGTGTGCTCACCTTTGTGATTCTTGTCCTGCTCCCTGTGCTTAGGAAGAGAAAAGGGAACAGAGCAGGAGGAGAAAGACACTCTAGCCCACCTCCTCTTCTGCTCCCTTTCTGAAGCCAGGGAGTGCTGCCTGAGGCACATGGCTCAGCTGGCCCTGTGAATGGGCCGGCCCTGGGGAGGGGGAGGGGGGGAGGGACAGCTGATCAGCCTCTGTTATGGCGGGTTGGGGAGTGAGATCACACCTGAAAACAAAAAAAAGCATTACTGCCTTTTTTCAAAAAAACTATTGCTACTTGGGAGGTTTTTAAAGGGAAGGAACTTTGCCGGGTGCGACAGTCAAGGCCCTGCCTTGCCTTCACTGGGGAAACGGGGGCAGGATTCTGCAGCAGCAGCAGCCACCCCCTCCCCAAATTGCAGGGCAGGATCCAAGCAAAGCACAACATGAGACACAGCACCCCCTCCCCCCTTGCATCAGAGGCACTCTCCCCTCCGCGAAGTGGTGTCACTTTACTTATTAATTTATTGCTTTAAAAGTGATCGTGTAGAGTTCCCAGGAGGAGGGGGGAGAGAGGCATTCTTTGTGGGGGAGGAAAAAAAGTGAGGAACGGGGAAGGCCCCACCCCCATGTTGTGAAGTGCCTGATGGAGCCAAGAACTACAACAAAAAAGGCAGAACCGTGTTGTGCTCCCCCCTTCCCCTACTTATTCCGGGGTCTGTGAAGCTTCTCTTCCTCATCCCCCTCTCCACCCCGTTAAGGTGCATTTAGCTGGGCCCAGCCCAGGGGCAAAAAGGTGGAATTTGGGGGCAGGGAGGGGGAAAACAGATGGGGATGTCCATCCGTAGCGCTGTTTAAGGCTCTGTTCTCAGCTCCCCTGTCCCGCTAACTACCTGTAATCCGGGGGGCGACAGGTAACAGCTCAGTTCCCACGCACGCACACACACACAGGTGACAGATCCAGTCCTGTCTCCCCTCCCCGCCCCCCTGCCTGCCCGCTCGCCACCCCCACACCCAGCTCCTCCCACTCTCCCCTTCATGCCACACTAATTAAATATGGCTTCCAAGCTAGGGCTACAGTAGCTACGACCCGCCCGGCCCCCCACCCACCCACCAGTTAATAAATAAAATTAGGATATGGCTTCTAGTGTGAATGTCAGAACGTCCTCTGCCTCCCCTGCCCCGCTGCAGCAGCCCGCACCGATGGGCCCGTCTTCCGTGATTTTTTGAGACCCGGAGCTTTCTGCTCGGGGCTGCCCCGCCGCGCCCGCATTCCGTTTCCCGTTTCTGGCCAGAGCCTCAGTGCAAAGCAATGGGGTGGTTTCTGAATGTCTGCACACGCTGAAATGCGTTGGCGACTGCAGAGGGGCAGGGGTGGGAGACCCGGGCCGGGCCTCGCGCTGCTTTTCCCAGCCCTCCTCGGCCCCTCCCTGAATCCTGCCCCCCGCCCCGCCCCGCTCAGTCCATCATGGCCTCCAGCATTTCCAGGAACAGCTTGTGCATGGGGACCTTGCCCTCCAACTTGAGGCTGTAGAAGTGGTGGAGGACGCGGGTGGCCGTCTGGCGCAGGAGCGGCAGGGTGAGGAGGAGACGTCCGGCTCGGCGGGGCTCCTCCGGGCGCCGCGACGCTTCGTATTCCAGCAGCGCCTCGTGCAGCATGTCCCGGAGGCGCTGCACAGCGGCCATGTCCTCTATGTGGACGGAGTCTGGAGGAGACGGAGAGCGAGGAGAGGAGAACGTCACCACGGAGAAGAAAAGCCCGCTGGGTTATTATCCCCATACTGCAGATGGGGAAGACTGAGGCCAAGAGGGCGTGGCTGGCCCTAAGGGCCATTTGCTGAAGTTCACAGCGGGGGTAAGGTTCAAAGCCAGGGCTGTGGAACTCCCTGCCACAGGGTGTGTGGGGCAGCTCCTGGCTTGAAAAGGAATGTTGAAAAGGCACCGGAAAGTGCATTGGCCTCAGAGAGGCCAGCACACAGACGTGCGCCGTCCTCCCTGACTCTGAGAGCGGTCCAAATCTGCTTTACGGTGGCCCTTGTGCTGGCCAAACTTTGCCGGCCTAATTGTGCCCGCTTAACTCCAGGTGAGGGTTGTGCCCTGAAACATGTATCATAAAACAAATAAAACCACCCGCTCTTACTTTTGACAGTCAGGTGGAAAAGCAAAATGTTTGTGCATTCTGGCAGGAGGGACCCACGGCTCCACTTTGACTCTTTGCAAACCGGGGTTCTGCTCTTCTCTCCCCCATCGCCCCCCTCCGGCTCCAATAGGACTCACCCGAGTTGGCGAGCGCCAAGGCTTTGAGCAGGACGTACTCTTCGCGCTCCAGGCGGAGGGTGCGGTATTTACGCACCAGCTGGAGGACCACCCCGCTGAGCTCCAGCAACCCCGCCGCCCGGGCAGCGTCCTCGTCAAGGGCAAAGTCTTCTGCGAAGACAATCTCTTCCTCGCAGGGCAGGGAGCGCCACGCGACCCCCAGCAGCAAGACCTCCAACCACACGCTCTGCAGCACGGACATCTGGTCCGCCAAGGATAGCGCCGGGAAACCTGCGCCCGGGAGAACAGAACTTGCAAAAAATGGGCCAACAAGAGACACCGGCGCTGCGCCCAGTGCATTGTGGGAGAGTCACGCGGGGAGCATCATTATGAGTACCACAGTACGGCTATCGAAGGCTGAGCGGTTCAGCGGTTAAATCAGCCCTGGGTTTAAGAGCAATCTGCCACTGACTCAGAGAGGTGACTCACTCACCTGGGATGTTCTTGGCCCAGCCTATGATGACCACAATCTCCCGGTCAGCCAGATCGCACAGGGTGCTTGCTGCCTTGGCGGGCCCGTCTGGAAGCGAGGGGTCGGGCATGGCGTACAGCTTTTCGGGCTCCGCCACAAGCAGGTGGGACACCATGGTGTTCATCGGAGCTGGCAGGGACAGATAGAAACACGTCGAGTTAGACAGGTGTCAGAGTGGGCCATGCGCCCAGGTTCTGAAAAAGGATTCAGGCCTCACCTGGCTTCTTGGCGGTTGTGGTGGCAATCTGTGGGGTGACAAAGGTGTTGGGGTAGGTGGCTCCTTCCACTTCGGGCCGGCGCTTGTACTTCTGCCGTCCCCCTCGCACCCGGTCCAGGCGGACCCCTAAAAGCATTGACATGGAGCTTGCAGTCATGGTTTTGACACAAGGGAGACAACAGAGTGAGGAGAAGCAGAACAGAGGCAAGGATACAAGGGGGAGTGGATGTGATTGTTGTAGTTAGACCTACTGAAGCTTAGTTATAGGAGGGATTGAGGGCTGAGATGTGGGGCTCAAGGGTAGGCTTTGAGGGAGGGAGCACTGCACACCTGGGGCCTGGTCTCTACCCATCCCTGCTCTGCCTTGCCTCCCCACACTTGTGTCCATCCTATGCCCCCTTTCTCCAAGAATCATTCCCGTTTTCTGTGTGAGTCCCTTGCCCTCTTGCCCCCCACCCCAGAGGTTCGGGGCCCCCATCTCGTACCTTCCTTGAGCATGCCCACACGCAAGCACTTGGTGAACCGGCACGCCTGGCAAGCTTTCCGACGCCGCTTTGTGATCTCACACTCGTTCGTGGCCGGACAGCTGTACTCAATGCTACCTGGCAGAGGAGAGCAGAGGGAGGCAGTGGTGAGCAGGTTTGGGCATGGCACGAGGAAGTATCCCCTACTGGGAAGGGCTGGCTGGTACTGCAGCAGCAGTCGTGAGCCCTCCCCTCCCTGGAGGTTTGCAAGCCAAGGCTGAGTCGGGACACCTGTCGGGATGCTATAGGCTTGGGGTTGGACTAGATGTCCTCTGTAGTCCCTTCCCACTATATGGTTCTCTGTGACACTGCCGCAAAGGGGCTGGCAAATAAGCAGAGGCGAGAAATCCCAGCTTGCCCGGCGGAGCAAACCGGAGACTGACAACGTGCAGTTAAGAGAGTCGGACGGTTCACACGTTATGCTGTCCCCGGGTGTTGAATGAATGCCTGAGCATGCAATCCTAGCCTGGAGTTAGGCCGGCCCAGCTAGGCCAGCAACGTTTGGTCGGCACAAGGGACGCCTCGTAAAGTGTGTTTGGACCACTCTTGGAGTCGGGGAGGATGGTGCGTCTCTGTGTGTCGGCCTCTGACTCCGAGAGCGGTCCAAACATACTTGACGGTGTCCCTTGTGCCGGCCAAGCTTTGCTGGCCTAACTCCGGGTTAGGATTGCGCTCTTATTCTGTACGCCCTCCCCGCCAACCTAAAGGGGACGCCACGGAGCTGAGATCAGCCGCGGACCAGAGCGGCCATCTTACCTTGGATAGTTCGCTTGAAGAACGCTTTGCAGGCCTCACAGGATGCCACCCCATAGTGATACCCCGAGGCCACATCCCCACACACCAAGCACAGCCGCTTGGGCATGGAGCTCAGCATGTATTTGCCCCGCCCCGGGGGCTCGTCCGTGTCATCGTCGTGGCGTCGGCGCGATGCTCCCGTCCCGGCAGGCAGTGTCCCCGCGGTCTCGAGCTCCTGAGGAGGCCCACTGGCGCTGGTGTCGGACGATCCGCTGGGGCTATGCTGGGCGAGGCTGTCTGGGGAGGCTGGTTCCGTCTTGATGAAGAATTCCGCTCGGCGGTCCCGCGACGACATGGCTGGAGGGGGCTGCGGGGGGGGGGAGGAGAAAGCAGACCGCGGATTCTGTGAGGATAACATGCGGAGCTTTCCAGATAGCAGGCAAGCACCATCTCTCGACTTTTGGGATTTTATTTATTTATTGTTTTGAAGAATCCCATGCCGAAGCAAATGCCCAAGGCGGCTTACATGGGCAGGCTAGTCTCAACCACGATTTTTCAATGGGGTTTTTACGAATATACAGTAGTCTGCGATTCAGCAAATCCTCAGTCCCAGATGTAGCCTTCGCACTGTGGTTCTTCGCACTGTGGCTCACTGTGCCAGCGAGCTTCAGCAGGATGAAAAGTGATAATTAAAAGGATGGTTTGGTTTGGTTTTCCTTTCCTTAAATGAGCTAGAATTTAAATGGTGCATTGGTTCTGGAGTTAGACCTGGAACCAGGTTCAAATCCCGGCTCAGCCACAAAACTTCCTGGGTGATCTAGGCCAGTCTCTCTCTCTCTCTCTCTCTCTCTCTCTCCCTCCCTCCCTCCCTCCCTCTCTCTCAGGGCACAATCCTAAACTGAGTTAGGCTGGCAAAGCCTACAAGGTTTGGCCAGCACAAGGGACACCGTAAAGCACGTTTGGACCACTCTGGGAGTCAGAGAGGTCAGCACACAGACATGCGCCAACCTCTCTGACTCACAGAGTGGCCCAAACGCACTTGTGCTGGCCAAACTTTGCTGGCTTAGTTTACGCCGGCCTAACTCCTGTTTAGGGACATGGTGGCGCAGCGGGTTAATTTGCTATTGCTGGGCTTTTATTAATATTATTAATAAATAAATAATGAAAATATAGTTCTATGAGATTACAGTGATTATGTCCTTTCAGATGGAATATATTACAGATGGAATTATTGATTGTTTATACTGATGTAACTCTCGTACTGCCACAAATTTTCCTATTGTTTAACCCTTTGTTTACCCACCCTGTGTAATTGACTATCCTTTACCTATATCTTTATAGCTATAAAATCAATAAAATCATCTTCAAAAAAATTTTTTTGCTGTTGCTGGGCTTTCCAACCGGAAGGTTGGGAGTTCAAGACTATGTGACAGATTGAGCTCCCATTGCTTGTCCCAGCTCCTGCCAACCTAGCAGTTCAAAAGCACCTAAAATGCAAGTAGATAAACAGGGACCACTTCAGGGGGAAGAGAACGGCGTTCCGTGCACTACGGCGTATAGTCATGCTGGCCACATGACCATGGAAGCTTGTCCTCGGACAAAATGCCGGCTTCACAGGCTTTGAAAGGGAGATGAGCACCGCCCCCTACAGTCGGTCACAACTAGACTATTCGGTCGTGGGGAAACCTTTACTTAACTCCTGTTTAGGATTGCGCTCTCAGCCTCCCCTACCGCTTAGGGTTGTTGTGAAGGCAAAAGGAGGAAAAGAACTATGGACACTCCCTGAGCTCCTTGGAAGAAGGGGAATATAAAAATGTGAAAAAGAATAATAAATAACTAGGCTGCTGAAATGAAGAAAGCTTGGGGGTGGTTTGGAAACCTGGAGCAGATTTTTGTGTGAGAGGAGCATGAGCTCAGAAATTGGGATTGTCAGCAAGCCTCTATCTTACTGGCTCCAGTCGGCTGGCCTCAGTGGGTGAATAACACACAAGTAAATTTCGCAACCTACATACCCCTACTGCTGGAGTCAGCACTGAGACTGAGGGTGCAATCCTAACCCGGAGTTAGTCCAGCACAGTTAGGCCAGCAAAGCTTGCCCGGCACAAGGGACACCGTCAAGTATGTTTGGACGTGCGCCCTCCTCCCTGGCTCTGAGAGTGGTCCAAACACACTTTACAGTGGCCTTTGTGCCAGCCAAACTTTGCTGGCCTAACTGTGCTGGCCTAACTCCCCCTGAAACTGGCTCGTGACTCACTAGTGGGTCCTGGCCCACTTTTTGGGAACCACGGCGCTAGATGCTCACACACCTACTGAACCCAGGCTGAACAACCATACCCACATACTGATTGACCACGTATCTGAGCATAGTGTGTGAACAGCCTTTCAATTAAAAACCAACACCTTCAGCTCATTCCTTAGGAAATTTAAAGGCAGCTAACCAAAGGCAGCGGGTTAAACCGACCAGAAGGTTGGGAGTTCAAGTCTGCGCAACGGAGTGAGCTCCCGTTGCTTGTCCCACTTCCTGCCAACCTAGCAGTTTGAAAGCACCTAAGTGCAAGTGGATAAATAGGGACCACTTTGGTGGGAAGGGAATAGTGTTCTGTGCGCTACGACATATAGTCATGCCGGCCACATGACTACGGAAGCTCTACAGGCTTTGAAACGGAGATGAGCACCGACCCTTACAGTTGGTCACGACTAGCCCACTCGGTCATGGGGAAACCTTTACCTTTTTTAACCAAAGCTTATCTCCCCCCCAAAAAAACCACACCGCTAATTTATTAAATAAATCAAAAAAATATGGTCATTTCTTATCCAAACAGCTCCAGGGTGGGCACTGCGACCATGACAAAGATTTGGAAAGTTATGCATAAGGCTTGCCCAGTCAATTGAGGGCATGATCACAGTTTTTCACGAGTCAGAGAGTCATTCACTGGTTCAAGACCCGCATGGAAGTTTTGGGACCAGGGAGGGTCACCGGTCTGGGGCAGAATCTTGGGGCTTATCGGCCTGCAGACATGGGGCAGGTTATAGGGAGGAGGGCAGCCCAATTTCATGTGTCCGTCTGAGCTGGGGAGGATATGAGGTTATCTCTACACCCGGCCAATTTGGGGATCATGTCATGGAAATGCAGGCCTGGGACTCGAGCCCTGTAGTCAATCTGGGGGGGCTGCCCCCCCACCCCAATGGCCATTATGGGTAGGGGAGGCCCACGCAGTACAATGCCATATGCTCTGTTAAATAGGTTGGAACAAGGTGCCACTTTGGGGTAGCCAATCAGGGCCTTTTGCCCTAGCTCAAATGCACCAGGGTAGCCAGAGGAGTCAGGCCTTGGGTAGCCAATCAGGACCCCTGTCCTAATTCACACAAGGCAAGCCACCATTCTTTGGCAGCCAATCAGGACCCCTGCCCTAACTCACACAAGGCAAGCCACCATCCTTGGCTAGCCAATCAGCTTCTTGCCCCAAATCACACAGCCCCTAGACCCAGACCCTGGATAGCCAATTAGGGTCTCTGGGCCCAATGTGGACAGGCTAAGCCACACATCGTCTCCAGAACGTGCCCTAAAATCTCCAGCTTCCTGCCAACCTCCTGCGCGCATGCAGTGGGGGGACGGGAAAGCATCCTCCTCGGGACTGGTGATGCCGTGCAGATCTACAAGACCCATCCAACCCCCCCCCACGCTACTTGTTGGCACCGTTGCCACTTCCTGGCACGCCGCCACAGGAGCGGAGCAGCCTCAAGGTCACTCCAGGGAGATACGGGCGGGCACCCTGGCAAAGGCTGGGAGTGGCATGAAACTGCCCCCACCCCACCCCACCCCACCCCACCGCATAGTTCTTCGGCGACAGCAACATTCCGGGAGTCTAAGAGTTAACGATAAATACTCCCGGGACAGGAATAGACTCTTGGCTCAGCAATCTGAAATCTCCCCCCCCACCTTTCAATGCAACAAGGATTAACCCCCCCCTCCACACTCACACCACCCTGACTTGCCCCCCCCAACAATTAACACTCCAGGAAGAAGATAAGGGTCAGGGAAGGATTATTTGGAATAGCCTGGAATAGCTTGACCTCCTGGTGCCCGCCGGGTACTGCACCGAGGGGGGGGGGGCAAGCACGCACCCCCTGTTTGCAGGGACAATCTCAGAGATCCTTACCAGCAAATCTAACCCTGATACATGCACACTTCCATGCGCATTGTGTGTTTTGGCAATCTTCCTCCCCCCCCCAAAAAAAAAATCCACAACAAATGAGAAAGATGAGCCCTTTTAGGGGGGAAAGGAGGAAAAGTGGAGCCCCCAATTGCCCTCTGTTTCTGGCACCTCCCCAGCAGACTACCCGAGGGCACTGCGTTCCAACGGGCAGGCTCCTGCGCGTGAGGGCTGTTTAGCACACGCTCCCCCAGCACGGCACCGGGTTCCCCCTCTCCTCCCCCCCCCCGGGTTCCATCCACTGGCCTCCCTTCTCCACTCTGCCAGGCCAGCCACCAGACCTTTGTCCCGTTGACACGGGCTTCTCACCCCTTACCCAGTCTGGGACTGGGAAGAAGAGGAGGGGGGGGCGCCCGAGAGAGGCCAGGCAGACTTGCCTAACTTTCTCCCACCCCGCCACACACCCACACTCAGCTAGCGCAAGGCCATGCGCCAAAAAGCAGGCGTGTTTTTAGCCGAACTTCCTTGTGTTCTCAGGCAGGGGCAATAGGGGCTGGGGGGCATGGAAAGCACTCCCACGGGGGTAAAGAAACTGAAATCAGGAAATGCCCCCCCCACAGTCAGTGCCTGCCCCCACATCCACGTATGCATACTTCTCCCCCCCCCACAATGGTTGTGTTTCCATCAGACCCCACCAGAGGCAATCTCCTGCGCAAAACAGTGACCGTGACCTTTGACCCTCTTGCTTCTGCCACCACTCTAGTGAAACTCCCCTTCCCTGTGCACTGCAGCGCCCCCTTGTGGCCTCTTGTGGGTGGGAAGAGAGCAGGCCACGACTCTCCAAGCCTCTGTGTTCACACGCACCCCCTCGTGCAAAGGAGCGTGCTACGGGCGCACGAGAGTTTGTTTCCCACAGTGAAGACGTTTGCTCGCCCCGTGGCAGCAGCTGGGGACGCCCTTGCGCTCGTGGCAAACGTCGGCCGGTCCCTGCGCAGCCTGTCTGCTGTGAAATTGTCACCACTGTCAGGATGGTGAAAATAGTGGTGTGCTCCTCGTGCGCTTGGCCCCTCACTTTGGGGCTGTGAGAGAAGGCTCCCTCTCGCACCGACTCCAACAGGCCCAAGTGCCTGCGCTATGCCTGCCTGTCGCCGCGCAAGCACGCCCCACGGTGTGCGGTTATTACCTTCCTGGGGCGCATGGAAGCGGCGCATACTTGACCGGCGCGCACCTGCACGCCGAGCCACTTGTCCCCCACACTGCAGCACAGGCGCCAGCCCACAGCGTGCGCCCCGCTGAGCCCACGGGCCTGTGCATGACAGCGCACCCGCACTGGAGCCCTTGTGTCACCGCTCCATGCTACTAGGGACGCCAGAGCTCCTTTCGCCATGCGCTTGATTTGAAGCCGCACAAAAGCACAGCGCGGCTTGCAACACCCGTGTGGGAGTCCTGGCCTGGGTGCCTGTCTAAGTCCCCCCCCGTGTGTGTGTGTGTGTGTGTGCGTGCGTGTGCGTGTGTGTGTGTGTGTGTTCCTGGGTGGGGGCACAACAACCCTCCTCCCCCCCGCCAGTCACATGGAGCCGGCTGGGGGGGGCGATCCCAAGCACGCCCCCCCCCGCACTGACCTTGGCTGCAGACAAGGGCGCGGGCACCGCTGCGGCGGCGCGGGCGGCTGCGTCCGGGGGGCGGCTCAGTGGCCCCGCGCGCCGGGCACCGGCCGGGCCATGGGCAGGGGCTGCGCGCTCGCTCCTCGCTCCGGCTGTAGGACACAAAAGGACATCGCAACCCACTTCCTAGTCGCCTTCCTCCAGCTGGCGGGGGCGGGGCTTGGGGGGAATATGCAGAGCAGGGGGCGGGGCCACGGTAGTCCGTCCCCCCCACCCACCCCGCACTCCCCCAGCGCTCCATTCCCTGCTCGGATCGCGGCGCGCTGCTGGCAGGAGCTGGCTGGGTGGGTGCGCGGCTGGGTGGGGGGTATTGCAGGCTCGCCAATGCAGCCCCCCCCGCCCCTCCCACCCTCTCCAACCCGCCCTCCCCTCCCGTGGGCGCCGATTGGCCCGGGATGCGGGGGGGAGCCTCGGCTGCGCCCTCCCTCCTCAAGGTCACCCAGGAAAAGGCACCCCGGCAGCCAAAAGGCGCGCGCAGCCGAGCTCCTCCGCGGAGCCTCCGCGTCCAGGAGCAGTCTATCTGCGGATCCCAATGGCTGCGGCTGGTGGGGGGGGGGGGCTTCGCACCGAGCTCTCCTGGCTTTTCCTTGTGGGGCATGCTTCCCTCCCCACCACCACCATTTCCATTTAGATTGCCACGGCGCGCGTGGCAATGTTGGTCTGACATGTGCACAGTGTTTTGAGTGTCTTTGTAGGCACATAGTTGCTGTTGTTCACAGCCCACCAGATGGTTGGACTGGGATTTTTCGATCACCACCATCACCTTCATCATCACCTTCAATAATCACCATTATTAGTATTAGTATTGTGATGGAGGTGATGATGATAATAAAAATTATAGTTAATATAATTAACTAATATAATATTATAATACGATCATTAATATAATTAACATAATATTAATTAATAGTAATTATTTTATTAATATATAATATATATTAGTCATGTTGTTTTTGACTGGATTCTGTATGTTTCCATCCAATCAAATCCTTCCCAGGGATCTAGGATAGGCAGCTATTTTTTTTTATGTTCTGTCACTGCATTACAAACTGTAATTGACTAAGAAGTAATTGACTTCTGTAATTGACTTAAGAAGATGTGCTCATCCTGCTGGGATTAAAATACTTTCGATCTTTACAATCTGCTTAGTAATTTTCTCCAGATCTTCTTTTTAAAAATTATTATTATTATTATTATTATTATTATTATTATTATTATTATTATTATTATTATTATTATTATTATTATTATTATTATTTTCACACAGATTGGTGTTGTTGACTGGTTTGTTTCATCCCAACATCGAGTCCTTCCCAAGTCTTTTATCTTTATATTCTGCCTGGAGGGGAGTAAGAAGCAAGTTCTCCCAAGTTGGGTTCCCAAGTGGGGCATAAGAAGAGCCCTGCTGGATCAGGCCAAAGGCCCATTCAGTTCAGCTTCCTGCATCTCACAGTGGCCCGCCAGGTGCCTCAGGGAGCACCCAAGACAATCCCCTTTGAAAGGCACCTAGGCCAGATGCCATCCCCACCTCCTGTGGCAAGGAGTTCCACAGCTTAATGACCCACTAGGTAAAAAAAAGTATTTCCTTTGTTCCATTCTCACTCTCCCAACGCCCAGTTTGAGTGGCTGTCCCCTGGTCCTGGGGTTGTGAGAGAGGGAAAAGAGCATCCCTCTGTCAGCGGCAGGGTTCTGTCCGTGTGCATGTCTCTCCAGCCTGTTGCTCTGTTGCTCTCCCCAGCAGCCGGCGGTTGCTCGCAATCTGACCCCGCTAAGCCTTGCACAGATACCTGCAGTGGGGCTGGGCAGCACCAGCTCGTACTGGTTCCAGCCTTCCCAAGGGTGGGACTCGCGTGCGAAACCCGCCGTGCAACAACACTGTCCTGCCCTGGGGACCAGCCTAACCCTTTTTCGGCCTGTCCCCCGGCCCCTTTCCCCTCTGCTCCCCCCTCCCACCAACTTGGGCCTCCCCAGTCCAGCACACACCCTCGGCTCCCGGAACAAACCGAGGGAATCAAGCCTTGGCCTCTCTGCACATGTCTGAACAACCTCTGACTCACCATGCCAAGAATCCCCCTGAAGGATACATGCTGGGCATTTCTTCCCCCTGCTTCTCGCTTCACCCTGCCTGCACACCAGCCGGGGCCAGGTTTCCTCTCCCTGCCCTAACTGGGCACCTCCTGCAAGACTGTAAGCTCATGAAGGCAGCAAGCAAGCCAGCCTCTGCTAATGTTTTATGCACAGTGGCATAAAAAGGGGATTTTTTTCTTGTTTTCCCAAGAGGGGGAGAAGGAGCACAAGCAAAGCCCAGAAAACAACCTGAAAACTCACCGGGCTTGAAAATCGGAAACAAACCCAAACACAACCCTGACATGAACAACAATGTATTGTCGCCCTCACCAGGCTGGGGCAAACCTCTGGGGTGGCCAACTGCAAAATGTGGGGGGAGCATGTTAAACACACAGCAAAGGGCATTAATAGTCAATCAATCAATCAATCAAAATCAAGCAACCGACATTATTTATATACTGCTTTTCAACACAAAGTTCACAAAGCAGTTTACAGGAAAATATAACAACAATAACAATAAAGTTAAATGGCTCCCTGTCCCAAAAGAGCTCACAATCTAAAATTGTGATCTTGTCTATCTAATCCAGTGGTTCTCAAACATTTAGCAACCAGGACTCACTTTTTAGGGAGTAATCCTAACATGGAGTTAGGCCAGCACAGATAGGCCAGCAAAGTTTGGCCGGCACAAGGGCCACCATAAAGCACCATAAAGGTAAAGGTTTCCCCACGACTGAATGGTCTAGTCGTGCCTGACTGTAGGGGGTGGTGCTCATCTCCATTTCAAAGCCTGTAGAGCCGGCGTTTTGTCCGAGGACAAGCTTCCGTGGTCATGTGGCCAGCATGACTATATGCCGAGGCGCACGGAACGCTGTTCCCTTCCCACCGAAGTGGTCCCTATTTAAGGTAAAGGTAAAGGTTTCCCCACGACCGAATGGTCTAGTCGTGACCGACTGTAGGGGGCGGTGCTCATCTCCGTTTCAAAGCCTGTGAGCCGGCGTTTTTGTCCGATCATGGTGGCCAGCATGATTCTACGCCGTAGCGCACGGAACGCCGTTACCTTCCCACCAAAGTGGTCCCTATTTATCTACTTGCATTTAGGTGCTTTCTAACTGCTAGGTTGGCAGGAGCTGGGACAAGCAACGGGAGCTCACTGCATCGCGCAGTCTTGAACTCCCAACCTTGCGATCGGAAAGCCCAGCAGCAGCGGATTAACTCGCTGCGCCACCACGTCCAAAACATATTTGATGGCCAATGTGCTAATTGTGCCGGCCTAAGTCCAGGTTAGGATTGTGCCCTGAAAGTCATCCAATCCAGTGGCCAATGTCGCCCCTTGTGGCAGGGAATTCCACAGGCTCATTCAGCTAGCCTCCTTCAGTCAGTCCAAAAAATCTCCTGCCAATCCGTGCCTCCGGATGACCCAGCCTAGTTCTGTCCAAGCACTCGGTTTAAACTGCTGGAGGAAAAAGGCCTCCTGGTTTCAATGCCCTTTTCTCCCAACCAGAAGCCTCCCTCCCCCAATTATCTGTATCCAGGTGCTAGGATAACTGGAACTTGAGAAGCTCCAAAGTTCCAGTGCTGACCACTAGGTGGCTCTCTTCTCCCAAAATGGAGCTGAGGACCCAGAAATCCTGGTGTCTGGTGTTTTGCTCTAGCCAACTAGTGGCCGGGTGATAACATCACTCAGAAGTTCTCCTGGCACTCAGTCAGTTCAAATAAGAGAGAGAGAGAGAGAGAGAGAGAGAGAGAGAGACTGCAGGGTTCAACCTGGCCCAGAAACCTTCTGTCCCTTTCCCTGGAGGGATTATGCCTTCTTATCCCAGCTGCATGGTCAGGGAAATGCACTCTGAACATGCTCAGAGGCACTGGCGTTTACAATACCACCTTTTGTGGCTCAGGTGAGCGTCTGACTGGGGCAATTTTCCATTGCCCACCTCCCGACCTTACAGTGCACCGCTGCTCCTTCCCCTACTTCCTGGATGCAACTATAGCAAGAAGGAAGTGCGAAGGAGAGAGGAGCTCAAAGCCATGGATCTCTCCTCCACACTTCCTGGTCTGGGAGGTGGAGGAATGATGGATGCAGGCACCCTCCGATCCATGGCCTCAATCTGACTCCGTGGACCTGGTCTTAGGCCTGGTCTTGTGTGTGTGTGCGTGCGTGCGTGCGTGCGTGCACGCACCTTGGGTCTTGTCCATTTAACAAATGTGCAAAACTTAATTCCCATCAAATTCCTTATAAGTCTGGGAGCCACTTTTGTTTGTTTATTTTTTCACCACACTTTAATGCCACCCTTTCTCCAAGGCGCTCAAGGTGTCCAAGGTTCCCCCCCTTTCTTTGGTTCTCACAACAACCCTGCAGAGTAGGCGAGGCTGGGCGATGGTGACCGACTGGCCCAAGATCATCTGGGACACTTTGTGGCTGAGCCGAGTCATCCGGGTCTGTGCCCAGCTGGCTCTCCAAGCATTGCCCCACCCTGACTTTCACAGCATCCCATCCTGGGCTGTTGCATCTGTGGAACGCCCCACCCCAGGATTTTGGAGTCTAATGCACAACGAAGTGAGCTCACCATGGCTCACTTTGGGATCTCACCAGACTCGTGAGAAGGTCACAAGGCGAGGCCAGTGGTGCTTTCACCACCTCGTGGCGCACTAGTGAACTTCCAAAGAAATCCGGAGTCCGGTTAGAGCCCTGCCGTAGGGATGGGGGTGTTTCCTCCAGCAGCAGCCACGGGGGCGCAGTTCAGTCGGAACCTCTGCTTGACTCCGGCCGGGTCCAATCCGGCTCCACTCCCTGCGACAGGCAGGGACCCACTGCGCGCAAACATGGATGTAGAATCACTGGAGTCCGCATCCCTGTCGAATTAATAGGAGCTAAATTAAGCTAGGGGGCGGGCTTAGCAGCCATGTTGGCTGACTCAAAACAATCCTTATTCCAAGCATTTCAGATTGCTTTTCTGGTACTGTTTAGGACTGAATAGTTTACTCCTGAAATAAAAACTTACGAAAATAAAAACGTGTGATCGTCTAGAAACATTATTGGTAACCTTATTATGATTTAATATGCACTTACAAGGTTTAATTCCGCATAATTATATTACTGAACATACCGGACGAAATGCTACTTGCTGTCTATTTAAACTCAGATTGCACTGTTTTGACAGACTTATTTTTTGAAATCTACACAAGCAAAAATAAAACGGCCATGCCCCGTAAAAAAATGTCTGTTAATGTTCAGAATTTCATAAGTATTACAGTAGGAAAATTACATTAAAATCTCTTCATGATACAAGTAGTTGTCAATATGAGAGGAATTTTTTTTTACTTCTAGACTACGAAGAGTATTTTTGAAAACTTCTACACTCACCCCCCCCCCAAAACAAATTCTGTTAATGTCCAGAAGTTCGAGAATATTACCGTAGAAAATGGAAGGTGGGAATAAAAGTGTAAACGGGAAGGGGGAAAAAAGGAGGGGGGGAAATATTTTTTTTCTTACCTTCTAGACCATTAACAGAAAATGGGTGTCAGAAAATGGTGAAAAAGACTGCTAGGAACAACAAGGAATTACACAGCTTCAAAAAATAATGCACTCACTGTTTCAATTAACGGTAGTTTTATTGAACCGATGTAATGTGAATACATGAATCTTTCTGTGGAAATTAAATCCCATTTTTCATTCAGCGATTCGCACACTCGTATGCAGAACACGCAGGCATGCTTAAAGAGGTTGAAATTAACTTTTACACGCGTGCAGGGAGATTTTTATTCGTGAATTCGCGGCAATCCTCCTTCGCGGCGATGATCTGAGTCAGCCATATTTGTTGATCCGGAAGCTTCAAGAAAATGACGTCATGCGGACTCCAATGATTCTACCTTCATGCGTAGCGCGCAATGCGGTCCAGCCAGCCTGGAATGAATGGGCAGGGGCGGGGCTTGCGCGCGTTCCCTCCCTCCCGGCCCCGCCCCTGAGCTCACAGCCTCCGCCTTAATTAAGCAGAGTTCCGAAGGGAAATCTTCGCCAGGCTGCGTGTGGCTCTCCGGGTTCGCCGGCCCTTGCCGATGTGGGCGCCTCGCTCTGCGTCCTGGGCCGGTTCGAGTCCCGGCCCCGCGCACGTTAGAGCGCTCCATCTCCGACAGGCCTGCGGTCATGAGTGCGCCTCGGCGTGCGTGCCCTCCTCCCGGGGGACAGCCTTGGCTGGTCCTCGCCTCCAGGCAGGGGCGAATCTATTTGAAAGGGCGCCCATGGCGCCCAATGAAAATGCGCCCCTAGGAGCACGCAACGTCATTACATCATATCGTGATGTCATGACATAGCGCCCCGCCCCTTCTAAGAGGCGCGTTCTGTTCACTGCCGCCGGCCCTTTAAGGCCAGCAGCAGCGAACAGAACGCGGCGGGGGCGCCGTGTTCTGTTCGCTGCCGTTGGCCTTAAAGAAGGAACGCGGCTGGGGTGCGTTCTGTTCGCTCGTGCCGGCCTTAAAGAGCCAGCAAGAGCAAATAGAACGCGGCTGGGGCGCCACGTTCTTTCTGTTCGCTCGTGCCGGCCTTAAAGGGCCGGCAGGAGCGAACAGAACGCCGCGGCGCCCTACGCCCCACCCCCCTTGAGAAGCGGGAGGGGGCGCCGGGTGGCAGCGTGTTCTCCTCGCTCCGGCTGGCTCTTTAAGGCCAGCCGGAGAGAGGAGAATGCGGCGCAGGGAGCGGGCGGGCCGTGGGCGCCATTTGGGGGGGTGGGCACCATGCAAACGGCGCCCCCTGCAAGATGGTGCCCATGGCTTGTGCCACCCCCTGCCACACCCTAGTTACGCCCCTGCCTCCAGGGTAAAAGGCCGGGAAGTGCGGGAAATGACCCCCAAGGGGCACCTCGGGTCAAAAATTTTTGCCTTGCGGGGCGTGGAGAAAAGGCGATGCCCGCCTCCTCTCCTTTTCTGCAAGCCGCTCGGGGCAGAGACCGGCGATTGCGGGCAGCTGCGGCTGGCGCTGCCCAGAGAAGAGCGATCCCAGTGCCTGCTCAGAACCTTCAAGGCGAATTAAACCTCCCCCTTTTCAATATAATTACTTCATTTCCTGTTTTATGTGTTCAGACCAAAGCTCCTTGGTTCAGACCAGGGCCCGGCCCTGCTTGTTAAATGAATAGGAACGAAGTGAAGCCAGAGGGCGGGCTTAGCGGCGACGTCATTATACTCAAAACATTGCTGATTCCAAGCATTTCAGATTGGTTTGCGCGTGATGTTTAGGACTTAATAGTTTACTCCTGAAGTAAAAACTTACCAAAATAACAACGTGTGATCGTGTAGAAACATCATTGGTAACCTAATTATGAGTTAATATGGAATTCCAAGGTTTAATTCCGCGTAATTATATTACTGAACACACCAGATGAAATGCCGCTTGCTGTCTATTTAAACTCGGATTGCACTGTTTTGACAGACTTATTTTTTGAAATCTACACAACCAAAAATAAAGTGTGAACGGGAAGGAAAGAAAAAAAGGGGAGGGTGGGCAAAAATTAGATAAATATGTAGGAAAATTACATTAAAAAATCTCAATGTATAACACAAGTAGTTGTCAATATGAGAGTAATTATTTTTTACTTCTAGGCTATTAAGAGTATTTTTTTAAACTTCTACACTCACCCCCCCCCCATAAAACAAATTCTGTTAACATTCAGAAGTTTGAAAATATTACCGTAGAAAATAGAAGGCGGGGAAAAAAAGTGTAAACGGGAAGGGGGGGAAAGGAGGGTTTTGTGTTTTTTTTTAACCTTTTAGACCATTAACAGTGGGTGTCAGAAAATGGTGAATAAGACTGCTAGGAACAACAAGGAATTACACAGCTTCAAAAAAAAAGGCACTCACTGAACGGTCGTTTTATTGAACCAATGTAATCTTTCCGTGGAAATTAAATCCCATTTTTCGTCCAGCGATTCGCACACCCGTATGCAGAACACGCAGGCATGACGTTTAGATTAACTTTTACACACGGGCAGGGAGATTTTGATTCGTGACTCCGCGGTGGCAATCCTCCTTCGCGGGGATGGTCTCAGTTTATACCCATGGCTTCAAGAATGTGACGTCACGTTCCCTCCAGTCAATATATAATCTTTTTGGTTCAAACAAATAGGCACCAAACTGGCACCTGCGCAACCATGGGTGTACGTGTGGCACATGGGGGCATTATTAGTCTTCCAGCAAGGCCTGAAAATATATTTTTTATTTCAAAAAATCTTTGGAGCCCAGTAGGGTTTTCTAAGGCTGCAGACTGGCACATGTTTTTATTATTATTATTATTATTATTTAGTGTTATTATGACGTATGTTTTTTATCCTGCTGTTTGCCACTGGTGGGCTTTTAATGTTGCTTTATGTATTTTACAGTGTCTGTATTTTAATGTATCTATATTATTAGCCATTATTAGCTGCCGTGGGTGCCCTTCCAGGCCAGTAGAAGAATGTGGTGTGGTGTGTCACTTCTGAATGGAAAGGACAGAAGTAGCCGCAGGTGTGACTTTTGAAGCCCATCTTGGGCTGAAAAGCTCGAGCTCAGGCCAGGCTAAATAAAGAACATACTTTGTTACCAAACAGGTAATTACTCTGTGGAACTCCTTGCCACAGGATGTGCTGGCGTCTGGCCTAAATGCCTTTAAAAGGGGATTGGGCAGATTTTGAGAAGAAAAGTTACAAACTATGAAGGGTACGTGCAACCCACATTTGAAGGAACAGGCAACCTCAGAATGCCAGGTGCAAGGGAGTGGCAACAGGATGCAGGCATCTTGTGGTCTTGTGTGCTCCCTGAGGCATCTGGTAGGCCACTGTGAGATGCAGGAAGCTGAGCTAGATGGGCCTTTGGCCTGAACCAGTGGGGCTCTCCCCAGGTGGTTGGTCCATGGGGAGAAGACTCTGCCCCAGCTATTTGGGTCTGACGGCTTTGGCTAGTTCCTTCCTTCACAACCGGCTCAACCAGCTCAGGAGAGTCTCATTCCAGGAAAGGGCGGAGAGAGGAGCAAGCCCCAGGTTTACGGATGCCACTGCTGGGGTTGGGGAAAGGACAAAAGTTTGCGTGTCTAAGTCTCCAGGTGCGGCTTTGTGACTTCCGCTACAACCGGTGTCAGGTAGCAAAGCTGGGAATCTCCCCATGTGTACCTGTTACTTCCTGCGGGACTGTAAGCTCCTTGGGGCAGCAATCAGGCTTCTGCTCCTGTGACTCTATCAAACTTTGAGTTAAAGTTAATTCTCACTGGGCTGTTCCTGTGGGACTGTAAACTCCCTGGGGCAGGGACCCTGGGTTTGCTAATGTTCCTCTGTCCAGTGCCAAGCTAACCCTGCTAACTGGGCACCTCCTGCAAGACTGGAAGCTCATTGACGCAGCAAGCAAGCAAGCTTCTGCTAACGTTATTCTATCAAACGGCGAGTTAACCCTACCTGGGATCTTCCCATGAGACTGTAAGCTCCTTGGGGCAGGGACCTGGTGTTTGCTAGTGTGCCTCGGTCCAGCGTCCAGTTACCCCTGCTAACCAGGCTGCTGCCTTTCTGCCTTCCTGGATGGGTTTCTAGGACAAATCTGCTCAGCGGACGTGGGAAACGGGATGCTGAATTGGGAGGCTTTTTGGATTGGTTCAGCTGCTGTTTCTGACACCCACCCCTGGCATCCTGATGGCTTCCGGGGCACGACCCTTTCACTGCCAAGCCCCTGGAGCACGTTCATCTGACACTTTGGAAAGAGACGAGCGGTGCCGGAAGGATGGGGAGGGGGCCACCGCTCAACCGATAATTAAGCTGTTGACAGGCAGATAGATGGAGCCTTGGCAGGCGTTCAAGGATGGCCCGCTAGCCAAGTAGATGGGTACAGGACATTTGCCGTGCCCGCTGCTAATGGCTTGGCCTGGCCCCATTAGCTCTGGAGCCAGCTGCCCGATCGATCTCTCTCCGGGAGATGCTGAAGCACCAACAATCAATACAGGTCTCAGAGAGAGTAGGAAGATGCGGGCACTTTTCTGCCTGGAGGGAAGTAAGAAGCAAGTTCCCCCAAGTCTGGTTTCCTCCTGGTCTGTACTGGGACATAAGAACCTGTTCTGGATCAGGCCAAAGGCCCATCAAGTCCAGCTTCCTGTATCTCACAGTGGCCCACCAGATGCCTCAGGGAGCACACGAGACCCCAAGATGCCTGCATCCCGTTGCAATTCCCTTGCACCTGGCATTCTGAGGTTGTCTAGTTCTAATGTAAGCGGGCTGCACCACCCATCGTGGCCTGTAGCCCACGACGGACTTTTCCTCCCGAAATCTGTCCAATTCCCTTTTAAAGGCACCTAGGCCGGATGCTGTCAACACCTCCTGTGGCAAGGAGTTCCACAGATTAAATTGGGCCCACCATTCTTCTCTCCTAAACACATCCTGTTTTTACTTCAAATCCAGAGAGGAGGAGGAGGAGGAATGGGAGGGGTGCTGCTAAATTGCGGCCTTAGTCTCGAGCCAGTCCCAGTCGTATACAAGAGGGCATCGTGTGTGACGGTTCTCTGCCAAGCGCAAACGCGTTCGCGAAACAGCAGCGAGAATCCGCCGCCGCTGTAATTGGCGGTAACGAGATTCTCCAAGTGGGGCTAAGTTCATTAACCCCGCGACGCGGGCGACACTGCTAACTATGGCCTCCTTTATGCGAAATGCGTCTGTTTTTGGAGCTTGGTTTGTATGGCTGCAAAACCACAGATCTGTGGCATATCTCGGTCGCCTCCCCGAGTTGTGTTTTCTCGGGCAGCGAAAGAGTGCGGCTTTCTTTCATCGGGCGTGTTTACCAGCCGCCCTCTCCCGCACCAGGGGGCTGCTTGCCTGCTTGCTGTGGCCTCTCCCTTGTGAGGAAAGGCACATGATGTACACAAGGGAAGCATTTTGTCCTTGAGATGCGCTGGAGGGAGGGGGGAGAGCCCCGTGGGGGGTGGGTGTCCCGATTTGATCATGTTAGACCCCTGTGCTGCATAAGATTTCTTCTTCAATACTGTTGCTTAATGTGTCATGGGGCGGGGAACAGAGAGTGTCGTGGGGGGGGGCAGATTGTTCTCAGCCCTGGGGTGTTGTTGACTAGATGCAAGCAAATAAAAAAAACACCACCCTGGCCAGTTGGGGGCGTGTGAACCAGGGGGTGCTAAAGAAGTGCAAGGGGGGTGCAATTGCACTGGGCAACAAGCTTTGGGAGGGGGGGCACAAGCTGAGTTTGACACTAGCTGCCCAAATGGCGAAAACCTTGGTAAGTACAAATAATACCTTTTTCGAGCCGTCTGAGCTCATCGCCACGTCTGGTGGCAGGCAGTTCCACAGGGGAAGATGCGCTGCGCACAGAAGTCCTTCTATCCGCCTTCTGTCACTCACTTCTCTCGGAGACCCTTTTATTGATGTAAGTGTAGGAGGAAGAACTCCCTCTCCCTCTCCCCCCGTTCTCACATTCACTCATAAGTCTCACTCACGCCCTCCCCATTGACCTTTCCCCAAGCTCTAAAGCCCCACAAGTCTTTCCTTGTAAGGAAGATGCTCCAGCGCCTCTGAGCCGTGTGGTCGCCCTCTTCTGCGTCCTTCCGTTGCTGGAAGCACATGGCTGGGCAGACCTGCGTCTGTTCCCATAAATCAGCGTGAGATGGGGGAGCCCCGAAAAGGACATCCCGGGACCGGGGGTGGCGTGGGAGTGAGCCTGGGCACTTCGTCTGGGTCCGTTGGCCATGCTCTTGGTGGGTCCTTCTCTGTGGCCAACGGGATGAATGGCTGCTCTGTGGAGGAGAAGCATGTGGCAGGAAGGGGGTGGAGGCGAGGTGGGAAGGCGAGGGAGGTGGTGGGGGGGGGTGGAGAAGGAAAGAGAGGCTTCCTAAGGGGATGGAAGGCGAAAGCCCTGAGGAGCTCTTTGCTCAGCTCGCGGCCGCACGCAGCGCATCAGCCCAGCTTGCGCACTGCCGGCGGCACATGGGGCCTCGACGGCGGCCGAGAAGAGCCCTGCTGGCTTTGCTCCTGGGCTGAGCATCTCACAAACCTTCGCAGGCGTTCGGGGGCTCGTCAGGATCGCGCCAGACCCACATCTGGACTGGGGCTCCGCTTTGCACGCGCCCCTCGACCAAGCCGGGCCTGGACGCGGCAGCTGGTTTTTCCAAAGGGCCACCAGCGGCGTGGCGAGACAAGTCGGGATTCTGTCCCGCCCAGCAGTGTGTCCCTGCTCTAATCTAGGGGAGATCCGGCACACGCACACCCCCAGTCATGCTTGCGTTCCTGCTCCTGGCTCTGCTACCGATTCCGGGGCCGGCCTCGGCCCTCTCCACTTGCCAGACCTTGGACCTCGAGGTGGCCCGGGCTCGGCGGGTCCAGGCCATCCGGGGGCAGATCCTCAGCAAGCTGCAGCTGGCGAGCCCCCCCGAAGAGGAGGAAGGGGTGCCCAGGCAGCCGCCCCCGGAGGTGATGCTGCTCTACAACAGCACCCGGGAGCTGACACAGGAGTGGGCGGCTTGTGGTGGCCACAGCAGCAGCAGCAGCAGCGAAGAAGAAGATTACTATGCCAAGGAAATACGGCGGGTGGACATGCTGCCCCCTGGGCATGCTGACAGTAAGGGGCTTGAAACAGGGTCGGAGGTGGCTGGGCGCAGGGGCAGGAGGGAGGGCCCAGGGAAAGGGGGAAAGAGAATCGGGAAACAACCAGGGTCCTTTGGGGGCTATTAGGCCCCAATTTTCCAGCACCAATGCAGCCGCCCCTCCCCAGGGGAGGAAACCTTGGAGGATCTGGGTGTCGGCTAGTGCATCGGTTACAATGGCTCATGAGGGCGTCAGGTTGAGAAATGAAACAAAAACATAAGAACAGGCTAAAAAACAA
Source organism: Lerista edwardsae (assembly GCA_029204185.1). Taxonomy (NCBI): domain Eukaryota; kingdom Metazoa; phylum Chordata; class Lepidosauria; order Squamata; family Scincidae; genus Lerista; species Lerista edwardsae. Next base: position 2,055,261 of record JAJKFI010000133.1, on the reverse strand, counting down.
AGCAAGCCGGGGCGGAGGCATTAGAATGTAGCAAGTGCCTGCTGGAATAAAAAGATCTTTGCTGATTGGCCTGCATGAGAATGTGGGGCGGGACTTCCAGGAGGTGGGGATTCCAAGCCTTGGGGCCATCCCTGAAAAGGCCCTGCTTGTGTGTGTGTATGTGCCCCCCCCCAAGGGAAGGGGGGCGTACAAGGAGTAGACACTGACCGGCAGCAGCTGGTCCAGATTGATCGGTGGCTGCATATGATCTCTGCTCGTTTCCTCCCTCTCGCCCCCCTTGCAGACTCCATCGCCAGCACCCCGCCGAGCCCCTTCTTCCGCCTCCTGCGTTTTGACGTCACGGCAGCCGAGCCCAACCTCAGCAGCCTCGTTCAGGCTGAACTGCGCGTCTATCGGGTGCCAAACCCCCGGGCGCGCGCCCCGGAGCAGCGGGTGGAGCTGTACCAGGTCAGAGCCCTAGACCTCACCAGCCTCTTCATCCAGAGAATTCCAACCAGAAAATTCCCACTTTGCTGCTGCGATCACTAGGCTGTGGTTAACGCCAGTGTTTGTGATGGACTTTTCCTCCATCAGCCCCCTTTGAAAGGCATCAGGCCTTCAGGTTCCAAATCACCCCATCCGGTGGCAAGGAGTTCCACAGACTGATTACACACTGGGTGAAGAAATAGACGATTTGCCCGGCTTTCATTGGCACGGTCTGTCAGGAAAGGGATAATTCGTGACAGGTTCCATCTCCCATAGGTGATTCGGGCCCGGGAGCCCTCAGCACCAACCCAGCGCTACGTGGAGAGCAGGACGCTGCGCCCGACCAATCTGGCTGAGTGGGTGTCGTTTGACGTCACCGAGACCGTCAGCCAGTGGCTGGAAAAAAGAGGTGAGTGCCTTCTCTTCTCAAACCTATTTGTATTGAGTGAAGATTCCTCACTATGACTGTTCTAAGGCTAGGGTTACCCGTGGAGGGGTGTTTTACTCCTTCGCCTGGTTTTTCCCACCCCCTGGGCAGGTTGAAGGTGGACCTTAATTTATTTTAGGTGCGTCCCCATTCTGTTTAGTTTCCACCTGGGTCGAGTTGTGGTTAAAAAGCGCAGGAGCAGAGCCGATTTTAAGTAGGTGGCAATCTGCATTCCTTCTGATTGTGAATCAAGGGTTCTCTGTTGTTGTTGTTTCTCTCTCTCTCTCTCTCCTGCCCCCCCCCAAGAGAGAAACCTGGGCCTGAAGCTGGGGGTGCATTGTCCTTGCTGCACATATGTCCCGGCCGTGGGAAACACGATTAACCCCAACCACAGCGAAGAGTTAGAGGCCCGCTTTGCAGGTATGTCTGCAGCTAGGATGCAGTGGGGGTGGGAGGAGGATTTCAGACCCCTCCCCTATGGCCGGCCCATCTGTGAGGCTGCTTGAGCCCGCTGGCATGTGGGCAGGGCGTGCCCCCCTTCACTACCGCTCCTCCCACGCTCTGGTCCCGAAAAGGGAAATGGAGTGGAGGAGGAAGTGCAGAGGAGCAACAATGGGCATCCTGCACACTTCCTGGTCCTCAACACTTCCTGTTCAAAACCAGGGAAACCATCTCTCTTTTTTTTTCCTACACGCAGGCCTGGACGACTATCTCATCAAGGAGGCCTGGAAGGGGCGGGCACGGCCCCCAGACCTCAGCGGCAAAGCCCCCCACTTGATCCTCACCCTGCTGCCCCCACACCGCTTGGAGCCCCCCTCGAAGGGCCGGCGCCGTCGGGCAGCCAACGCCCCTAGCTGCAGCAGGTGAGGAACCTCAGTTGTGCAAAGATGCCCACATGGTACCATTTAAATCTCTCTCTCTCTCTCTCTCTCTCTCTCTCTCTCTCTCTCTCTGTGACACTCAGCAATCAGGGGACTCTCTAGCCCAAACTTCTCTTCTCCTCCACGCTTGCTTTGCAGTTCTAGCCCAGGCATCTTCTGCTCCTCTCCGTGTTCCTTGCCTTATTTCAAATACAAGGTAGGGTGGTGGCAGGCACATTGGACAGAGGTTGGCCTCCCCAATCGAGCTGCTGCCCCAGGGATTAGCCTGACCCCTGACCCTGTAGCCCCTACTCCCAGGTCACTGTGAAACCTCTGCTCCCACTCCACACTTGATTGCATCGTGCTGATTTCCATCCATGCTGTGGAGGGGCAAGGAGGGGGACATGGATTAGTAGCCAAAGGGCAACCCCGAATCAGGCTTGGATTCCACGGGGAGACCACGTGAAATGGGTCAGAGGGAAGCTGGTTTTCCACACCTTGCACAATAAGCTTGTGGAACTCTCTGCCACTACGATGGACGGCCACAGGCTCAGGATGCTTTCCAAGGGAGTTTTGGGCCAATTCTTGGAGGTGGAAGAGAGCCCTCTCGTCCTAGATTGAGCCTCCAGGTTCGGAAATGAGCTATCGGTTGGAAATGCTGAGGCTATATGACCTGACAGGGCCTTGACCGTTCTTCCCTTGGCCATTTGTCTTGCCTGCTGACCCGACTTCCCCTCCCCACCCAGAAACACAGATCAGGGCTGCTGCCTTCGCACCCTGTACATCGACTTCCGCAAGGATCTGAAATGGAAGTGGATCCACCAGCCCAAGGGCTACAAAGCCAACTTCTGCGCTGGGACCTGCCGCTATGTCTGGAGCACAGATACGCAATACAATGTGGTGAGTGTTTGCTTAAAGCCGGCTTTAAGCCAGTTGAACCCTATGCCTCAGGACCCTCATACTAAGGCCAAACCAGACCCCCTCTCTCACAATACCAGAACCAGGGGACAGCCACTCAAACTGAGTGTTGGGAGAGTTAGAACGGATAAACGGAAAAACTCAGTAAACAAAAATATCTTTTTTACTCAGAGGGTCATTAATCTGTGGAACTCCTTGCCACAGGAGGTGGGGATGGCGTCTGGCCTTGGTGCTTTTAAAAGGGGGACTGGACAGATTTCTGGAGGAAAAGTCCATCACAGGCTATAGTCTGTGATGGGTGGTGCAACATCCTTATATATTAGTAGTCGGCTACTTCAGAATGCCAGGTGCAAGGGAGTGGCCACAGGATGCAGGCGTCTTGTGGTCTCGTGTGCTCCCTGAGGCATCTGGTGGGCCACTGTGAGATGCAGGAAGCTGGGCTAGATGGGCCTTTGGTCTGATCCAGTTGAGGTGCTTCTTATTAGGGTAATCTAGTGTTTTCAAATACATACAACAACCCATTGCAATGGACATGTTGACTTATTGTTTTTCTGAACAAAAAAAATAAAACCAGTATTTTATCAAAATCAAAAGAGTCAAAAGCGTGGCAGAGTCACTAAAAGAAGTGGCCTGCTGCTTTCTCCTTTTCAAAGGCGGTCTCCACATTTGTCCATTTACTTGCAGGCTGGTGTGGATGCAGTTGCAGATTCCCAGGTGCTGAGAGCAATCAATTTGGTCCATAAACTCCCCTCCACTTTATCAGTGCACTTTAGGCTTCCTTTCCATTCTGCCAGAGAGAGAGAGAGAGAGAGAGAGAGAGAGAGAGAGAGAGAGAGAGAGAGAGAGTCACTGGCATAGCTAATTAAATATAGCCCAGTGCAGAAGACAAAATGATGCCCCAGAAGTGACATCACTTGAATTTTTACTTTTCTTTTTTGGCCATAAATTTGATAGAATGAGGATATTACACTCTGGTTTGTTTCATAGCCTTCTGCATTAAATTACCTTTCCAGTGATATATAACATGATGGTACTAGTCACACATACAAAAAGGTTTTCACAATTTTGGCCGCTAGTGTCAAGCTCAGCTTGTTGCGGCCCCACCTCCACCCCCATGAAAGCTTGTTGCCTGGTGCAATTGCACCACTTTAGCTATGCCCCTGGATAAAGAAGAACATAAAGATCTGGGACACTGCTAAAAAAAACAGTTTTCACTTGGGTCCTGCAGCTTTTAAGTCCAGCTCTGGGAGGGGGGCAGGTGACCTTTCTGACAGTCTTTCTGTCCAACGCCCTCCCTGCAGGTGCTTCCCCTGTACAACAAGCTGAACCCCGAGGCCTCGGCGGCTCCATGCTGCGTCCCCCACGAGCTCGAACCCTTGACCATCCTCTACTACGTCGGCCGCTCGCCCAAAGTTCAACAGCTGAGCAACATGATTGTGAAATCGTGCCGCTGCCGCTGAGGGAGAACTGGTCTTGGACTGGGCAAACTGGGAGTGTAGGACTGGGCTAACGACATCCCCCAAATCTGGGAGCCGAGACCCTCCGCAGCACCCAGAACCCGCCTGGAAAGATTCCGCAGCCTGGCCTGGCGTCACCCAACATTCCAGAGGCTCCACCCACCTTTTGTGGCTCCACCCACTGGCCAAAGATGGCTCCTCCCTGTTTTCGTTCGCCCACAGCTCACCGGATCGCAAGGGGCGGGATGGCTACTTGTGAACTGGCGTGGGGGGGGTGCTCCCCCCATAACTTGGGTCCTCTCATCACGCATCGGAGTGTTTTATTTCTAACCTCAGCTCAGCTGTTGTGTAGGACTGGAGTGTGTGTGTGTGTGTGGCCACTCTGTGGCTCTCAGCACGTGCTCAGAGGCACCCTCCCGTTTAGGATTCCAGCACGCCGTCTCTGGGCAAGCCGGGAACCGAGATCAGCCCTGCGTGGACGGTCCGGTGGAAGCTGGAGAAATTCTGCCTCATGGAGCAGGCTCTGGGAGCGTGCCCCGAACACTCACCCACACATACACACCCGGAGGGCACATCCGGAGAACTGGCACGGGGTCAGCGAGCGCAAACACAGGGACGGGCAGGCCGCCCGCAGAGAAGCAGGTTCCCAGACAAAGCGTCCCTTGATGGGACACGAGGAAGGCCGGGGAAGCGGCAGAAATAGGACTGTGTGTTGAAGTGTTACTTAGGGGGAGCGGAAAGAGCGGGGGGTGAGATAGGAAGGGAGGCAGACTCGAGGGGGCTGGGTGGGGGAACCTCTGCGCCACGGCAGGTAAATATTTGAGAGCAAAGTTTTGTGGTTTCAGCCGTGTGTAAATAGGGTGGGTGGGTGGAGATTCCCCTGGCCTGGGGGTCCGAAAAAGCAGCTGGGAGAAAGATTAAGCAGGTGACCAACACAAGGATGTCCAGAACTGGGGGGGGGGGCGGTGGCACATTTAAATCAATGAGATGCCCCCTCTGCAAGACCCCCATCAAAGAGGGCTTGCTTGGAGCAAGGGCGTTTCGGGGAGGTTTTCCCTCGTCTCAAAGTTTCCGGGCAGTTTATAAAAAGAATTCCCCCCCTCCCAGAAATGACTAATTTGGTCTCCGGAGAGTGACGGTCCAGCCTGGGTCAGATTCTGCGGCAAAGCGCTTCCACCCTGACAGTTAAGGCCTTAGTGATAAGCAAAGCTGCGTGTTTTGGGGGAGGAAGAAGTTTGGTTGTGAGGCCTGGTTTTGGGTGCTAGGCTTGGTTGCCAGGGCTGGTGATATGGCCCAGAGCAGGGTCTAGGCCTGATCCAGTCAGCCCCCCTCTTCTACACTGAGAACAGAATTTGAACTCATGTTGAAGGCGGGGGCTACGGCAGCCTCAATTAGGATTGCCCATTTGCCCAAAATGACCGTTTCTCCAGTTGTTTTGGTTTTTTTTAAAAATACAAACAGGCAGTTGGCAAAGGTTAATTATTGGGGGGGGCACTGGAGTCCTCCCCATTGTTTCTGGGAGACACCCGCTTTCCGGTAAGGCCCTGGTACCAGATTTCCGCCGTGCCTGTTTTTCAGGGGTTGGCAGCATCACCAGATTTGGTGCTGTGACATCACAGACCCTACCTTGTGACATCACCCAAGCCCTGCCCTGTGAGGGTTCCGGGTTCGGGGTGCACCCAGCCAGATAACCCCAGCCCCGACCCATAGGAAACAGGGAGGAATCAAAAGGCCATTTTATGAGCGGTTTTACTTCAGTTTGGTTCCTAGTCCTCAAGTTTCTGGCGGTTTCTAGGCTCGGGGAAGGAGGGCTCCCTTAGATCACGATTCCTCTAGCTTGAAGCTGTAGATGTAGTTTGTCCACTTGTTCCTCTAGCTCTATGGCGAGGGGGTGATACTGCCCTAGTTTGGTCTGGTAGTCTGAGGCAGAGAGAGAGAGAACAGAGTGTCAGTTTTTATATATTTAAGGGCACAATCCTAACCTGGAGTTAGGCCGGCACAGTTAGTCCAGCAATGTTTGGCTGGCACAAGGGCCACCATCAAGTGTGTTTGGACCACTCTCTGAGTCAGGGAGGATGGCGCATGTCTGTGTGCCGGCCTCTCTGATTCCGAGAGTGGTCCAAACATCCTTTATGGTGTCCCTTGTGCCGGCCAAACTGTGGTGGTCGAACTATGCCAGCTTAACTCCAGATTGCACTCTTAATGTAGTTTGTCACATGGTGGTGCTGGGTGAGAAAGGGTTGGTGGCGGCAGCCTTGGGGGGGGGAGGAGATCTGGGGCTAGTCGTGCCCACGCAGGCTCCAAGCCCCACCTCTTCACCAGTTCCTCACCATACAGAGTTTCCATTAAGATGACCAATGCCTCTTCCTCGATCAGATCTTGGAGGGGCAACGGTATCTGCGGAGAAAGCAAAGAAGGATGGAGTGGTGGTCGGGAAACGTTTCAAACCGTTTCGAGAAACGTATTCGGGAAACGTATGAAACCGTTCTCAAAGGGGCTTCCGTTTTTGAACTTTTTGCCTCCTCGGGAAATTTAGCAGAACCCCACCACCAACTAAGAATGGACTCAAAAATATTCTTAACGTTTTCCCAGGAGGTTTCCTAGATAATATTTCCACGCACGGACAGCCTGTCGTTTTTATTTTTGGCCCTTGACGTGCAATGCAAAGCTTAGAGATGAAGGTTTTGTGCATGCCGGTCTTGTCGGCCGGTGCGGCTCATACGAAATCGGTGAATCGCAGAATCCTGTACGTTTGTAAAAACCCCTTTGAAAAATGGTGGTTTAGACAAGCCTGCCTGTGGAGGCCACCTTGGGCATTTGCTTTGGCACGGAAAAGGTAGGATAGAAATTCTTCAGATAAAACAAATAAGGAAATGGAGCAAACCAACTCAAAGATGGGGGGAATGCTAATGATGGATGTGGAGGCACAAAACAGGAGCCACGAGAAGTTTGGCTGTGATCGAGGCTTCCATGTGCCCCCAACAATCTCCCTCTCTCTCTCTCTCTCTCTCTCTCTCTCTCTCACACACACACACACACACACACACACACAGACTCACGGTCGTTTTGACATCCTGCTCATGTCTTATCAGTTTATGCTTGTAGTCTTTATCCTAGGAAAAAAGAAACAGAGAGAAAATTAAGGACGTAGGAAGCTGCTTCCCCTGGAGTCTGACCCTTGGTCTACTTAGTTCAGCACTGTCGAGCACTGACTGGCAGCAGTACTTGGGACACAGGGCTTTCCCAACTCTACCCAGAGATGCTACTAGGAATTGGTACTGCCGTTCCCTCCCACCAAACAAAGGACCACCCATTACCTTATTGCCAACCCCATGTGGTGCGTTTTTCCCCTTGCGCAAAAGAAAGAGGGGGCAAGATTCACTCTGGGTGCAGGGGAGTGGCAACAGGATGCAAGCATCTTGTGGTCTCATGCCTCCCTGGGGCACCTGGTGGGCCACTGTGAGATACAGGAAGCTGGACTAGATGGGCCTTTGGCCTGATCCAGCGGGGCTCTTCTTAGGTTCTTAGGTTCTTATTCAAAAGTGAGCTTTCCGTACATCCTCTGCCGCAAGAACAGCGTTTCTCAAACGTTTAAGCTCTGGGACCCACTTTTTTACGTCAGGACCTCCTCCTGAAAGTGATGTCATGACCCTGGCAGTGACATCATAGCCGGAAGTGACACCACCAGGCAGGGAGTGCCACTGTTGCGACATCATAAAACTTGTGACATCATAAAGTGAGACTCCTGGAAGCCAACGACAGCATTTGATTGCCCCCCCACTCACCCCACTCAGTCCAACAAGAAGGCCATTCCTTCTTCCTCCCCAGCACGTCTGCACATCAATGCCTTCACGTAACTCACCTGCGTGAAACTATCAATGTGGTAGCTACGGTGATGTGCCAAGCGCCAGTGGCTGATACGCTGCCCCATGCGCCAAACATTGCTGGTCATGCCTGGCAAGGGGCGGGGGGATAAGGAACAAAAGGAGAGAAATCAGCTTTGGAGGAGGGCTACCTGTGTGTACCCTGGTTCCCTCATGCGCATGATTATCATCACGTGGGAAGGGCACATGCTCGACTGGGCACATTTTCACTTTTCTCGGACATGGCCCTGAATACAATGGGCTGGCTCCTTTCTCAAACATCTCGACTCATATAATAGTAATGTCCAAGTGGCAGGAGCAGGCAGCCGGCCCCACTATGAGGCCGACTGAGACATTGGCAGCAGGCAACCGGCTGGCAGCTCAGAGTCACTGGCACTGAGCAGTAGAAGCTCATCAGCAAAGGTCCCCACCACTGCTGGCACTTTCCCCTTTAAAGGCGGCAAAGACAGTAGCAGGGTTGTCCAAGGCTGTGAGGGTGGGACTGTCCCTTCCGTGACGCAAGCTGAGTCAGTCGCCTCAGGGCGGTAGATTGGTGGGGAGGCGGGCACTCATCTCTGGCTGGACTCCTCTGCTCACCTGGGAACGAAAAAAAGGACTCGCATTCAAATTTCTTCGGCTTTGGCTGTTTCTGGGCCGGATGACTGGCTTCCTCCTGGGGGAAGAAGAAAAGGGATCTGTGAATTGGAAAAGCCACCCCAACGGAAGAGCCTTTGACCTTTCAAAGGCCAAACGACACCTACCAAAAAGAGGCTCAGAAGCCCATAATCAGAAGGGTTTGTTTCCGAACTACAGCCCCAACTTTCACAACACAGTGGGCTGGCTCCTGATTAAAGTCAACAACACCCTTTTTCAAACATCTCTACTCGTAATGTCCCAATCGCAGGAGCAGGCAGCCGGCCCGAAAATGAGGCCAATTGAGACATTTGCATCAGGCAGGCAAGGGGGTTCACTTTCTCCTCCTCCTCTCGCTCTCTGGCTTGGAAAGGAGAGGGTGGAGTGGAAGAGGGAGGACAGTCTTGTCTAGCCCACCCCTTTCTTCTCCTCCGCACCCCTTCCTCTCCATCACAAACCGTGGCCCCTTGAGAGCCAGCCAGATCTTGGCACCTCCACAAATCACTTCCTGAGAACCCTGAAATGTGGGGAAGGGTCCATCAGGACCCCCCAATCCTGCACCACCAACCCAAAGACACCCCCTCCCCAAATGCAGCATCACCACCAGACCACCTTACCCTCCTTCCACAGCCTGGCTCCACTCCAGCCCACTAACCTGTGTGGAGGTGACCCTCCCCAGCTTCCATAGGCAACCAAATTAGGCAGGCAGAAGGGGGTAGCAGTTGCACGCTGTGTGCTTTCAGCCCATTGTACTGCAGTTGTTCTCTCCCTACCTCCTTTTTTGTCTTGACGTCCTGAACAGGAAAAATGGGTTTCCTCAGAGGTTTGGAAAGCCTAGGGTGGGGGGCGGGGAAAGAAAGCAGACCACAGCGTATGGCTTCCACATTCCAACCCCCTTTGCCGGGTTTTTTTAGAATAACTTCAAATTTGCCGGAAGGGGCTTCCTTCCCTGGAATTGGATAAAGGGGGGGGGAGTGCTTAAATGATCGTTAATGGATAGCGGCTGACCCTCTTGATTGTGCACAGTCTGTGGGAAGGCAGTTTGGCCACTGGAATGCAGTCAACGAAGGAGGCCAGGATCCAAGTTTTGTAGCTGGGGCAAGAGGCAGCCTGAGTGGATGGAGGGCTGCTGGTGCAGGCTGAGTGTTTTTGGGGGAACTGAGCACAGCGCGCTTAAATAAATCCCAAGACGAAAATGAGTATAAGTCCCCAGACTGAGCTTGCACATGAAAACAGACCCCACCACCTGCCCTCCATAGAGGCTTCCTCTGGAACTCCTGGCCACTTGGAGAAGCGGGAGAGCGGTGGGACACTTTACAAGACCAGGAAACGGGTGTATGCCCTCTCGCTTCCTTGCTTCTTGACAGACACTGCGAGGAGGGTCTGTCCTCCCCCCCCCCGCCCCGTTCCTGGCCACGTTTGCACACCTGGCTATGAATGGGGGGAAAGGCAGTTGTCGTCACCCTCCCCCTCCCAGGGGCCCTTTGGCTCTCCTACCTAGGAGTGTGTATCCATTTCCGAGACTCTGCTTCTTTTTGCTGCAACAATATGGATGGATTAGATCGTGTTCTCGGACGGACAAGAATCCTCTCCAGTTTTCCACCCAACCTCTGATTGCATGCGCCTTCCCCCTCTGCTTTGAATCTGGCCCTGCTCCCCTCCAGACATCCTACAGCATCGCACAGGTAGACTGCCTCTGGATAGGGTGGTCTGATGTAGCAGTCACGGCCACCGATGGCATTTGCCCGCCCACTGATGGCTACCGAACATGGCCACTGGTGGCATGGCCACCGAAGGCATTTTCAACACCCCTCCCTCCGTCAATCTCCCCATAGTTTTAACCCTTTCTGGGCCTCCTGGGCCTCTTTGCACAGGAAGGTGTCCACAGGGGATTGGGTCTCTAAATGGCAGATCTGGCCGTGAACACACTACATGCCCCAGGGATGCTGTGATTCCCAGTCTGTGGGCTAGCAGACTAGCCACCAGAGATGGTCTCTTGCCTTGAATATTCTGTTTCGTTGTGCTGCCAGAGCTCCCCTGAATGGTCCATAGCATTTCCGCCGGCCCCCCTTCACAGATCTGTGGGAAATAATTCCCATGGGGCAAAATAACCTCACATCCCTGCAGGGGTTGTTCCCCACTGGGTCAGGGAGGGAGAGGAGGAGCTGCTGTTTCCTTTTCTCCTGCAAGCATGGAAGAAGTTGCTGGTTTATTATTGGCTAATCCACTATATCCACCAGCACGAGTGCTGCTAGTCCACATGGAGGAAACAGCCAAGGCTCCAACACACCCATCCTCAACAGCAAGTACTTGTGTTTACGTACTATTTTCTGGCTTGGGGGATGACACATAGGAACATTTATTTGTTTGTTTTTGCGTATTTTCATGCAACCCTGCGAGGTAGGTGAGAGAGAGAGAGAGAGAGAGAGAGGGAGGGAGGGAGGGAGGGAGAGAGAGAGAACTAATCTGGCCCCAGGAAGCTTTGTGGCTAAGCAAGGATTTGAACCTGAATTGTCCAGATCTGGAACCAACCCCAGAACCACCATCCAGACCCGCACCAATAGTTCGTGCACAGCCTCTCCCAACCCCCGAAGCTCTTTGAGGGAGGGGCTGCCCCTCGCTACTGTGCCGCCTGGAGATGTAAACGCGCCGCCAGAGGCAGATCTAAGGGAGGGCAAAGCTCTAAGTTTTGCAAGAAGCCTTACCTTGCAGTGGAAATCACTCCTCTCCAATCCTCACCGGGAAAAGCAACACCTTGGCGTTGCTTACCCTACGGCAGCAAGGGAGAGGAGGGATTTACATGACAGGGTAAGGCTCCTTGCAACACTTAGAGATTTGCCCTCCCTGTAGATCCGCCTCTGCGTGCCGCAGGGGCGATGGAGCCAAACAAGAGTCGCAGCAGCCCACCTTGTTCTGGAGGTCGGTCGAATGGGTGAACATCCTGGCTAACCTTTAAGGAGGAGAGAAGGTCCAGGTCAAAAAATGTCATCCCGTTCTCGGAAAGGAAGTCATGTCGGCGTATACAATTATGCGGGGGATGGATAGAGGGATGCTCTTTTCCTTCGGCCGGTCCATGGATTTGCCAATGGACACACACGCCCCACCCCAGGGCCCTTCTAGCGGCTTACCTTACAAAACGTTCCGCTTTTCGTTTTGGTTCCGAGTCTCTCTGCGAGAACAAATCCACGTTAGAAGGGGCTCTCCCGTGAGACTCTCCGAGACAGTCCTGGCAAGGCTTGCCCTCCCTCAAGGGGCCTTGCAGACCCTACGAGCTGCCTCCAAATGATCCTGCCCCACATCCTGTGGCTGGCCGGGACACTCTGTTCTGGGTGTCCCCAAGAGAGCACGTACACTGGCTGACATATATAACAGGGCCTCCTTTGTGGTGGCCCCTGGAGGGAGGTATCATTTTCCCCATGAGCTCCAATGGGTGGCTCCCTTCAGCATATTTCGACACTATCTCAAGGCAGGGGGGTTGAACCATTCGTTCTCTTTTTTTAACTCTGGTTTAGGCACTGCCAATGTTAGCTAGACTAAGCCCCGTTGAATCTTGTGGGACTTGCTTCTGAATATTAATTAATTAATATTTTAATATTAATATTAATATTTTAATATTATTAAAATATTATTATTAATATTAATATTATTAATATTATATAATAATATAATATTAATATTAATTATTACACATTATTATTATTAATATTAATAATAATAATTAATATTAATGTTAGTATTAATAATATTAATAATATTAATTATTAATATTATTACTAATAATAATATTATTACACATTTTTATGCCTCCCTTTCTCCAAGGAACTCAGGGAGATGCACATGGCTCCTTCCTTCAACAACCCTGCAAGGTAGGAGAGGCAGAGAGGCCCAAGGGCAAGCAGGCAGTTTCCTGGCTGAGCAGAGATTTGAACCCGGGCCTTCCGAGTCGAAGTCCAACTCTCGAGCCACGACACCGTCCTGGTTTTTACGTATGAGCAGACACACGGGATTGTGCTCTGGCTGTAGAACCGTGGTTCCCAACGTGGGGGTTGGGGCCCCCAAGGTGGGTCACGAACCGATTTCCACGAAGCCCTCCTGGACCCAAGCAGAAGTCCGTGAGCAGACTCTCCAGCCCAGGACCTGGCCACGGCGCTAAGACCCTGCTTCCATGCGCTTTCATGCGCTTTCATGCGCTGTAACGTTCTGGGAGGGTGGAAGAAAGATTTTGGAAAAACCCACAACCTTCTCCTGCTTTTCACGTTGTTCCTTCATCAACTGCTTGGATAACCTTTAAGAAGGAGAGAAAGCCCCAAGTCAAAGATATATCCTGAGCGAGATCTTGGCCAATGTTTATGAACCTGGCTTTGCTCTCTTCAGAGAAGGGCACCCCCTGGGTCCCGGATCAGGCCCCGTCGGGCTTCCGTACCTGAAAAAGCGGTCTTCTCCTCCTCCTTCCTTCGGCACCATTCGCTTCTGCAATGAGATTTGGACATCAGAAGGGCTTTCCCAGCAAGCAGTTTTACTGCTTTACCTCCTCCGCCCATCCCAGAGGACACCAAGCCAAGCCATCGGGCGAGGAATTTATCCTTGCCCTCCCTGGATATGGAGCCCTAGAATAGCACCTCCTTAACATGCACCCCCGCCACTGCCAGAAGCGCTCTTTGAACATCAAAGCTGCCTTCCTGGATCAGGCCCAATGCCCACTTAAACCCAGTGCCCCCATTCCCAGAGAGGCCCTCTAGTTGCCCCGGAAAGCCCACAACAAGCCCACACCCTTTCCTCGCACCTGGTAAGAACATCAGAAGAGCCACACTGGATCAGGCCAAACACCCACCTAGTCTAGCTTCCTGTCTCTCACAGTGGCTCAATAGGTGCCTCAGGGTTCCTGCATCCTGTGGCCACTCCCTTGCACCTGCATCCTGAGGTAGCCTACTTCTAACGTAAGGAGGTTGCACCACCACATCATGGCCTGTAGCCCATGATGGACTCTTCCTCCAGAAATCTGTCCAATCCCCTTTGAAAGGTACCTAGGCCAGAGACCACCTCCTGTGGCAAGGAGTTCCACAGATTAATTACCCATTGGGTAAAAAAATTTTTTTCCCCTTTTATCTGTGCTCCCGACGTTCAATTTTAGCGGACGTCCCCTGGTTCTGGTGTTCTGAGAGAGAGAAAAGAACATCCCTCTATCGACTCTACCCCTCCCATGCATAATTTTGTATTTCTCAATCATGTCCCCCTTCAGGCGCCTTTTTTCGAGACCAAAGAGTCCCAAATGCTGCAGTCTTTCTTCATAAGGGAGGTAGACATTTCCTACACATGGAGGCTCCACTTCTAACAAAATGTTACAGGCCTACCTTCTTCCTGGCCTTCTTCCCGTCTTCATCTTCCTCCTTCTGTGACGTGTCTTTATATAATCTTGGAGAAGCAAAGAAGGATCAGGAAGCCATCACTGGTATGAAAATAGAATAGGTGGAAGGAGACGTCCCTCCTGGTTCCCTACTGCTTGACCCTCGTAAAGCTCTGCTCATTGAGCCCTCTCCTAGCATGCCCTTGTGGCAACAGGTCACAGTGGCACGCAATGGCATGGCAGATGGGGTGGCAATTTATTTATTTGTTTGTTAGATTTGTATACCGCTTTTCTAAAATCCAAAGCGGTTTACAAAAG
>JAJKFI010000133.1:1984210-2040966 GCA_029204185.1 Lerista edwardsae | reverse complement strand
TTAGATTTGTATACCGCTTTTCTAAAATCCAAAGCGGTTTACAAAAGCGGAAACCATTTAAAACACCATATTAAAAATTAAAACACAATTAAAATGCTAATAACCATAAAGAGAGCAGAACATTCCAAATATAAAAATTGCACCGCGTGACAAGCTTTTAGGGCAACATTAAGTGGGGTTAAGGTTACAATAAGGGGGTCTCTGGGGGGAAATCAGCTCCAGAAATTGGATTACCACCAAGCAACTAAAAAGCTTCTAGCTCTCTAGAACAGTTCCCCACAGCATCAATTTGGATGTCTTAATTTTATCTTGAAGGCTGTTCCCGGAAATTGGATGCCAGTTGGGGAAATCGTGGTGCAGGCCAGGGCAGAAAAAGGCACGCCAACGCACTCCATTTCATCCAGGAAGGCAGCGACTCAGAGGGTGTGCAAAAGTTTTCATGCAGGATAAAAAACGTGGCTGGAAAATTGAGGCAAGGAGAGACTCACTTGGAGAAATAGCCAGCAGAGAGCATCAAGGGCTTTCTTTTTCCCATGGGTCCTTTTTCTTTCTGCAAAACGAGTGAAGTCAAGTTTTAAACCATCCTTTCTAGACTGCAGGATTTCAGCAAAGGATTTGGGTTTCTGGGGGCTAATTCAGGCTGTCTAGGCACCCTGATCTCGGCTTGACATAAGAACATCCTAAGAGCCCTGCTGAATCAGGCCAAGGCCCATCTAGTCCAGCATCCCACAGTGGCCCACCAGATGCCTCAGGGAGCACACGAGACCACAAGATGTCTGCATCCTGTTGCCACTCCCTTGCACCTGGCGTCCAGAGACCGCTTCTAAAACCAAGAGGTTACACATACCCATTGTGGCTTCTAACCTGTGATGGACTTTTCTTCAAGATATCTATCCAACCCCCTTTTCAAGGCATCTAGGCCAGGCGCCATCAGCACCCCCTGTGGCAAGGAGTTCCACAGACTAATTTCACGCTGGGTAAAAAAAAAAACTAATTTCTTTTGTCTCTTCTAACTCCCCTCTCAATTTGAATGGATGCCCCTTGGTTCTGGAGCTGTGTTAAAGGGAAAAAGGAAAGGGAAAAGGAAGAATGTCGTATTGGCAGGACTAGCCTCATCCATGAGACCCAGGCAGCATCAGGCAGCAGATTGGCAAAAGATGTCCACCTATATCTACCACCTTTGTCTGCCACCTATTTCCAAGGTTCTACCCTCTGGATTGGAAAAGGAAAAAGCAGAAATGTGGAGGAGAGAAGAGTGATAGGCTAGAGTGTCTAAATTCTAAATGGGACATTCTAGGCAACATTCTCTTCTCTTCCACACTTCCTCCTCCACGCCATTTCCCCTTTTCTAATTGCAGGAGCAGAGGAGCCTGCCTCACATAGTGGGTCCAGGTATGACAGAAATTGATTTTAAGGGAAGGAAACAGCTTGTTTTCTTACCTCGGGTTTCTCCTCCGGTTTCTTACCTCGGGTTTCTCTGGAAGAAGAGAAGGGGTGGCGATTTAGGTGAAGGAAATATATCTCCTGCCAGACTTAGAAATTACGTAGAGCAACAGCATCCTGCAAACACTCAGGCCAAGCTGAATTGAGTGGGTGTTCCACTCCAAAAAGCTGGGTATGTTATAGGCCAGTGGTTCCCAAACTGTGGGTCGGGACCTCCTAGCCCCCTTTCCCACCCACACATTTCCGAGATTCTATGAGAACACAGGGCTGGGTCATCTAGTGAGAACCCCCCTGCGAGGGACGGACTGAAAATACGACATGGCCTTCGCGTTGGGCTTTCTTGAGCATGCAAAGCGCTTCACGTATTTTCTTGGGACATTCCCCTTGATAACAACACCTGTAAGGCATGTCAGTATAACCAGTGATGTCATCCAGGAGGAACGCGCCGGAACGGCCGTTCCTGAACCCAATCAGGGCTGGCTCCGCCCACTCGCTGCCATTCGTCACTGGCTCTGTGATGGACGTGGCGCAGAAGGCGGCGGAACCAATGGAATGGTGGCAAAACCAAAGGGACGGGCTCCAGGGCACAGCCAGGCCGCTTTGAATGGTCCCGACACGCGCCAGTCAAAGGTGAATCCCGGTCACCGTTCCGGTTCTTGGATCCGTTAGATCCCACCACTGAGTATAATTTACTTATCCCTATTTTGCAGATGGGGAAAACCGAGGTCCAGTGGGAGTGGCGCCCGGCGAGTGGCAGAGGGGAGATTCGAACCGGGGACAGTCATAGCCATAGCTGCGCCACGTAACGCCAGACCTCCCATGGTGCCTGCGTTCCCCACCCCTGCCTCTTTTCTCCCTTCCCTCCTCTCACCCCCATAAATCTTCATCCTGCTCCTCGTCCTCCTCTTCCACCGCCATGAGCCGATCAACCTCATGCTTCAACGACAGGCTGTCGGTACTCCCCCACGGGAGTCTGGGCGGCCTTCTCCAGGGCTCCAGCTCCCCTGCGGTGACCCGGTCAACTTCTTCCCTGAAAGACAGCGGAAAGTCTTCTTCGGGTTCGCCCTGTGGGGCCTCCTCCTTGATCGGTTGCTCCACCACCACCAAGGGTGTCTCCTCTTGCGTAGGTAGACTCTTCTGCTCCTCCAGTGTCAGGCCCTCCTGCTCCTCCAACGTTGAACCCCCCTGCTCCTCCTCCAAGGTTGAACCCTTCTGCTCCACCAAGGTCAGACTCCTTTGCTCCTCCAAGGTCAGACTCTCCTGCTCCTCCAAGGTCAGGCTCCTCTGCTCCACCAAGGTCAGGCTCCTCTGCTCCTCCAAGGTCAAACTCCTCCGCTCCTCCAAGGTCAGACTCTCCTGCTCCTCCAAGGTCAGGCTCCTCTGCTCCACCAAGGTCAGACTCCTCTGCTTCTCCAAGGTCAGACTCCTCTGGTCCTCCAAAGGCAGACCTTTCTGTTCCTCCAATGTTGGACCATTCCACTCCTCCAAGGACAGAGTCTCCTGCTCCTCCAAGGTCAGACTCCCCTGCTCCACCAAGGTCAGACTCCTCTGCTCCTCCAGGGTCAGACTCCTCTGCTCCTTCAATGTCAGACTCTCCTGCTCCTCCAAGGACAGACTCCTCTGCTTCTCCAAGGTCAAACTCCTCTGCTCCTCCAAGGGCAGACCTTTCTGTTCCTCCAGTGTTGGACCATTCCACTCCTCCAAGGACAGACTCTCCTGCTCCTCCATTGTCGGACTCCCCCACTCTTCCAACATTGGCTCCTTCCACTCTTCCATGGTCAGACCCTTCTGCTCCTCCAAGGTTAAACTCTTCCGCCCCTCCAACGTTGGACCCTTCCGCTGCTTCAATCTTAGACCCTTCCACTCCTCCAATGTTAAAGCCCTCCGCACTTCCTCCTCCTCTTCCTCCTCGCCTTCCTCCTCATCTATCTCCTCCAGTAAGCGCTCCACTTCCTTCCGGATCATCTTCTCCTCTTCTGTGAGAGTCTCCAGATTCTCCTGCAGGATAACAATGGAATTTCAGACATTGGTTTGACATTCCCAGGGTGGGCCCAAGATGACCTCCTTTTAACTTGGGACAGAGGGAGCACTTGAAGGAGAGCCCCTTTAGATTACGTAAGAAGGTGAACTGGTATGTATGGGAGAAGGCAGTCCTTTAGGTAGGCTGGGCCTAAGTCATGAAGGCCTCGAAAGTCGATACCATCGTTGAGATTGGAAGTGAATGGGCAGCCACTGTAGCTGCTGAAGGAGTGGACCTACCGAGTCAAACCATCTAGCCCAGTGTTTCTTAACCTGGGTTTGATCGAACCCCAGGGGTTCGGCGAGTCAGTCTCAGGGGTTCGGCGGAGGTGTGTGTGTGTCCATTCCGTTCGCTGGCCTTGATATCTGTGCTGCAGGGAACTTGGTGCACTCAGTAGTTGTTGGGATATTAAAGTAAGGCCTGGGAATTTGCAGGCCTGAATGGTAAGGCTTATCACTGAGGCCTAGCAGACCAGCAGAGGGTGCGGGGTAGTTCTGACTTAGGTTCTGCCCAATAACAAGACCATGTGATCTCTGGTGGAATGTTGAAAGTTATTTAGCCAATCCCAGGAGCACTGGTTACTTGTCTGTTCAGCGCAGTGAGTGTGTTTGTGTTCAGTCCTGTCCTGATCAGAGAGCTCTTCTGTTCAACATTCTGTTTCTCTCTGAGTATTGCTGCTACTGGATTTATATGTCGAGCAAAATAAGAAAGTGGTCAGACTTTGCAGTAAATATTCTGCAGTACATTGATTTGCAGTAAATATTCACTGAGTTATGTTTTTGTGTGACATTCATGTTTTGTTGGTTTTGTTCTTTGAACACAGTGATTTTATGTGCAACTGACGCATGGTTCATTTTGTGCACTAATAAAATATATATCTCTATGCTTTGAATTTGAGAAAAAAAACATTTTATTTTTCCAACTATGAAGGGTTCGGTGAATGCACGTATGAAACTTGCGGGATTCGGCACCTCCAAAAAGGTTAAGAACTACTGATCTAGCCCCTGTAACCACCTGGGCTGCTGCATTTTGTACTAACTGTAGCTCCCAAACTGTCCTCAAGGGAAGCCCTACATACAGCGAATTACAGTAGTCCAGTCTTGACATCACTAACGCATGGACCACTGTGGCCAGATCAGAACGGCTCAAGTATGGTTGTAGTTGGCGCACCAGTCAAAGCTGGACAAATGCACTCCCAGTCACAGGTGCTACCTGGTTCTCCAGAGACAGCTGAGAGTCCAGGAGCACTCCCAGACTGTGCACCTGTTCTTGCAGGGGAAGTGTCACTCCATTCAGAGTGGGTGAAATACTTAGTGCCTGCATTGAGGGTTTCCTGATCAGGAGGACTTCCGCCTTTTCTGGATTTAGTCCTAGCCTATTAGCTTTCATCCATACCCCAAATGTCTCCAGGCAGCGTTGGACCTCCATAGCCTCTTCAGTTTGAACCTGTTCTTTGGAGCCCTTAGTACCAACTCCTCCCACGTTGTCCATCTTTTTCTCCATTCAGAAACCTGTGGGGGGAGAGAAAGAGAAGAAATATGAATAACCCCCCTACTGTCGTCTATTTCCATCCAATGAGAGTCCCTGTCCCTTCAACATGACCATATATTGCTTTGTGGCCCCAGCAAGGATGCAACGGCATCAGCAAATCTTGTCCGGTTGTTTGGAACGCAAAAGGGTCACCACTTTTCAACTATCAACTATCCTAATGCAGTGTCTAGACTAAATGCGGTGGTATAGCAACAGGTTGAGCAGAGGTTAAGCAAAGTGAGATTGTATGTGATGTTTTTGTTTTTGTTGTAGTGTACTGCATTGTTTTTACCATGCGGAAGCACTTAATTTCGTTGTACATGTGTACACGTGTACAATGACAAATTTCTATTCTATTCTAACCATAGTTCCATGGGGCTTGTCCAAACTTGGTGAACTCTGGTTTATTCAAACTCTAGCCTAGGGCTTACTTAGCAAACCAGCCACGATATGATCCTGGTTTGTTTTCAATGACCATCGTTTTGATAAACCACAGTTCCTTGAATTGGCATGTCACAGGGAAACATGGTTGATTCCAAGGAGGCAGCAGGCATTTTTTGGGCCTTTCCAACACAAAGGAGTAAACAAACAACTGCACATAGAAAAGAAGGCTCCAAGGATACATTCTATTAACTCCTATTTCCAACCCATTGTGCTCACTTATTCTAGGTGCCTTTAATGGGGCATACCTTTAGAAATCACAGATTTCTTCTTCTGCCCAATGGACTAGAGATGGTCTTGAGAAATCAATTCTCCTTTCCCCAAACTGAGAAAAAAGATCAGCCAACTGTTCCATTCAGTCATCTGGCGCCATGGCAATAGAACTCCCAGCATTGTTGGGTGGGACAACTCCTTACAGCTGCCAACTTTTCCCCTCCTGTGGTGCTCCTGTGCCTTTCATAGTAGCCCAGCACATGGGAATTTAGCAATGATTTGAATGCAAATATTTTTTTTCTGCAGCCTTTCCTCTGATTCAAGGGAGATGGAAGCTAAGGGAGCGCAGAACCGCCCAACAGTACATACGGGGATGAAGAGTGACTCGAACAGGCTGCAATTAAAAAAGAAAAAAAGTTGGCAATCAAAGGCAAAAAACAAACAAACAAAACCACCAGCAACAAAAACAGCCCCCACACAGATCAAATCAAATCAAATCCCTTTAATGTCATATACAAATATAAATATAGATAAAAGATTAGGGAGAAATTCATAAAATCAGAGCCAGCTCTGGAACTAGAACCTGGGGTATCTGCATTTAATGCAGATAAATTACGGCACCTTTGTATAATTAAGTTTAGCTACCAACCCACACACAATAAAACATTATTTGAGAATAAGACCTGATGGACAAGGGTGGGGAAAGGGGGTTGAGCTGGGGTGAAGCTCGCCTTCCTGCAGAGGGAATTACACAGTTGCAAGGGGCTCCTTTTGAAGAGGTTTATATTATTATTGTTGTTGTTGTTGTTGTTATTATTATTATATTTAATAATAATAATACCAGTATTTATATACCGCCTTTCTTGGTCATTAGATTGCTCCTTTGACTTTAATTCAAGGCGGTTTACAGAGGCAGGCTTTTCTAACCCCAAGGGGTTTTACAACTCACAAAGAGGTTCTATCTTTCAAGAACTACTACATTCAATGAAACTTTCATAGTCCAGTCTTTCTTTCTGGCCGCACGATCGCCTTCCTGCCGGCTGATAAACGGCTTCTTTGCTCTCACCAAAGAAACAGCTGGCCCAGCACAACTCCTCTCTCACAGGCAGCCATGTGTCCTGCACCAATTGAAGTTTCTGGACGGTCTTCAAGGTGTTGCAAGCGATTTTGCCCTCCACCTATGGGGCTTGCTTGTCCTGTTGGGAGTTCCATGGAGTTGGGCCTGCTGGGGCTTGGCCAGAACCCCTTCGCTATGGATCGTGGACACACAGTTGGGATTGGCTGGGCTCAGAGATGGACTGTGCAGCCACCCCAGGCCTGCCACCTTCCCTGAGGGGAGGCGGGAGAGGGAGCAGGACCAGAGGGAAGACTGAGGAGGGAGTGCAGAAAGGGGTGTGGCCAGCCTGGTTGGGTAGCCTCGGAGGGCTATAAAAAGGGGCCGGCTGAGCCTGAGGGGTTTAGGGACAGCTGGAGAGAACACCAAGAGCCCCCATCTTGAGGGACAGCCAGGGACATCTAGACAGAGAAGAGAGCACTAGGAACTCCCCTCTTGAGAGATCCTCTGAAGAACCTTCTCTGGAGAAGACCTTCCCTGCTCTTCAGCAAACCGAGGGAGAGAGTCAGACATGTCATGTAGCGGGTACGCGGGGGTACGCGAGTACCCGTTCCTAGGATTAAGGCTGGCCCCGCCCATTCGCCCGCCCACTCGTCAACTCCGTCGGCGCTCCACTCCGCCACCGTCAACGTTGGAGTTGCCTGCGCGTTCTCAGAGCCAGGCAGGCAGGCAGGCAGCGGAGCGAGGGAGACCGACGGCGGCAGCAGCGTGAGCAGGTAGGCTGCCTGGGGCTCCCTCCCGAGGAGGCGCAGCGGTTCCTGGGGGGGAATCGGTAGCCCACACAGCGGCTCCGGGGAAGGCCCGGGACTCCCGGGCCTTCTCCCGGGCCGCCGCACGGCCTACCAAGGAAGCGCGCCGGTTCCTGGGGGCAGTTCCTGGGTTCTGGCTATGACCTCACTTCCGGTGGGCGGGCCCCGACACAAGTGCCAATCAAAAGTGAGTACCTGTTGCTAAATCATTTATATGCCATTACTGGAGAGAGTAGAGAGTGTGTGACCAGCAGCTGGCCTGCCAGAGAGGGAGAGAGACAGAACTTGCCTCTGTTCCAGGGAGCTGCTGGTGCAACTGGAGCTGACTGGGCCTATAGTTCACAGTGGTCAGTAACCCAGTCGTTGGGAGAAATGTGGGCCTTTTTTTTTTTTTTTTTTGCTTGCAAACTTTCTCCCACGATTTGCTGCGGGCCTGCTCTCCACGTTGCAGCTGGCTCCCCTCCCGGCGGCAGAAATGCGGCGCAGGAGTGCATGCTTTCTGCAATACCTGCACATTCCACTCACGCCCTCCTTCAGCTCCCTCCTCGGAGCCGTCCACAGATCATTGGAAAATCTATTAAATGGAATGCAGAGGCCATTACGAGTCCTCCGGGCATTCGCTGTCTAGCTCCTGGGCGCGGTTTCGGAGCCATCTCATCAACCCTCGAACGTCCAAACGAGGAGAAGGAGCCTCATCTCGTCGTGGCCACGAGGCCGTAAAAACCAGGCACCCGTCAGTGCAGCGCATAAATCTGGATTAATTATCGGCCGTGACACCCCAGTGGTTAGCACTCCCGTTGCTGAAGCCAGCTGTTTTCCATAGAGAGCAAACAGGTGGTTCTCCTGGTTTCGGGGCAGATCTGGTTTGTGGGATTTCCTGACACAAGGCCGCATGGGAGATGCTACCGCACCCTCTGTTCATCCCACCCTCCACCCTATTCCCCCTGTGCTCCCCCTTTTCCAATCCAAATGCACACGGACACCAGCACCTAGTTGGGGTTTTAATTTCCGGAAGACAGGGGGGAAAAAAAGTGCTTCCAAGATACAGAATAAAGAACAGGCACATTTGTGAAGTGAAGGATGGAAGACAGGCAGGACAGAGACACTCTTTCCATTAACAGCCCTCTGTAGTTTGAGGTGGGGGGAGCGGCAGAGAGCTGCCCCGCCTTGTGTTCAACCAGCCTCTGGCAGGCTTCCCCTTCTGCAGCAGAGAAGGAACTCGGATGGGGCAGACCGACCCCACATTTCATGTTTGATGTTGTTTCCCCTTCCCAGAATGGGGAAAGGTGGAAGAGACCCTCTCCGCTCGACAACAAGACACGGATGGAGGTTGCAAACGGGCATTGATCATCCTGCAGAGAAGGCAAGGGGCTTTGGGCCTATCTCTGCTACGAACTTGGAGTGCAAGCCATTCTCCCTAGAAACATTGTGTTCCTCAAACTGTGGGTTGGGAGGGACCCACCTGGTGGGTCAGGACCTGATCTCAAGAGGGAAAGCTGGGAGTAGCCATCTTGGAAGCTACAAACCTGACTCTTGCTATGCTCCTTTTCTGAGTGTTAACAGTTTGAATTTTCCAGTGAAGGTTTAAAAAAAAAGTTCAGTGTTTTTATATAACTTCCCCCCCCCCCCATCTTGCTTTCTGTCGGGGACGTTTCCGGGTTGGGCCGTTGCTGCCGTCCAAGAATGCCAGTTTGCATTCCAGGAGTGTTGTTTGATGATGTCACAAGGACGGCACATCCAGGTTAATGACATCACTTCCACTGGGTACTGACACCATTCTAAAAAGTGGGTCCCGGTGCAAAAATGTTTGAGAACCCCTGATCCAGAGAATCGGGGCCTGAGCCATGCACTTTGCTTTCCCAGGTGGAACCCCCCATTCCCAGAATTCCATGGGGAAAAGCCGCAGCAGGGTTAAACTCTTAGACTGCAATGCCATTCCCCTCTGCTGAGAAAGCTGGGAATTCTTGCTTGACGAACCATGTGAGCCTATGTGTGCAGTGGCGTAGCTATGCCAGCTGATGCCCGGGGCACCATTTTTTTAAACACCCCCCTTCAGAAGCACTTCCGGGTTTTGCTTAAAAAAACTTAGCTACCGCAGTGGGTGCATATCTGCTCAGAAGTTAGTCCCATTGTCTTCAAAGAGGGCTGATTCAAGGAAAGAGTGATAGCAGGGGTTCCCAAATAGCAGGGAGTTATAGTTCCCTGGGGAGCTGGGACCCCCGGGGATTTGAAGAGGAGGGGGCTTTCCCAGACTTCCTGGGAGGGCTGTGACTCCAAGATCCAACATCTGCTACACAATGGGGTGGCGCCCATTTTCCCTTCAACCCAGCTGAGCTCATGTCGTGTCCCGAACCTGACTCACGCGAGAGGAGGGGGCTTGTGTGTGCGTGTGTGCTTGAGGGGGGGGCATGCGACAGGAGAAAGACCCGGTGCTTGGAGCTGGACACCTGACGTTGATGGCGGTGCACGTGACATGGAGTTAGCACCTCGAGGGGGGGGGGAACAAGCGCCAAGACACTTTGGGTTTTCACTCTGCGGGGGACGGGAGTGAAGCAGTTCAGGGCTGCACCTTGTCCCTGGGAAATGCTCCAAGTCAGGCTTCGGCCTGCCCCGAAGGCCCTAAACCGATTCGCCTTTGTCCCGGGTCCGGCTCAAGAGTATCATCGGCAGTCCTGGTGTCTGGCCAGCGTCCGAACGGTGGCGGGCTCGGGGACGCATGCGGCGGGGCAGGCGGGCCGACGGCGGCCCCCCTTCGCTCGGCGTGTCCGAACTCTCGTCGATGAACGCCAGGTTTTCCCCCACGTAGTCTATGGGCCGCAGCGGAGCCGCATTGCCGGCGTTGAGCTGCGCCATGCGCTGGGAGGTGCCCGGAGACGGGCTGGGGCACGGCAGCAGCGGCGGCAAGGTCGTCGCCGCTTGTGACAGCGGCGGCAGTGGTGGCGGCAGCTCCTCACAGGCCCCGTTCTGCAAGATGGCCGAAGGCTTCCCTTTGAAGGTGCCCACCCTGTGCAGCTTGTCCGGGAAGGCCATGTTGGGCACCCGCAGCTGGGACGCCACGTTGCCCGTCCAGGAGGCGGCATGGGCCGTCAGGTCCCCCATCTGCAGGGAGGAAGAAGAGGGTGGAAACAGGCCTGAGGATTCTCAAGCCCCCAAGGAGGTTAGAATTTTCACTGGAGACGGCATCCCTGTGGATTTAATAGGAGCCCAGTGAAGCCACCTCGAGTAGACAAAAATGGCTGACTCAGATCATCGCCGTGAAGGAGGATTGCCGTGAATTAGTATACTCAAAACATGGAGACAGAATTTTCTAACCTCCTTGACTCAAAACAATCCTGATTCCAAGGATTTCAGATTGCTTTGCTCGTACTGTTTAGGACTGAATAAAAATAAAAACTTACGAAAATAAAAACATGTGATCGTGTAGAAACATTATTTGTAACCTTATTACCCGTATGCAGAACACGCAGGCATGATTAAAAAGGTTGATATTAATGTTTACACTTGCAGGGAGATTTTTATTTGTGAATTCGCGGCAATCCTCCTTCACGGCGATGATCTGAGTCAGCCATTTTTGTCTACTCGAGGTAGCTTCAAGAAAATGACATCATGCCGTCTCCAGTGAAAATTCTATCTCCATGCAAGCCCCAGTTGCAGAGCCACTCCCGGCAGGTACAGCAAAAATCAAACGTTCTCTGTCATAAGTCAGGGCCAGCCAATAGTGTAGCGAGAGGGGGTGTCACACAGCATGGCTCAATGCGCTGTGCAAGCGGCCCCTCCCTCTCCCCTTTAGAGCCATTCCAGGTGGCTAGAGCAAAACAGAGAAGACACCTCTTCTTTCTGCAAAGCAGAGAAGCCCCACTGGATCAGGCCAGAGGCCCATCCAGTCTAACTTGTTATCTCCAACCAGATACTTCAGGGAGCTCACAAGGCAACAAGATCCCCGCATCCTCTTTTGCTGTAGCCATCTGGAATGGCTCTGAAAGGGGAGGGTCCTTTGCACTGTGTGTTGAGGGCGCCGTGCAAAACTGAGTGCTGTGACCCCCCTCGCTATGCTCTTAGCTAGCCTTGATTTATTATAACAAAGAACATTTGATTTTTGCGCAAGCTCCCCTCGAAAAGCTCCTTGGAGACATGGCAGCTTAAAAATGTGAAAAATAAATCTTAAAAACAAAAACTACTGTAATTCACTGCAAGAATTTGGGATGACATTCTTGGCCTTTAAATGAAAACTCATTTGAGGTGTTTGGTTTTGTTAAAAACACACCACTTTTTTTGTTGATAATATCTGAATACAAATACAGCATTTTGGATAAAAATTACAGACATTTTCCAGAAATAAAAAAAAAAAAGATTAATTTTAATAGTACTGTAGCAGCATCTGCTGAAACTATATCACCTACCTAGTACACTGAATAAATGAATGATCTTTGAATGAATGAATGAATGAATGAATGAATGAACGAAATAAGTTGAATAAAATGAATAATGAATTCATGAATAAAAATAAGAATCTGGAATAAGAACTTAGATTAAAAACACAGAGCATCGCATTTCGCTTTTCAAATCACGACATCTGCAAAAACAAAAGCATCTTCAAACACATAAGTTTCCAAGTTGGAAAAATTGAGAAGGGAAGAAAAAAACTCTTCGGAAGAAATTTAATATGGATTTGGGGGCTGTTCGATAGTCTTCGCGCGGCATGGCTGGGGAGGTTATGACAAGCTTGAGCATTTCAAAATGCGCTGGTCATGTTCTGTTTGCAGGCTCTTTATTGCCTCCTTCTGCCAGAGATGGAGAAAATGAAGTGGCTTTCAATTATGCCCTACTTAATAAGCTTATGAATGAAATTGATACCATCTGGTTTTTAATTGGCAGAAAGGGAGGTGGTGCATCAGTCTGCCGCGTCAGTCAGCGCGGGGGGGGGGAACCCTCCAGAAATAGAGTTGCCCATTATTATTATTTTCTAACAGTCCCTGCTCTTCTGCTCTGAACAGAAGCACAATCCGCAGTTTGGTTCGGTCCCAAAACTGCACTGCAAAACAGAGTGACATTTGTATAATACTTTTTCAGCATGCAAATGTCTTCGTGTGTACTATCTGTATGTGGCCCGAATTTGTGCATCTGTCGTCTGGGGGTGGGAGGATATGGGAGGATAAGAAAATTCAATCTGTGGAACTCTTTGCCCCAAGATATTTTGTGTATCTGTGGATAGGGAGGGGACAGGATTACCAGATATAATGGTTAAAGGTATAGGCACTATGTCCTCCATTATTTAGAACAGGGGTCTTTAAACTATGGTCCAAAGGCCAAATCTGGCCCACCACAAGATTTTATCTGGCCCACCGCAACATTTTTTTTCATCAGAGCATTTGCCAACATTTGACATTTTTACTTATTACATAGTTTAAGCGTGGCTTCTTAAGCATTTAAGCATTTGTAATGGTCATACTTCTCTTTTGTTCTGAATTATATCATGCTGATTGCAAAAAGAGTTTAAGTTAAACTCATTCATTCAGAAATAAAAGTCATTGGGGGAGGCATGAAAAGTGTGGAGACCCCTGGTATTGTTGTGTGGTCTCAGAGTCATTGGGTAGCTACTGTGAAACACAGGCTCAGCAGAAGGCCTACTGAGAAATTTGCCCAGGGGCATGGCTCTTCTTTCGTTTTGAAAGTGTTCCCTCACCTCAGCCCTCGTGCGCCGCGACAACGCCCTCAGCCAGTTGCCTATCATGGTCAGGATAGAGGCGAAGTAGGCCAAGCCCAGGAGAATCCACACCACCACGAGAGGTTGGTACCAGATGTACTCTTCGCTGGTTGAAGCACCTGGGAGGGAGAAAGCTCAAGGCAAACTCAACCCGACCACCTTCCTTCCCCAAACCGACAAGCCGCCATCTTGGAAGCAATGGCGGCCGGAGAGATTGGCCACTGGCCAAGAGAACCGGACTCACCTGGCCGGCCAAGGCTGGAGCTCTCACTGCTAGCATCAGTGTCTGGATCGGCCCCTGCGCCAGGCTTCCCGGCCTCACAGGGGGTGGGGGATCAGAAAGAGGTGCCTCCTCCACCTTGCCCCACAGATGCCCACCTGCTACGTAATCGCCGAAGCCGATGGTGGTCAACGTGATGACGACGAAATAGATGCTCTTGAGAAGGGTCCAGCCCTCCACCCGCTGGAAGATCATGGTGGGCACGGAGACAAAGATGAGGCAGCCAATCAGGATGAAGAGCAGGGCTGAGATGACCCGGACGATGGTGGCACTGACCTGCCACTTCTGGGGGAGAAAGAGAACGGGACGATCCCTCGGGAGGACGCCCGGTTGAGAGACGGCGACTGCCTCTGCATGAATTCCGCCTCGGAATGTTTCATGGGCCTTGCAGGGCCGGCTCACCAAGAGGCTGGCTGAGACTGGCGCCTCAGGTAACAGAGTGCCAGGAGAGCTGCTGTCTGCTCACACATACACCCTACTCCTCCTCGCTGTCCCACTCCGTGCATAGGAAAAGGAAGAAGGAGTAATGGAAAAGAAGGTGTGGAGGACTTCTTTAAACCACCCCTTGCATTTAAAAAAAAAAGTCTCATTTACTTTCCTGTTTTGCTTTTGTTTTAAATCTGCCCAATTCCTCTCTCAAGGCATCTAGGCCTTCAGGTGTCATTCTCATCCTGTGGCAAGGAGTTCCACAGATTCTTTTTTTTCACCCTCCACTTTTTTTCCCAAAGGCTATCATTCTTGGGACACCGTCAGGCCCTCTATCTTGGAACCCCCGAGCTTCGGAATTCCTCCAACTACCTCTCTGAGCAGAGAATTTCACCGCAGGTCTGCCTCGTGTTTGCTCACCAAGAAAATATCCTCCACTTTGCCGATGGCGTTGCGCAGAGCCGACCCCAGGTGATCCCCAACACCGGCGAGAAGCATCCCAAAGAGAGGGATGCCCACCAGCGCAAAGAAAATGCAGAACAGACGTCCAGCATCGGTTTTGGGGGAGATATTCCCGTACCCTAAGGGACAGGAAGGAGAAAGGCAGAGAGTTGGTGAAAAAAGACATTTCAAGCAGGCTCCCCGGTTGCCTTTTCGCCTCTCTGCACAGAAATTCATATCCATAGGATAGACTGCTCCCGAACATGGAGGTTCTATTTGGCCTGATTTATCCAATTTGGCTTTTCTCGCAGGCAGGCAGTAATGGCTCCTCTCAGGCCATCTGGGGGCTGCTGCTGGGGTCTGTCCCTTCCTCATTGAGCCTTACTGGGGCTAGGCTGCTTCCTGAACGGTTGGGCCCCACCCCTCAACTCTAGGCTCCTCCCCTTCCTGCTAGGCCCCACCCTTTTGCAAGAGACTCCGCCCCATGTTCAGATTTCTCCTCCCTCCATTTTTGAAGGGGTGGCAAGCCTTGTGAACATCAGCTTCAGAATTCTCTTGTTTCCGGATGCATGGGACCTTTGGGCCAGCCTATTCCTGCCCCGACAGCCCCCCCCCGTCTCCCCACACCAGATCCCCACATACCGATCGTGGTAATGACCGTTCCCGCGAAGAAAAACGCACTGCTCAGATCCCACTGCGTAGTGCTCACATTACCGCCATTCACGACGGGGTCAACCCCCTCGCCCATCGCCTCGGTGACTTGCTAGAAAGGACGGAAGGAAGGAACAAGGCTGAGTCCAAACCTATAAGCGAGTCTAATGATAGACATTTCTTCCAGAAATCTGTCTAACCCCCTTTTAAAAGCATCCAGGCCAGGTGCCATCACCGCATCCTGTGGCAAGGAGTTCCACAGATTGATTAAAAAAGGTAAAGGCTTCCCCACGACCGCATGGTCTCGTCGTGACCGACTGTAGGGGGCGGTGCTCGTCTCCGTTTCTAAGCCTGTAGAGCCGGCGTTTTGTCCGAGGACCAGCTTCCGTGATCATGTGGCTGGCATGACTATACGCTGTAGCGCACGGAACGCCGTTCCCTTCCCCCTGAAGTGGTCCCTATTTATCTACTTGCATTTTTAGGTGCTTTCGAACTGCTAGGTTGGCAGGAGCTGGGACAAGCGACGGGAGCTCACTCCGTCACGCAGTCTTGAACTCCCAACCTTCCGGTCGGAAAGCCCAGCAGCAGCGGTTTAATGGCTGGGTAAAGAGCCATTTTCTTCCTTCCTCTTCTCACCTGTGCCCCACAGCCACCCCCCCCTCTCTCACACCTGGAAGAGAACCTCGAGCTCCTCCGGGGTGACGCACTGGTGCTGCTGTAAGAAAAGCTCAAGCTTGAGGTGGAGTTTGTGCTGCTGGCGGATTTCGTACGGCTGCTCCAGGAGGCGGAAGACCACGGCACCCGTGACCAGGTAGATGAGGACCACAGAGCAGAGGGCCAAGACGGTGATGCCACGCATAACCTTGTTGCTTGCGGGGGGGCTGAGGCTCAGGATCGACTCCTTGGAGGGGTAGCACACTACGGGCATGGAGCCATGGTGATCGGGGGGGCAAAGGGCCGGCGGGAGAGGCGGTGGTGGGTAGCTCACTGTGGAGAGAGCGAGCAGGACAACATGAATGCACATCTTGGCATAGTGGCGACCCTAAACCAGGGACAGCCTCAGTCATTTCTTTTCCTTCCACTTCCTGGATTTCAAAAGAGAATCCAGAGCGAAACAAGAAGTGTGTAGGAGAGCAGTGGTTCTCTGACGCTCTAGCCAAAGATTCTCTTCTCCTCCAACTTCCTCTACAGCCCTGATTTCTTCCTTATCAAGTCCAGGGAGCAGTGCGGGTGGGTAAAAAAGGCTGGTGGAGACCCCTGAAATGACTGCCCAAGTCCATCCTATGGACAGGACCACCCCATTTTGTTGTGCCCACCACTTCCATCTCCGGCTGTGCACCCTCACTTGGAGCGGGGAGGAACTAGGAGTCTGGTGCCAAAAAACAGAGGGAGAAATTCAACCCCAGGAGGCAGAGATCTGAATGGGAGGGGAGCAAGGAGCTCCATGCCGATCTGTTCCTGGGATGCAAATGTCAGAGTGGAAATGTCCCACACTTGGGCTATGGATGCTATCCAGATGACTCTGGATCCTCCCATGGTTGCATAGTCGCACCCCACCTGGTACTTACCTCCAGGCCACGGTGCCTTACAGATCTGAACTCGGTACCCAGCAGAGTCTGTTTGAAGAGGAGTGATTTGGGGCGCTTGGAGACAAGGGGGAGAAGCTGCCACCCTTTCCCAGCACTGTAGAGAGGGAGGTGCCTGCCAATTCCCGGGAACTAAGGATGACTCCAATTAACTGGAGACAATTCAATTAAGCTCGGCCACCCTCCTGCAGAACAACCTCCCCAGGCACGGCCGAACCACAAAGAGGCAAAAACACTTCTCAAAAACACCAGGCACAGCTCGCTCGCCACATCAATATTTTCTCACCCTCGGGGTGTCTGTGCGCACATATTTACACCAGCAGGAGTCACCGGCTAAACGCCTTAAGTCCAGAGCGCTTGGAAAGGAGACCGGGGTCGTGGCATGGCACCCAGATTGGAATCGTCCAACCCAGCCCAACATAGTCAGCTTCTGGGTCTCACAGAATTCTTCGACATGCCAAAGAGTGCTTGAAAAGATTGCATGCGTATAACTACAGTCAATCCTCATTCTCTGCTGGAGTTTAAGTTCCTGGAAACCCTTGTGGATCGCAAATTTGCACATAATGAACCCTTGATTCTATGGGTCTATTAGGTGCAAGGGGTCCCTTATCTGCCAACAGAAGACTCCAGCAGAGACCCTCGGGCAGCCAGCTGAGTGCAGCAGGAAGTACCCAAAGATCTCTGGAGGCTGCAGATCCCTTCCGGAGGCTGCAGGGACCTTCCGAACGGCACCTGCAACCAGCACGGACCCCTTAAGGATGCTTCTGCCGGCCGTTTTAAAGGGGTCAAAGCTGGTTGCAGGTGCCGTTCGGAAGGTCCCTGCAGCCAAGCAAATCCACAGATAGTGAGTTTGCGTATAAAGAGGACTGTGTGTTTATCTACAATATCTAGGCATGAGCAGTTTAATCTTTTTCAAGCAGGGCTTTTCTGCCTGAAGAAGAATTCTGTGCGACACAGAAGCTGGCTACACTGGACTACATGCAATGCAATCCCCAGAAACTTGAATTCATGGGGTGGTTTTTCCCTCTATGTCACAAGCAGCATGTAAACACACACAGCCTCTTAGTGCACGTCACATAGACACATGCACCCCCCACAAGCACACACACTTCCCCTCCCTCCCATCTTGCTTTCCACCAAACATGCTCCATTCCAGTCGTGTCAACACCCGCACACTTGCACTGCCTTCTCGGAAAGAGGGCACTCTCTGGGGCACACTTGCGCTCAGCTCCTCTGCCCTTGCCCGCTTCTGCACATATGCTCGGTGTGTGTATGCATCTCTCATGCACTCAGATGATGCGCTTGTTGTCAAACAAACATGCACTTTTGCATTCCCAGTCTCTCTCTCTCTCTCTCTCTCCCCCACACACACACACACACAGAAGCATGCGCCCATCGCAAACACACACTTGCGCTATTCCATGTGGCCTTACACAGTTTCTCTCATTCTCTCTCTCACGTACATCAATCAACCAATCAATCAATCAACAGGTACTTATATACCGCTTTTCAACACGAAGTTCACAAAGCGGTTTACAGGCAAATAGTAATAATAAAGTAAATGGCTCCCTGTCCCAAAAGGGCTCACAATCTAAAAAAAACACAGAATCAACACACATTTGCGCTCTCTCTCTCTCTCTCTCTCTCTCTCTCACACACACACACACACACACACACACACAGAGAGAGAGAGAGAGAGAGAGAGAGAGAGAGAGAGAGAGAGAGAGAGAGATGCACCCATTGCAAATAGTATCCCATCTGGTCTTACACACAGTTGTTTTTCCTCCTCCTCCTCTCTCTCTCTCTCTCTCTCTCATACACACACACACACACACACACACACACACACACACACACACACACACAAACTCCCCAGCCACATCTACAGCCTTTGATGGAGGGCGATTTGTGCGGGCGACTTGTTTTCGTCTTGTGCCATCGCTGCCTACCTCCCACATCCCTGCATATCACACTGCCCCTCCAAAGCAAGCATCCTTACCTGACGGTCAGCAGCCTGGCTCTGGGACTTGCCGCCTGCCTAAACTCGCTTCCCCCATTCAAGGCAACGCGGCGCATGTGAGCTCCCCGCAAAGGCATCCCCATGCCCACACGGCCCCCGGGCTGGCCAGCTCCCCTCGGACTCTTTCGAGCATCCTTTAATGCTGTCTCACCCTCCTTTGCAACATGCAGAAGGCACTCATCGCCACCTCCTTTCCCCCACGCTCAGAGGCTTCCCTGCCCCACGCGCACAGCCTCCAGGCAATGCGTGGTCCCACATCAGCCTCCCCCTCCGCCACATCCCAAGCCCCCCTACCACAAATGCAGGGGCTGGAAAGGGTGACAAGGGAAGGGGGGGGCTGCAAAAACCGCCCCGGGACCCGCCCCAACATCCTTGCGGTAACTCACTCGCTCTCTCGCTCTCTGCAGAGGCAGTTCCTCCCTTTTTGATGCCGATCTGGGGGCCTCCCCACCCACCCCAGCCTCTCCCCACTTTCACTCAGCGACCACCCCACGCTTCTTGCCCCAGCACCCAGCAGCGCTAGCCTGCCAACTCGCGTTGCCGGGGGTGACGCTGGATGCAAGGGAGGAGTTTGGGGGGTTAACCCTTTGGGGGGGGGGGAAATGTGGGCGGGAGTATTTGGGCAAACAGAAAAAGGAGGGGGATTAGCATCGCTCCCCCGGGTGGGGAAATCAGTGGGCGAAAAAGGAGCGGGGACAAAAGCACCCCTCTCCCGGGTGGGGAAATTGGTGGGCTTTATTCAGTTCTGGCGGGGGGGATAGGGTGGGTATAGCTTGGGCTCACGGAACAGAAATATGTAAGACAAAGTACACATGCAAAAAAAAATGTTGCAAGAATAGCGGACAATTAAAAGGTATAAAAAATGAGCTGGGGTGAGGGATCGGGGAGGGGGGAGAATAAACTTCCCTCTGGGGGACAAGGAGAGAAAATTATTTGCAAGGGGGAAAGAAAGCAGTACACCTCTCTCGCCTCGGCTTCCCGTCTCAACCTATTTTTTGCCTCCCGTAGAGCGGCACAATTTGGGGCTGCCAAAGCCGCTTGCAATGGTAGCTGGACTGTATGCTCGTTGGGGCAGGGACCTGTGTCCAAATCGCCATGTACAGGGCTCGCCGTCCCATTGCACCCCCTCCCCCAGTACAGCAATTAAGAGTTGAAATAATTCGGTCAATCCCTTGCTGCAACTCAGAAGAACCCACCTTCCCGCTCCCCCCACCCCCAATCTCTGAACTCGTTCCCGATTTCCCCTCCCCGTACTGCAACCTTTCTGGCCCATGTCCCCAAGAAAGGGATATCTAGGTCTCGTCATCGTCTTTGGGAGCCCCTTGGGGCAGAGACCTTGTAAAGTGCCACGCATAAGGGCAGTTCGCCAGTGGAACAGACTGCCACTGGAGGGAGGTGGTGGATTCCCCCTCACTGGAGACCTTCAAGCAGAGGCTCGACTGGCACCTGCTAGAGATGCTCTAGGGGGATTTCCTGCTACAGGCAGGGGGTTGGACTAGATGACCTTGTGGATCCCTTCCAACTCTATGATTCTACGTAGCAATAGCAGTAAACTGAAAATGGCAAAACCGTACATGTGTGATCTCTCACCCTTCCCTTCTCCAGGTGCCTTAGATGCCGCCTTATCCTCTTCACTCCCATTCACACACCCCCAAACACCTGTTCTAAACCTTGCTGCTGCCAGCCAGTGCTCAACACCACAGCGCTAGGCAAATCCATGCCTGACTCGGTCTGGCAGCGTCCTACTTTTGACGTCAGGCAGTTCCTGGTTCAGCACGTGAGATCCTCTTGATGCTGGCTTGGGGCAGACAGTACAGACTAATGGTTGGACTCAACAGAAACCAGTCCACGTACCAATTTTGAGACGTACAAAGTTCTGCACGGGATGGATAGAGTCGATACAGGGATGTTCTTTTCCCTCTCTCACAACACCAGAACCAGGGGGAGTCCACTCCAATTGTGTGTTGGGAGCGTTAGAACGGATAAAAGGAAATACTTTGTTACCCAGCCTGTAATTAATCTGTGGAACACCTTGCCACAGGAGGTGGGGATGGCACCTGGCCTAGATGCCTTGAAAAGGGGATTGGACAGATTTCTGGAGAAAAAGTCCATCGTGGGCTACAGGCCATGATGGGTGGAGCAAACCGCCTTACATTAGCAGTAGGCTACTTCAGAGTGCCAGGTGCAAGGGAATGGCAACAGGATGCAAGGATCTTGTTGTCTTGTGTGCTCCCTGAGGTGGGGCACTGTGAGATGCAGGAAGCTGGACGAGATGGGCCCTTGGCCTGATCCAGCAGAGCTCTTCTTATGTTCATAGGATAGCAAATTGTTTTATTTACCTCAGAATGCCAGGTGCAAGGGAGTGGCAATGAGATGCAGGCATCTTGTTGTCTTGTGTGCTCTCTGAGGCTTCTGAGGGGCCACCGTGAGATGCAGGAAGCTACACTAGATGGGCCTTTAGCCTGATCCAGCAGGGCTCTTCTTATGTTCTTATGGCTGAGAAAGCTGCAAACTGCTTTTGATGCACCTGAATAGACTACTAGGCAATGGGCGATAGGCAAAGCTGTTTATTGACTCCCTCCACAAGCACCCCAGAAGTTGCAGACACCCCGACAGCCCCTTTCCCCTAAATGCAGTTCCTCGTAAGACAGAAAGGTTTCGTTTTCCATCCATCATCTTGGCCGTTTCGACTCTAATGCCATCCCTAGCTCCCCCGTTGCAGAAATACCGCCACATGCCCCAGAGCGCACGTATGTGCAACCAACCCCTGTGATCACCCAGCTCACGTTCCAGTGCACAAAATCTCGCCACAGTTTTGCAGTGGGGGGGAACCAGTCGGTCTGTGGATTGCTTTGGGGACTGCAGGTAAGACAGCAAAACAAAAGGGTGGGGCGGGGGGCGGCGGGGGGACGACCCCCCCCTCCCAGCCATGTGTTGGATGCTCTTAGCCATTGGCCAGTGGATCAAAGCAAAGGGAGGTGTCAGGGTCTGCGATTAGCTGTCAGAGAGGGACAGCTGCTATGGAAAGATGGTTTTGACCAATCATGGGGAAGGGGTGGCGGCTTCGAGTGACCAATCTCCTCTGTCGGATGGTCCCCAGATCCCCTCCCTGTTGAAAAAGCACATTGGAGGGGAGGTTGGGGATTGAGAACTGGGGTGGGAGGGATATTGGGTCACTGTTTCCAGCTCTTAGCACACAGCCTTCCCTGAAGTCACCGATCTGTGCAGAGAACCCAGAACGTCCCCTTCTGAAAACCAGGTCTGGGCAGCCAAGAGAACGGCTAAGGGAGAGGAGGAAGAGCTTTTCCGTAGCCATGGGTTCCAGAGAGCTGGTGATGTCGGACTAGTGGCGCAGACGGAAAAATAATCCCGGTTCAGCCACAGAGTGAAGTCAGGCGGGCTGGAAGAAGTGGAAGAAAAAAAAAAAGCAGAGGTTACTCCCATTCCAACATGATTCCAAAATGCGGCTGACTCTGGGGTGGTGCAGCTGTTTTATGTTGCGGTTCCTCACCTGGTAGGCCATGCTCAGACGCCCGTCCCTTCCTCGGCTTCGGGCGAATCTTCTTCGGGTTCTGCTCTTGGCGCCAGCTGGGCAACGGGGGCGCTACCCAGGATGCCCCGCCGGAGAACGTACGGGCAGGAGGGGCCGGAGGGTATGTCGGCAAACCCTGCGGTGGGGGAGAGGCTTGAGCAGGCAAAATTCCGTCTCCCTTAAGAGCTAAAATGGCCCAGCTGGAAGGGAGCTTCCTGTGGGCGCAAAGGATCCTGGGAAGCGGCCAAGGTGAGACGGGACATGGGTTGACCTGCAGCCAGTGTTGGGATTACTCTCAGCAAGCAGTGGCAGCTACCCTCAGGTAGACACAGCCAACCCCCCAAGGCCAGTCCTTCTTGGAGGCAGTGCCTGGGAAACTTGTTGTTCAGGGGCCACATGTTTCTAGTCCTCATTGAGTAACACTTTGGAATAGCCCTGAAACCACCACCACCCAATATACAGCCCATTCTTCAACCAAGGGGTCCTGCTGTCTTTCCCTTCATGACCTACCCTTCATGACCACCTCAGGGAGACCGTAAGGCTCGTACTGGGTGTCATCGAAAGCCACAGAGACACGTTCCCGGCGTCCACGATAGCTGCCGTCTGTCTGGGTCTGGGCGTCCCGGGAACTCCCCTGCAGCAAGGGCTCCCTCTTCTGGGCAGCCTCTGGAATTGCAAGAGGTAAAAAGCGTGAGCTTCTGGATACAGTAGGTCTGAAAACACGTTTTATCTGGATGCGATGCTCTTGGTGAAAGGGAAACACACACCTCTGTGCCGTCTTAGACTGCGGCCAAAGTTAGAAGTCTCCAATGCGACATTTCCCTCTCTCATAATTTCAGAAGGGGAGATTAAAGCAAGCCTCAGTTGTCCCAACTGCAGTAAGGGGGTAGAATTGGCCAACCTTACAAGGTTGTTGGAAAGGCTCAAGCCTCTTCTCACCTTTTGCAGGGGTATAGTCAAGGGGCAAGCAGGGAGCAGCCCAGACCCAGGACTTCTCCTATAGCAAGGGTGTTTGAATCTTTTTTTCATAGTGGAGCAGAAGGCTCAGTGTGAGGCAAGCTGAGAAAAACGCCTAGGGGCATTGGCAAATATCCGTGTATTTCCCTATGCAGATCCCCAAATCTCTTAATTACTTCTCTATCCTACACCTCCCACCTACCTTCAGTACTTCCTGCTTCCCTGCTGTGTCCCACTTCAAGGGGTCCAATGACAGTCACGGCATTTCCTCCCCCACGGCGCCAGGACTCCCAGCGCACCAATTCCTCGCGCAAGGCTTGGTTTTCCTGGACGAGCTGGGCGACAGGGGCCTCGAGCTGCAGACGGACGGAAAGAGGAGAACAGAGATCCATGGAAATTCAGTTGCCGTCAGGGGTGGGGGGTGGCGTGGGGGATTTTAATCCTTCCCCCCCCCCCACAGTTCCTATCCATTGGGTGCCCCCACGGCTGCTTTTCGCCCCAGCCAAAAAGCTCCCATTGGCACTTCCCCTCACGAGGACTAGAAACTTCCTCTGGTTCTCCAAAACGGTTTCCGAGCCCCAGGATTCTATGCGGGGCAAAGGCGAATTACCCTGGAGGAAAATACTTACTTGTCTTTGCTTGTCTTCCTGCAGATGCTCTGCTAGGCCGTCCTCAGCCCCAGGACTTACTTTGTCCTCCAGCGCCCGGGTGGGCGGCTTTTCCTTGGGGGCCTCGACAGCCTCGGTGCTTGGCTCGGCGATCTCCACGCAGCGTACGCCGTCCCCACACCCCAACAGTGCCTGCAGATGCCGTCGCTCGGCACTGACTTTATCCAGCTCCTTCTGGGTCTCCTCGAGTTCCTGGCTCAGGCCTTTCAGGAGCCGGTCCTTCTCCTCAGCGTCCGCCAGCAGTTCTTCCACGTGGCGCTTCTGGGTCTCCATGGCCTGCGCCAACCTCTCCGTCTGGCTGCCCAGCATGGCCTG
This sequence comes from Lerista edwardsae, assembly GCA_029204185.1. Taxonomy (NCBI): domain Eukaryota; kingdom Metazoa; phylum Chordata; class Lepidosauria; order Squamata; family Scincidae; genus Lerista; species Lerista edwardsae. The sequence goes on along the minus strand of JAJKFI010000133.1, from coordinate 2,016,876 downwards.
AAGGCTTTGCAGCTTCTGCTGGGCCAGGCCGGCCTGGGCCTCTGCTTCGGCCTTTCCGGAGGCCAAGGCCCGGAGCTCGCCCTGCAAGGCCTGCAGGTCCCCCTCAGAACCAGTTACCCGGGTAACCTCTGGGTGCTTGGGGAGGCCTTCCCCTGCAGCTAAGAGTGTTGTCTCTCCATGGGCCTGCCCTGTGCCCGAGACCAAGCCCAACTGGGCCTCCTGGACCTCGAGCTCTCCCGTTTCCTCTGCTGGGGCCTCCGGCTCTTTCGCAGCCTCCTCTCTGTCCGTCTCAACCTTTCCCGAGTCTTCCGCTTTGCCCGCAGCCCATGTTCGGTCCCCGTCTCCCAGGCTCTCGCTAAACTCCCTGGTCTCTTGTTGTGGTAGAGTCCCCCGGGCCAAAACCGGCCTCTCTTGGGCCCGGACTTGGGATTTCTGTTGCTGGGGCTGCAGGCAAGTCTCCAGGAGGGCTTTGCGCCGGCTCTCCGAGGCCTCCAGGCCCTGCCGGAGCACCAGAATCTCAGCCTTGAGGCTCTGCAGCTCATCTCGGCTCTGGTCAGTGCTCTGGGCCCGGGGAATCGGTAGCAGAGAGCCTAAGGGAGAAGAGAGAAGCACATTTATTTGTTGTATTTTTATACCGCCTTTCTCCAGATTTCACTGGACACAAGAAGGTTTACATTGGCAGGCTGTTCATAAACCCAATTTTTTTTCAACTGGGGTTTTTACAACTTCCGGTCTCCCATCCAAGGCCGACCCAAGGCTAATCCTGCTTAGCATCTTCCGGCAGGGCAACAGCTCAACCTCCAGACCACACTTCCCGCCACGTGCAGGGTCTCACCTTTTGCTTTGGTGGTGGCTCCCTTTTTCTCCCCCGCTTGCTCCTGGCGGTATGAGCCGAAGCTACGGTGGCTGCCACTAGGGGGCAGCCTTTCCAACACCAACTGGCCCTGCTTGGAAATGGGGAAATGGAGAGTTTTCACAGGAGCTGAGCGACTAGGTCAGATGGGCAGAGAATGGGGTGCATGGGGCTTCCCCCCCCCAGCTTGGGCCCTACATGCCGCAGAGTAAAATAGGGATATGTTGAGAGGGTTTAAAACAAAAAAACAAAAAACCAAGTTCCTGGAGGGAGACTGCAAGTCAGAGGCCAAAGAGCCAAGCTATGGAAGATATGGAAGCCCCGAAGGAGCCAGAGTGACAGGGTTTTTTTGTTGAAGCCTGTGGAACTCGAAACCACTTGTCAAAGAGGGAGGGGGCTACTTCCGTTTTACAGCCAGGGCACACACCAGAATGAGTGTAGGAGGAGCAAATTGCGAGAAAAGAATTATTTGCTCCAGAAGAAGAGGGGGTCCAGGGGTCAGCGTGGGGCAGCAACTGAGGGGGGAACAGGAATCACTACTCAGCCTACCCTGGTAGAAGGCAGCCAAGGACCCCCCAAAATCTGGACTCAACACCCACTTTTTGCTGGTTCCGGCTTTGCCCCACGTCTTCCGACAGCCTCCTCCTCTCTCTAATTTCCCGGGGGGCAGCCTGGGGGAGAGGAAAAACAGCCGATTGGAGGGAAGACACAATAATGCTGACTTGTGCCCCATAATCAATCAATCAATCAATCAATCAATCAATAGTATTTTTATACCGCATAAATTATTATCATCAAATGTTATTAACAGTATCTACGTACCGCTGTTCAACAACAACAAAAGCATCATGATGCTGTTTACAGGCAAATAATTAAACGGCCCCCCATTTAATTTAGACTGTGAACCCCACATAAAAATGAGGTTGGGAAGCTACAAGATTCAGAGCAAGTAGGCATGAGAGCTCAAACACACACATCCTTCAGGTGTGGACGGAATACACATATTTCTCCTGCTTCCATTTTCCTTCCAATTCTCCCTGTGCCTCTTTCTAGATTGTAAGCACCTCAGGGTAGGGCACTGCATTCGCTTCTGTTGTAGAAGGGCTACGCTTCTATAAAAAAGCAAATCACTCTGCTAGCAGCTTAAGCTGGTCAGTATGTTGCCGGCTGGCCAGCCAACCAGTGATGTCATGCAGGGGGTACGCGAGTACCGGTTTCTAGGATTATGGCTGGCCCCGCCCATTTGCCCACCCACTTGTTGACTCCGCCCCCTGCAGCATTTGAATTTCCTGCACGTTTGAGTTGCCTGCACATTCTCAGAGCCAGGCAGGCAGGCAGGCAGGCAGTGAGCGGAGCCTTGCCTTGCCTTGCCACTGAAAAATGAGCTGCTCTGGGGTTTTGGAACTGTTGGGTCACTTTAACATGATGCCACGCCTCCTTAACATGTTCTGGGGGTGCTGTGGAATACTGTTGCAACTGTTGGGTCAGTTTAAAATTGTCTGAGGCCTTAAAAAGGGCTTTTTTCACGTCACTTCCTGCCACGACATCACTTCCGGCTTATGACGTCACTTCCGGTGGGCGGACCCTGACAAGTGCCAATCAAAAGTTAGTACCTGTTTCTAAATCATTTGAATAACACCACTGCAGCCAACGCCCTATCTAGAAGCTGCCTAAAAATAATTTTTAAAAAATTTGAGCAGCTCTCCTCTTGCATAGCGAAGCTGACTTGCAGCTGAGCTCTTGCAATGGCTCCTATTTTATCATTGAAGTTGTCAACAACGCCAAGCTCACCCCCCCTCCCAAGCACTGCACTTGCAAAGCTGTGGTCTGCAGGCTGGATCAGGCCATTTTGCGGCCAGCTTCACCTCCCGCAAGCACCTTTCCCCATCCCCATCCGACAAAAAATGTCGCTGCCAAAACCATCCTGAACTGTTCCCGACAAGGAGCTCGTAAAACGGCACTCAGCTGATGAGCCGCAGCCTTGTTAAAGTGTCTGCAGGATGGAAGATTTCTGGCTGCGGCTTTTGGTAGCCACTTCCTTCTAGTAAACCCGAGAGATAATTAAGGATATTCATAACGTTGACTGCCCAGCCAAAAGACGAGAATCCAAGGCCCCATAAAGATGTCAGGCTGCGTGGGACAAAAATGAGCATTTCGCCTTAGGAGCAGTGGTGTCATCTAAATGATTTAATAACAGGTACTCACTTTTGATTGGCATGTGTCGGGACCCGCCCACCGGAAGTGATGTCATAAGCCGGAAGTGATGTCGTGGCAGGAAGGGACATGAAAAAAGCCCTTTTTGAGGCCTCAGATGATTTTAAACTGACCCAACAGTTGCAACAGTATTCCACAGCACCCCCAGAACATGTTAAGGAGGCCTGGCATCATGTTAAAACCCCAGAGCAACTCATTTTTCAGTGGCAAGGAAAGGAAAGGCTCTGCTCGCTGCCTGCCTGCCTGCCTGGCTCTGAGAATGTGCAGGCAACTCAAACATGCAGGAAATTAAAACGTTGCAGAGGGCGGAGTCGACGAGTGGGCGGGCGAATGGGCGGGGCCAGCTGTAATCCTAGAAACCGGTACTCGCGTACCCCCGCGTACCCCCTGCATGACATCACTGCTTAGGAGGCAAGGCAGTGCACCAGTTGTGGAAATGTGCGTATGGGAGCCGGCTCACCTCTTTTTGGTCGCCTTGATGCTTCTTGCTCTGGGCCAGTTCGGATCGGATCAGCTCCAACTCTCCTCGCAGGCGCCGCAGTTCCTTTTCCTTCTCTTGTTTCAGAGTCTCTGCTTTGGCAAGAGAGAGCCTCAACTCTGGAGAGGGAGGGGGGAAGCACTGATCAGATCTCCAATTGGGGGGACGATGACTTTGAATGTGGCCCCAACATTCTGGAATCTCGCATCCCGCAGGTTGAGATCGGCCACACATTTATCCCACCCCCTCCTTCCAAGCTGCTCTGAGACAATCCCGGTTTCGTCTGCACAACCACCTGACAAGGTAGGGAAGAGGGAACGTGATTGGCCCAAAGTCACACGGTCAAGCTTTGTGGCCCAGGAAGAATCTGAACATTACTCTTTCAAGCTGACTGCATCTGCACCTGGCAAAGGTGGGGTAAAAAAATCAATCAATCAATAGCTACTCTATACTGGGTTCTATAAACAGCCATGTGCCATGGGCAAGACACCATTATCTCCAAGCGACTAGTTTTTGTAAGTTAAGATCTTTTCTTCTTTTCCCCCTGGCAGCCAACAAGCCACATACGGCTAATACCAGTGTGTGTTCATAAACAGGAGCACGCACACAAATCAGTATTTATGAGCCCCCTTTTTTTTGGTGAGGGCTAGAAACTTGAGTTCTACGTAGTTCTAGTTTGGCTCTTATGCTGCCACGCTTTCTCACTAGTCTCAGACTAGTTGTCAGGGTTTTCTGTATTCCAGGACGACAAGAATAAAAACATGGGGTTGGAAAGAGAACCGCAAGAATCTGTTTTTTTTCAAGCAAGTTTCTAGTCCTTAGGGCCAGCTTGCCAGCGACTCAAGCAAGTGAGTCATTCCAGAGGGCAAAGAGCTGCTGCCAAACAGCCGATCAAAAGCAATTCAGAGATCACAGTGTGTCCCAAGTAAAACAGAAAAGGGAGTTTGTGGGCGGCTTGAGCAAGCGAGCCAAGCTGCATTTTTACAGGGTTCCAATACCTTGGTTGTCCTCCTTCAGCCTCGCGCTTGTGGATTCCAATTCTGACGCCACTGGTCGGATCCCCTCGCCATTCTCCGTGGGCACGGGGCTCCCAGGGGGGGCGCTGGGACACACAGCTTCTTGCTGCCAGCAGATTATGGGATACTCGCTTCTCCCAGCACCTCCAAGCGGAGGGCAGCTGCGTTGAACTGGCTGGAAAAGATGGAATTTACGGTCCAGGATGAGTTTGTAAAACCTTGGGCAGATCGAAACATGCAATGGCAACCGGGCATCTCCTACATACTCACGCTCACTGCAGGTGTGAGGCTCCAGCTAGTCTCCGCTTTGGCCTCAACACTACCTGTAGGACAGAGGGCATTCAATGAGCTTTGGATCTTTGGATCCAGCCCGTGGAAGTCCTTGACTTACTGGGCTGAACGCAATGCGGCTTAAACATGTATAGCCCAAGGGAACACTGCAAAGCAGGGAGATCGGAAAGAGCTACAGCGACCCAGGTGGCGGCTCCAGGACTTGTGGCAGAGAGTTCCTCTGGCCAACCCTTCTGAGGTGGATCCCCTGAGCATAGACGGGACGTGAACCCAAAATTGCCACCGCACTCTGTGGGTGCTTGTGGGAGCTAAGAATGCAGGGCAGGCTCACAATCTCCTTATGGGGAAGCATGAAATATCCCGTCCCGCTTTCAAACCGCTGCTGCCGTTCCGCTCACTCGCTGGCTTTGAAGGGCAACGCAGAACAGGAAGTGTGAAGGAGCAGAGTGCTGCGGGCTAGAGTGTCAGACTAGAGGCAATCTAGCCCGCTACTCTCCTCTCTTCCACACTTCCCCTCTTCCTTTTTCCAAGCCGGGGGTGGGGTGGGTGGGTGGCAGAGGAGCAAGGGAGGAAGGTGGGGACCCCTTGCCCACCTGCCACCCAAGAGAGCTGCTTTTGTCAGGCGGCACGAACTGGCCTACCTGCAAGAACGGTTCACGGGGCCGGCCCTGCGAGAGGCCAGGAGACACAAGGGGACCGACCCCAAGGACACCCCGTGGGGCACACGGATCTGCTTCATGACCCCCAAATTTATCCCTCCAGTCTATTCCCCGTCTGCCCCACCAGCAAAGTCACAGCCGGCTGGCCTGATCCTTTCCGGTGACTTTTGTGGCCGCTAATTCTGCCGCCATCTGCCAGGGTGTCGCTAATCCCCGTGCGCTGGCTCAGGAAGCGGCCGGCTCTTGCCCGCGGTGGCCACACAAAACCTTTCCGTTTCCTCTTTGGATTCCTTACCTTCGGCCCACGGCGCGGGGGACCCCCAGCGGGGGGGCAGGAGAGCCAGCTGGGGCCTTGAGTGCAGGCTGTCAAGCTCTGCCTGGCACCTGCGGGAAGACCGCGTGGGAGGGAAACGAGGCGATGAGAGGCAGCCCTGGCGCCGGAGCACAGCCAGCACAGTGGAGCTTGGGCCCTGTGTTTAACTCTCGCCTCGGCAAGCTCGCAAGGCAGCTCGGTGTAGGGGTTAGAGCGCCCAACAATCAGCGTGGAGCCCTGGGTCCAACTGCTGCCCACCGTTCCAAGATGGGCTCCCTGGCTTTGCAAAGAAACTGAGGTAAGGAGAGAAGAGGAAGTTGGAGAAGAAGAAAAGCGATGGTAGAGCGTCTCCCAGAGGCCACTCTAGAACACCACTTCTCTTTGCCTCTTCACTTCCTCTCACACCGTTCCTCTCTTCCTGTCAAAAGCCAGGGAGTACAGGAAAAGGAGGGGCAAAAGCAAATGGAGGCAGGATTCAGAGGCTGTCACCCGCCTCCCCACACCCGAGGTTTCCATGGCCTTCTACCCACAAATCCCACTCCCCCCACCAACATTTTTGTTGGTGCTTACCTGCGCAGCTCTTCCTCAAGTTCTGCTTGCCGGCGGGTGGCCTGAGCTAACTGGGCCACGAGGCAACTCAGCTGGGCTTCCTTGGCTTGCAAGTCCTGCGCCAGACGTTGGCGGGCCCGCTCCGTCTGGTCGCATGTCTCGGCCAAGCTCCGGTTCTGCTGCGAGAGGAGGGCCCAGGAGGTTCTCTCCTCTTCGTGCTATAAGGAAGGATGAATCTTGTTAACAGCACAGTCCGGGACAGTGGGGGCACAATCCTAACTTGGGGTTAGGCTGACACAGTTAGGCCAGCAAAGTTTCGCCGGCACCAGGGCCACTGTAAAGTGCGTTTGGACCACTCTCGGAGTCGGGGAGGATGGCGCATGTCTGTGTGCCAGCCTCTCTGACTCCGAGAGTAGTCCAAACACACTTTATGGTGTCCCTTGTGCTGGCCAGACTCTGCTTTATTTACCTCATATTTACCTCAGAATTTTACCTCAGAAATTTACCTCAGAATGCCAGATACAAGGGAGTGGCGTTTGGACCACTCTCGGAGTCAGGGAGGATGGCGCACGTCTGTGTGCTGGCTTCTCTGACTCTGAGAGTGGTCCAGACATACCTTACGGTGTCCCTTGTGCTGGCCAGACTTTGCTCTATTTACCTCATATTTACCTCAGAATTTTACCTCAGAATGCCAGATACAAGGGAGTGTCGTTTGGACCACTCTCAGAGTCAGGGAGGATGGCGCATGTCTGTGTGCCGGCCTCTCCGACTCCGAGAGTGGTCCAAACACCTTTTACGGTCCATTCGGGGCATGGAAGATAACTGGGTCCCCGAGCCCTTTCAGAGTGTGGCGCTGACCCATGGAGAGAGTGGCACCGGCCTCCTCGGCAGGGCTGTCGCTACGATGACTCACGCGCCGCTTATGCGCAACAGGAACAGCGACAACGCGCACGGCACACTTTGCCATCTGGGTCGAGAAGCAGAATGCAAGATATTCCTTATTAAGGGCGGAATTAAGGGCAACTTTTTCCTGGCCGTAGCCGCGGGGGGTAAAGGAAGACACCTCCCCCCCCCCGTTGCACAGGCTGTCGCGACTCGATCTCGTTACCTTCTGCCTCTGCTTGTGCATCTTGGCCTCCAAGGTGTCGAACTGCACCTGCCTCTGCTGACGTTCCTTCTGCAGGCGCTCCAGACGCTGCTCTACCTCGGCGATGGCCTTCAGGGCCCGGGAGGGCAGCCCCACCTTCCATTCCTCGCCCGGCCAGCTCATGGCCCCGGCGTCTGCCCAGGCCCGGCCGCCACTCAGCTGGGTCAACCAGGCTCAAAACGGTCTCCTTTCCCCGTTCCCTCCAGAGACAGATTGCCGGGATTAAAAGCAGCCCTGGCTTAATCCAGTGTCACGGGCTCCGTCCTCCGCAGGGCAGCTGATGGGCCAAGTGTGCACCTTAGGGTGCCTGGACGGAAGTCACCCAGGGCAAAAGGCTGCGCAGATCTCAGGCTTCGGCCCAAGGTTCTTGGGGACTCGGCCCCTCTTTCTCAAGGCCCCCACAGGGAAGCCGTTTAATAATCTCAGGGTAGAGAATTAAAACTCGGAGCTGCACCCAATTTTCCTGCTCCCAGCCCAGCCCTTGAACGTTTAAGCCATTGCATGGCTTCTGCACGCTCTTGAGTCAGGCCCAGCAGTTCGCCTCTCTTTTTCTGCAGGACAGAGGGCCATCCAAAGCTCAACCTCCACTCTCGGATTAAAATAAAACACCAGCGGTTTTTAACAGGCTTAAAACACAGCCCTGTTTCCAAAGTGCACGGAATTAAGGGGCGTGCAAACCCATGCACGGATAATTCACTTGGAGAAGGCCTGCAATCTTTTAAAGCCCTGCTCTCAAGCTCCACCCCCTGCTGCAACAAGCACCACCCACAAGCTCATCAGCTCCGCCCCCTGATTCTTTGGGCCTGGGCCACCTGCAGGGAGGTGGTGGGCGAGGCTAACATCTCTCCCACGCTCTGTTTGCCCACAAATACTGCACAAGGATTAAAACTGAGCCTCTTCTTCCTCCCCTTCCACCTCCCGGCTGCAGTTCTTACCCAAAATCAACAGCAGCGACCAGAAATAACTTTGATTGTAAAAACGGCCACCTTCCACATTCTCATTCTTAACCACAACCAGGGATGGCCGACAAGTTTTAAATTCTTAAGATTCTAGTCCTCTGGGCCATCCAAGAGAAAAGGCGGAACCAGTGCTCAAAGGGGCGGGGCTTGGCAAGCCTGTTTTAAAGCCAGAGATTTCAAATGTTGGGGCCAAACTATTTAGGACAGGGGACCCCTTCTTTAAAGTGATCCTTCTCAGGATTCACCTAGCTTTTTAAAAAGGTGATCTAGAAAGAAATATTTTTATTTGCCAAAAGCCTCAATCCATTTCTCATAATGAGGCAGCCCTGATGAATAGCTTCGATGTGGCCCAGCCTTCACCTGTCCGCCACTACCCATCTTGGAAAAAAAGCACACCAGGAAAAAGACGCTCAATACATTTATCTCCCTAGATTGACACAAGCTTGCAAACTGCAGGAACTCAACTGTTTGCAGGGCAATTTTAGGCAGCTATCTTGCAAACTGCAGGAGCTCAGCTGTTTATAGGCAATTAGCGGCTGCCTTGCAAACTGCAGGAGCTCAGCTGTTTATAGGCAATTAGCGGCTGCCTTGCAAACTGCAGGAGCTCAGCTCTTCGCAGGGCAGTTAGCAGCGATCTGATTGGTGAATTGCCCCAGAACTTGAGGCAATTTGTTGTCAGAACTTTCTTGTTTTTCACTGGAAAACAGTTGACACGATGACAGCGGCTATTGGAACGTGGCAGGGGTGGTGATTATTACCGCAGTTAATTAAGGTTTGGGAAAACAGCAGAGGAGGATAAATTGAACAGATAAAAGGCGGCAAGGGAATAGACCGTGTGAGCTTTGCGGATTTAGCTGAAAGACGGATTTTATTTATTGGTCAATAAATATTCATTGGTCAAGCAGATAGCATAAGGGAATTGTCGGCTGGCTGACTAGTGAATAATACTGTCTAGGCTAAAGCGAGCCTCCCTCGTTTTCTTATTGTATTAAAAGACCCATCTTTCATCAACATTAACCTTTTGCCCTTTGCTTATCCCTCCCGCTGCAGAGCACGCGATCATGGCATTAAACTCAACCACAGCACAGAACGCTGCTGTTCGTGGAGAATTTTTGAGCAGGAAAAAAAAGGAAACATTGACATCACTTGGAAAAAGAATGTATTTGCCCTTTCCAGGCCTGGGTGGTGTCTTTTCCAATGGCTAACAGTTGGCCTCTTCTTATAGAGTGTAGGTTCCTTGGGGCAGGGGACTCCCCCCCCCTTTTCATTTCTTCTAACTGCTTTTTTTTGGAAAGTGATGTATATTTTTAGTAAGCCTGTGGGTGGATGTAGCTGTGTATATATGTATTTCGGTGGACAGAAATATAAAGCAAGAAGCAACAGCAACAACAACAACAAAATAGCCAGCCTTCTGTTAAAACCAGCACACAAAATTATGTTGACAAGTTATGTTTGCAAGAGAGCATGTTAGGCCAGCAAAGTTTGGCTGGCACAAGGGACACCATAAAGTATGTTTGGACGGCTTTCGGCGTCAGAGGCTAGCACACAGATGTGTGCCAGCCTCCCTGACTCTGAGAGTGGTCCAAATGTGCTTTACGGTGGCCCTTGTGCCGGCCAAACTTTGCTGGCCTAACTGTGCTGGCCAAGCTCCACCTTAGGATTGGGCTCTAACTCTCTGCTGCCTGCAGTCGATGCTGCGGGTTGGTTGAAAGCACGGGCCAAAAGCTCAGACTTGCCAGAAAATCTCAGCAAATATGAGGCACAGCCAGCAGGTTGTTTCAAACTCGGATCTGAGAATTCAGAAAGTCCTGCCACGATCTGCTGAGTCTTTCAGAGTCTGACTTTGTAAAGAAGCAGCTTAGCGCTACACGGGAAGGGGTCAATCCCCCCCCTCCAATGCAGGACCCCCTCAAACAACAAACACACATACACACACCCCATGTCACTAACACAATGTTGTCTTTATTGTAAGGTGGGGAGAGGCAATAGGGCAGCACCACAACTGTAGCGATTCTAGCATACGACAAAACACACACACACACACACCCCGCAACTCCAAATATGCAGCTAGCAGCTCACGGGGTGAGAGGGGAGAGAGGGGGAGAGTGCGTGCCCCTTCCCGGCCCCGGTTTGCTCAACTTCATTTAAACAGCGACATCACAGATAAAAGTATCCTGCTGGCCTGCCTTCCCCCCCCATCCCGCCCCAGTGAATTAAAGTGCCAGTATACTATTGGTAAGTCCTGGGGGAGGAAAATGAGATGGGATGGTTTGGGCAAGTCGGGGGCCAGAGTTTCAAGCATCCGGACCAAAAGGCCAGCAAGCAGCCAACCAGCCCCATGGCGAGGGTATAAGCTAGGTTTCCTGGCTACAGAGCTGGAGGAATGAGTGGGGTGGAAATCTAGGCCCATGTGCAGTCCTGTCTCACCCCCCCCAACACACACACACACACACACACACACACACACACACACACACACACACACACACACACACACCCTGTATCAGTAGCTATTCCTGGCTCTTGTAGGTTGCTGCCCCGCAACAAACACACACACCCCGCAACTTCCTCAGTTCTGTGGGGTGGAATAGAGGCTGTGGTGATGGCTGCCGGACACTGTCGCCTGGGAGAACAGGAGTGGGGCCGTGGGAGGGTGGCCCCCAAACCAGTCCTGCTCGCTGGCACCGCTGCGGTTGATGGAGCCGTACCAGCTCCCGCTGGCCAGGCGTCCCGTCAGGCTGAAGGGGGAGAGAGAAGATGAGAGGGGGTGCTAAGCGAGGGTCTCCCAACAGGGGGCGCCCAATCCGGCCCACCTTTTTGGCCCAACGCATGACGCTGGAGGACTGAGGGCGCGATCCTAACCTGGAGTTAGGCCGGCACAAGGGCCACCGTAAAGCGTGTTTGGACCACTCTTGGAGTCAGGGAAGATGGCACCCGTCTGTGTGCTGGTCTCTCTGCCTCCGGGAGTGGTCCAAACATGCTTGACGGTGTCCCTGGGGCCGGCCAAACTTCGCCGGCCTAACTGGGCCAGCCTAACTCCAGGTTAGGATTGCGCCCTAACTCTAAGAGCTTCCACCATAGAGTTGCGAAGGGAGAGAAGGGCATCACGCACCACCCACAGGGAACACTCTGGTCCTTCTTCTCGGTGCGTCAAGACAGCCCTACAGCAACTCCCACAACCCCCTGCTCCACTCCCAGCATGCACTGCTTTGACCCTGCCAGGTTTTCCCATGTGTTGCCACAGACTGGAAACCTGGGATGTTCCTGGGGCGTCGCGGGACAGTCATACCCAGGGGTCCAGGGAGAAGAGGGGCTACCTGCTAGTCAGTCCTTCGCTGTCCCGCTGCCCCGGATGGTCGAAGAAATAAGATCGGGAGACTCCCAGCTGCCGGCTGAAGACGCAACTTGCACTCTAAAGGGAGAAAGAAGCTATTACTGGGGAGGGTCTCCACTGACTTGCTGGGCCTTTTCTTTCCCCTTCCCAGGGTGAGACACCTTTCACTACTTCAACAAGGTTTACGCAGGACATTCTCACCAGCTAGCATCCAACAGATCTAAGCTCCCATCCCAGTGGAATGTGCTACTTAACAGCACCTTAACAGCCAAAGAGAAGGAGGAACACAAGGGTCCCTCTTGGCTGAACATTGCCATGTCCTGTCTGGTGGCCTCTCTTTTCCCATTCAGTAATGAGGACTAGAATCTTGTCATATGGTTTCCAGCGGCGTTGAAGACCCATCAGTTTCGCCTGACTTTTGGGGAGGGACATACTCCCCGTCTTAACTTTTAAAATTTTTAACTTGTAGGCTGCTTAGATTATTTTAGGCTGATCTGACCTTTCAGTGACTGCTGTTTTTATATATTGTTTTAATGGTTTCAACTATAACTTATTAAAGTTAGCTTGAGGTTATCAACATAATTTTTTATACTTTATGTTTTTTATATATTGTTATTTTTTAATATTTTGTACACCGCTTTGTACACCGTATAAAAAAAAATCCTGTAAAATAAATGAAAGAAGCAGCAGCCAATGGTTTGGTTTTCTGAAAGCAACCACATTCGGCGGTGTGATCCTGTACCTTAAATCCACTCTCCCGGCCTCACATCCTCTGTGCAGTGCAGGGAAAGAGGGGTTTCCCTGCACCCTTCGCCAGCCAATCATAAGAACATAAGAAGAGCCCTGCTGGATCAGGCCAAAGGCCCATCTAGTCCAGCTTCCTGTATCTCATAGCAGCCCACCAAATGCCTCAGGGAGGAAACAAAGCAATAGGCTGCCTGCATTCTGTGGCCACTCCCTTATATCTGGCATTCTGAGGTAAATTCTCAGGTAAAATTCTGAGGTAAATAATAACTTGCCACCCAATCTGGGCCTTAAGAACATAAGAAGAGCCCCGCTGGATCAGGTCGAAGGCCCATCTAGTCCAGCTTCCTGTATCTCACAGTGGCCCACCAGGTGCCCCAGGGAGCACACGAGACCACAAGATGCTTGGATCCCATTGCCACGCCCTTGCACCTGGTACTCTGAAGTAGCCTACTACTCACGTAAGGAGGTTGCACGTAAGGAGGTTGCCTATAGCCCATGATGGACCTTTCTTCCAGAAATCCATCCAAACCCCTCTTAAAGGCATCTAGACCAGATGCCATCACCACCTCCTGTGGCAGAGAGTTCCACAGATTAACTACCCACTGGGTAAAAAAAATCACTGCACAGGGGCCTCACTCACCATATCCTGAACGGGCCGGTGCACCCGGAAGAAGCCCACCAGCAAGCTGGTCGGCAGCAGCTCCCAGACGAAGAGGATGAGGCCGAAGACGATGTAGCCTTGGTCCCCCAGGTCTGTGATGAGGTCCGCCTGGTCGGAGACATTGTACCAGTCGTAGTCGAAGGAGTCGAGGCGGGTGCGGGAGGAGAGGGCCAAGGCGGCCAGGTTGTAGCACGCCCGGCTGGCATACAGCAGGACGATGGCGCCCCCCATGGCGGCGGTTTGGCAGAGGGTCATACCCTGTTCGGGGGAGAGGGAGGCAAAAAGAAAGGAGCCGTGCTAGAGTCGGTAGAGCGCAAGCGTGCAAGGAAAGGGTCACCCCACATTCGTGGAAGAGGCTTTCATAGGCGGGGATCCTCTTAGGACAGCCCACCAGCTACTTCTTGGATGCTGGTTACATCTGGCTCCCATTCCATCACTCAGACCCCACCAGCGCACATGTGCCATTAGCATTTTGCGCCCCGGTACACATCTGTTTCAGACTTATCAATGTTGAGTCATTCAGAGCGCAATCCTGACCTGGAGTGAGGCCGGCACAGTTAGGCCAGCAAAGTCTGGCCGGCACAAGGGCCACTGGAAAGCATGTTTGGACCACTCTCGGAGTCAGGGAGGGTGACGCTCGTCTGTGTGTTGGCCTCTGACTCCGAGAGTGGTCCAAACGCGCTTTCCGGTGGCCCTTGTGCCAGCCAAGGTTTGCTGGCCTAGCAGTGCTGGCCGAACGCCAGGTTAGGACTGCGCTCTCAGTCTCTGCGCTTCCGAGCCAGGACTCAGAAACTTCAATAACTGGGCACAGAACCCCCATTTTTGAGTTTTGATTTCTTTTCTTTTCGGGTCATCGCACACACCAGACTCATTCCTAGCCCTTGCCAAAAGAGCCTTGACCGTCGCGCGAGGAACGACTTGATCAACCCTCGAAAAGGAGTGCTCGACCAGCTACAGGGACCTGCGGGTTGGGCCTCGCAAAACAAGGGCGTTAAAATTTTGCCCATTGACCTGCGAGCTGCCAGGGCGATTGGCGTAAACACACGGGCAAGGTTCTAAAACCAAATGTACAGAATCCTGGGCAAAGGCAGCTTTGCAACTTCGGGGTGCAGTCAAAACTGAGAAACGGGGGCCTTCCCAATCCCCTCCCTCTAACCCCAACAGACCCCCCCCCGCCCTCCCCACCTTGGCTTCCAGGTAGATCCGGGTGGAAGGGGACCCCCGGGCCACGAGGCAGAGGCAGAGGGCGAGAGAGACGGCTCCCAGCACGAACAGCGAGTCGTTGATGAGGACGCGGGCCAGGACCACGGCCCAAGGCTCGGCCCGACGCGCCCGCACCAGCACGGCGCATGCCACGTTCACCGCCAGGAAGAGGACGCTGGCCCCCAGGCAGGCCCCCCCGCACCACCAACCTGGGGGGAGAAGGGGAACGACACAAAGGTATTGAGATGGTGGGCATCAGGAGGCGAATCAGGACAACAATCCCGCGCATCTGTCATCCTATATCTGGAAGCACACCAGAGCCGGGTGTGGCGGCAACCGCCCTCCTCTGGGGTAGGCTGCCCTTGAAAATGGAGGTTCTACTAGGCCCGGAGCCATGCGGGTTGCATCATTAAGAGGTCGCTAAGTGAGCAGCCATCGCCAGATGTGTGTTGGCCATAAGCCAGAGGGGAGACCCTCCCTCCGCTTTGCCCCCGCATCGATCTGCGGCAACAAGGAGGCGCCTCTGGGGAGAGAGCATCTCTTTCCCCCGCTGGTGCACTTACAGTCCTTTTGTCAGTTCGGGCCGGTATTTAGCCTTGGCCTTGAAGACGACCTGAAGGAGGAGGTGGGGAGAGAAAAGCAGAGGTGAGCCTGGAAGCAGAGGGGCATTGGCCCGAGACAATAAGATCAATCCCTCTCCTCACTAGTAGAATACCAAGGACAACGGGGTTGCATTGTGGGTCAGGACTGGCACCCTCGCTCTCATTCGCAGGCAGTTTGCCACTCCCTACGTCACCTGGCTGTTGGCACCAGGAAACGCCACCGCTGGGTAACTTATTACAGAAAAACAGGTCGGCAACCGACAAACAAGTGACCTTCGGAGCAACACAACAAGGCACGGACGTCAGCCACGTGCTCCATCTCCGAGTGTGCAGGAAGTGTAGGGAGGACCCAGAGGGGGCACAGAAAGCCCTGCAAAGATTGCCTCTGCTTTGGTCGAGCAGAGGCGGCCTTGCGCGGGTTTTTTACCCCCCCACCCACCTCCATCAGGACTAGAAACATGGTGGATTCAACCTTTCCGAGCGCGCAGTCCTAACCCACTTTCCAGCACCAGGGTAAGGGCAATGCAGCTCCGAGGTCAGGGGACAAACATTCCCTTACCTTGAGGAGGCCTCAGGGACTGCATCTCCACAGCAGGATGCAGCGCATGCCCCATTGGCACTGTTATGTCAGGGCTGGAACATTGCTTAGGATTGTGCACAGCTTGGGAGCAAACAGCCAGATCAATGCATTCCCCTCTCTCCCTCTCCCTCTCCCTCTGCCTCAGTTCCCCATCCATAAAATAGGGAACACGCTGCTGCACTTATAGAATACTTCAGAGAAGGTTCAGAACAGCAGCCGCCAGGCCTCCCTCCTTATGCGCAGCGCATAATGCACACGGAAAGTGCTCCATGAATACTTAATAAAAAATTGAATGTTCAAGCTGCCAGCGAAGGACATAACGCTATCTAGTTTGGAGAGAAGGGCACAGGCCAAGAGGGAGAGAGAGAGAAAAGGTCTGCCTAATACCACTTAACAAGCGTGAGGCTAAGATTGGAAGGGGCTGCGGGGGGGGGGGGGCTTCTTGGTCCACAGCTCAGAAGCCCCAATGCTACATTATTTCTCAGTAATGTAAAAAGCAGACACAAGCCCAGGGAATCTCGGAACTGAGCCAGGCTACAAAGCAGGCATCAGCCAAGTGGCTGGACCACTGTGAACCGCGACTGCCAACAAAGAGACAGACCCTGGCGCTCCCAAAAAGGCCTGCCGTTCGCGCTGTGCCCATTTCACAGCCGGGAGGGCGAGGGCCATTCGAAGCGTGCCGGGTGACAATGTGGCCCCAATTGTCCCTTGGATGCTCCCAGCCCACAAAGGAAGAGGCCTTCGGGACCAATTCAGGTGGATCTTTTTTACCCACAAGCCCCCTGGAGACGCCTACCTGGGCAAAATAGAGGTTCATGAGGGTCAAGGTGAAGAACTGCAGGCAGACCGGACAACAGTACAGCAGCCAGAAGAAAAACGGGGCCAAGCGGTTCGCTTTGAGGGTGTTCCGGAAGTAGAAGGAGAAGAGAGTGGTTCGCAGGGCGGCCCAGAGGAGGCAGAGGAAGAGGAAGACTGTCTGGTAGCTGAACTTCTTGTGGCGGTAGAAGAGGACCAGCCAGAGCTGGGCATACACCGAGAGGAACAGCAGGGCGTAGAGGGCGGTGTAGAGCGCCGTGAGGCCCACCTTGACGGAGGGCGGGAAGGCGGGCGTGAGGCGGGACGCGGGCACGTCGGAGCTGGCGTTGCCGAGGACCCGCTCCATCTCACGCGCCGCTTCGGAGGGGGCCGGCTCAGCTAGCGGGGCGGCATCTCCCGGAGGCAGGCGTCGAAGGGCGGGCACCGCCGTGGCCCCGCTCGCGCGGGTGGAGGACTTGCCCCGGGGGTCCGAGGCGGTCACATCCTTCAGGGCGACGGGAGGCCGGGCCTTGGCGCTGAGGAGTCACGAGCTGCCGCAGAGTGCCATGGAGGGCGGCTGGGGAGAAAGCGGCTGCCGGTGCCCACCCCCGCTCTCCGCTAAGACAGCATGGAGAGCGAGCTGGATCCGGCGCCCGGAGGGGAGGGGCAGGGCCCGACGGCGACCCTGCGAGGCAGGCCAGACAGGTTGGGTCAGGCTCCCAGGAACGTTCTGTTCGGCCACTAATCCAAGGGGCGGCCTTCTGCCTAGGACTCCTGGGTTCCTTCCCAGATCTAAAGGCCAGAGGCACCCTTCATCTGTGGCCCTGGCAGCCCAAAAGAGGCCCGAAGAAGAGACCCGTTTCTCAGGCACCTCCGCTTCCCAGTCCTACACCATCTAGGTTCTCAGACCCAGGGGTGTCTCAGCCCCCCAAATTGGGGAACTCGGGGAACCCTAATCCTGCCAGGCTCCCAGACACCTGAGTCCTTCAATTTTGGGGCCCCAATCCTTCCCTCCTGCAGGCTCTCGGACACCTGGGTCCCTCAATGTTTGCCCCCTCCAACCCTTCCTTCCTGCAGGCTCCCGGACACCTGGGTCCCTCAGGCCCCCTCCCTAGTTTTTTGGTGCTTGGATCCCTTAACCCTCCTGCTGGGACTCGGACACCTGGGTCCCTCGCCTCTCAGTCCCCTCAGCCTTCCCTCCTGCAGGCTCTCGGACGCCTGGGTCCCTCGCTGCAGCCCCTGGGAGCACCCTCCCTCTCGGACGCCTGGGTCCCGTCCTGGGGCTTAGGCGCCTCCCTCTCAGCCCCCCCCTCGGACGCTTGGGTCCCTCCTCTCGACTCCGCCCCTGCCGCCGCCTCCCGCACTCCCAGGGGTTAGGGGCCACCAGCGGGGTCCCCCGGCCCGGAGCAGCCCCAACGGCGCCCACCAACTCCCGGCAGCGGCTCCCGCCTGCGCAAAGGGCGTAAGTCCCGCCCCCTCCCCATCCGTCTCACCCACCGGCTTCCGCGGCGCAGCGAACTTCCGCCGCACGCAAACGGCGTAAGCGGCGTCGTGAATGGCAGCGAGCGTAAGGCGGACTGCTACGGCTAGAGCGGCGCCGCGGCTGCTTCCGGCCGCCATCTTAACTGTTGGCAATGACGCTCTTTAGGTTGGTTCTCCTGGGCTGGTCTCTCTTCCTAGCGTCACCCCGCTGGCTCCCAGCTGTGCCCAAGCCAATACAGCCCCTTAGCCCCCCAAGTGTGGGGCTCTCCATAAGTGAAGCCCCTCCTCGTGATTGCATTCATCATAATTGCTGATTAACTGGGTTTGCATACAGCCCGCCTTATTACAAGCGATTCCCACAGCGCTGTCCTCGGGGCAGAGACCTTTCCCCTCATCTGCTGCGCAGCGCCAAGTGCATGAATGAATAGCACGTTAACACGGCTTTGTAGATAAACTAATATCCGTATTATATTTGCATTTTTTTTAAGTTTTATTTTACTGTTAGAAAAAATAGCATCGCAGCAGGTTAAAAAACAACAACAACCAACAACTTCAGGAAAACCAGTAAAACGGTCCCCATTTCTATCAGAGATCCTGTTAATCAAGGCCCAGCAATAGAATTCTAAGAGTAGGAGGGCTGTCACTAATTGCTAGCAACCAACCTGCCTGACAACAGTGAGATGTACAGAGCTAACTCAGACTCTCACCGTGTAAACTGGGGGTGGGTGGGGGGGTGGGGACTAAACAGGGGTCATTTTTAAAGCAAAAAAAAAAAGGGGGGAAGGAGTAAACATTGCATAGATAAGCCACATTATCTTGCCCCCACCCCCACTATGCAAAACAATAATAATTTGTGCTGGTCTTTAAAGTGCAGTATACTCATTTTATTAAACGGACACTGAGATCACTCATTTCAAAAGAGTAGTTCCTAAAAGTATACCCCATCTTTCAAATAGTGCAGAAAGCTGTTTACAACAAGAGGAAGAGCAAAAACACAAAATTTGCAATGTTTAAAAATCAGTTTACACACACACACACACACACACACACACGATCAAGGAAACAAAATCATTTATACTGCCCCACCCTTTGTGCGCAATTTCTTGCAGGGATTGTTCAGCCAGCCGAAAATGGACAAAAACAGGCGTGTTAGATATCTCAGCTAGTTAAGAATATCCTGGTGACGGAAACGCCCAAATCAACGAAATAATATACCGGTATGTTGCGTATTTCTTCTGCCAAAAAAACAAAACAAAAACTGTCTTGGAACCAAAAGGAAAAAAATAGAACACAAAGGAAGAAAGAAAATATAAGAGAAAGCAAACAGAATAGCCATGCATGCCTAGGCATGTTTACTCAGAAGTAAGTCCCATTCTGTTCAATGAGGTTTACTCCCAGGCAAGAATGCATAGGATTGCAGCATAATGATACTTACAGCACAAGCTTATGCATGTCTACTCAGAATTAAGCTCCCTTGTGTTCGGTGGGACTCGTTGGGTGATGCACACAGGGGGTGTGTGACACCACCACTGCCCAAAATGTTAAAATCTTGGTATTTTTGAATAGAACCATCATGTTATATATCATTTGATGCATAATTTACAGCAGAATGCAAAGGAACAAACCACATTGGAATATGTATATTCTGTTAAACGTTATAGCCAAAAAAACACAGAAAACGAAAATACAACTGTCTTATGTAACAAAAAGCAGATTTCCTTCCCTCTGGACTGCCCGATGAGACGGATTGTTCCGAGAGCCAATGACATGTTGTGATGACACAGCACGGAACCAATAAGGTGTCGGTATGAGTCAGCTCATTTCCATGCATCAGAGCTAATACTGAAGCTCTTATTTAGTTATACATGTCACGAAGTTGGCCACAGGTTTTGTTGTTACTGATTTGTTGACATCTGTACTGTACATAACTGTACTGTATTGTTGACATTATGTACTGTACATATGTACTGTACATAACAGCCATCTGTACTGTTATTAAAATAAACAAACAAACCCCAGTGATGTTATTGCATTTAGGCTGTGCATATGTCACACGTAGCTAATAAAAGTGTAGCCCGGTGCAGAGGGCAAAATGATGTCCCGGAAGTGATATCACAACAGGAAGTGACATCACGGTCGTATTTTTCACGTTCTTGTTTTTTTGGCCATGACGTTTGCTCGAATGAAGGTATCACACTCCAATTGGATGCATTGCATTCTGCATTAAATTCCGCATTGATTGGTATACAGCACGATGGTATTATTCATGCATACCAAGGTTTTCACAATTTTGGCCATTAGTGTCAAGCTTAGCTTGTTGCCCCCCTAAAGCTTGTTGCCCGCTGCAGTTGCACCCCCCTGCACCTCTTTGGCTATGCCCCGGAGTATGATATTGTCTTTTATTCTGTAGGTAATAAAAGAATAAATAAAAAATAAAAAACTAATATGGGAAGAAAAGAGAACAGGATGTGCAGACCAGGGATGAAGATGATTATGATTTTTATGGGCAAGAAATAAAAATGTGCAAGCAAGAGCATTGAAGGTTTTTTGCACCAGCATTTCTGCAATGCAACATTCCTACCCTTGTCAGTTGCCTCTGGCAAGGGAGGGGGAGAGCAAACCCTGAAGGGGGGAGGAGCCTGAGTCTGCAGGAGTCTTCCCCTCCCTCCTGACGTGGCAAGCCCTGATTGGGCCAGTGAGGCGGCAGTTCTCCATTGCCCCAGCGACTGTGGCTCGTCTCTGTGGCTGTAAACAGAGAGGAGGGAAGAAGCGAGAGATCTGCTTTGTAGGTAACTGGGGTGGTGATGGGTTGGAGGGAACTTGTGGGGCTGGGGGCACGGTTGGAAAGAGAGCAGAAATCCAGGCTTTGGGAGGAAAGGAGGTTGAGGCTCCCCAGTCTCAGAAAGGAAGGAAGGGCGGAAGAGAGAGAGCAAGAATGAATCTCTCAGGAGGAAGTAATCCTGAGATTTGGAAGAAGATGGGAATTGAGGAGGTTGCAGGGCAAATTCAGAGACTGCAGGAGCCAAACAGGGCCGGGGAATTGGGGCTCTGAACCCGATTGAGGAGGGGGGATCTCTGCAGCCAGGAACCCCCCCCCCCCAATTCAGAAAATGCGCTAGGAAACAGAGCACGTGCTCTGAATTCCAGGTGGATGCAGAGACTGAGTCCCGCATCAGTGTTCGTCTCCTGGACGCTCATGTGTGCATTCCCGCGCATGGAACTCTGATCATGTATCAGTAGTCCCATTTTGCAGACGGGCAAGACTGAGGCCAACAGGAAGCCCTGAGGCCGGGGAGTTATGTCTGTGACAGAGGTGAAATCTGCCACGAGGGAAATGGAGCGGGAAAGTCCAGATGCACTGCTTGGTTTCTCTTAAGACATAAGATTCATTCCAGCATACAGAAGGCCACCCTATAATTATGGCTTTACCTGGGAGAACGTTTCATGGGACTCAACTGGGCTTGTTTCTGAGTAGCCGTGGGTATGACGGAGCGGTGTGAATGTGTTTTGTATATGCTGTGTAATTGTGATCATCAGCCCATAATGCAGATGGGGAAGACTGAGGCCAAGACGGGGTTCATGGCAGGGGTGAGGTTTAAACCAGGGAGAATTCCAGAATGTTAGGACTTCAGGTTACCTAATGACTTGTGAAGGGTCTCTCACAACACCAGAACACCAGGGGACAGCCACTCAAATTGAATGTCGGGAGAGTTAGTGCCGACAAAAGAAAATATTTCTGTACCCAGCGTGTCATTAGTCTGTGGAGCTCCTTGCCACCGGATGCCGGATGGGCATCCAGCCTAGATTTCAAAGCCCTTTTCAAAAGGGGATTGGACAGATTTCCAGAAGAAAAGTTCATCACAGGTTACAAGCCTTGATGGGTGTGTGCAACCTCCTGGTTTTAGAAGAGGGCTGTCTCGGAATGCCAGATGCAAGGGAGTGGCCACAGGATACAGATATCTTTGTTGTCTCATGTGCTCCTTGACGCATCTGGTGGGCTACTGTGAGATACAGGAAGTTGGACTAGATGGGTCTTTGGCCTGATCCAGCGGGGCTCTTCCAAAACTAGTGAAACAGGCATACACTTGTGCTGTTTATGTTCAGGTAAACTTGTCATTGCCGTCAAAAATAAATTTCGATAGAAACGCGTGTGCGAGGATGTTGCCTATGGAACTGCCTGCCACTGGCTGCTAATTTAGAAGGCTTGGACAGGAGATTAGGCAAATGCATTGGAAAGGGAGAACTTGCAGGAGTTTCATGCCCTGTTGAAGCCTCTTTAAAACATGCCTCTGCCTGGTTAGCAGGGCTGCCTTCCTGCCATGGGATTCTGTCTGGCTGACCACTGCTGGAAACAGAACACAGGGGCAGACGGGGTTTTTTGGTCTGATTCAGCAGAGCATGACTCACGTGTAAGTTCAGGAGAGGCCAAGTTGCATCATAGGAAGTTAGGAAACGGCTTTGTGCTGAGTCCGGCTCTTGCTATAGCCAGTTGAGAATTGTGCACGGGGTCCTTCCTAGTTCCAACCTGTGCCTCAGTCTTCCCCAGCTGCAGTATGGGCTTAAGAATGCTTACTCAGGGTTGTTGTCAAGATGATCCCCTGGAGAATATGGGTGAAGGGTTTTGCTCATGTTTGTAATGCGGTTTATTTCCCCCGCCTTTCCTCCCCAGCTGTGCCAGTAACCCCCACGTACCCCTGGATACAGGCGGGTTGAGCAGTGGGGGCCACAAAAGCCCCCAGACCAGGTTCCAGATCGACGAGTATGATGATGATGAAGACGCATTCCCGATGCGGGGGAAAGCCCCCCAAGGACACAAGCTGACCTGGGAAACAGACGGGGCTAGCTCGCCCGGCAGCCCTGCTAGCAATGAGACGCCAAGCCCTGGACAACAAGGTTGGTGGGGAGGGGGATGGAATCTATGCGCGTGCGCATGCACACACACACACACACTCCCAGAGCATCTCCTCTTTGTCCATTGTCAATTGAAGTTCCCTGCCTTGGGGGGGGGGGGTTGGACTAGATGACCTCTAAGAGCCCTTTGACTCTCACATTCTCAGCCAACAGGCCCATAGGTTCAGGCAAAACAATCAAGAACCCACCCTGCCCCCCCGTAGAGCCCGCACCCTCTCCTTTTATTTTGCTTTCTTCCATTCCGGCATCCAATTTCGCATCAATGGCTGGTTCACGCCCAGCTTTCAACCCCAGCATTTTCTCCCCGCAACAGTCCTGCAAGGAAGGCCAGCCTGAGAGACTGAATTGACTCGTTCAGTCCGTGCGCTTTGGGGCCGAGCAGGGGGGTCAACGCAATTCCTCCCCCTCCCAAGCTACGTTCAGGACTCAAACCACTAGGCCAGGGGTTCTCAAAACGTTTTAGCACCGGGACCCGCTTTTTAGAATGACACTCTGTCCCAGGACCCACCGGAAGTGATGTCACGGCCGAAAGTGCCGTCATTGTGACGCCAGAGCCTGCTGCTTGCCTGAGAACGGAGCAATCAATTGGGTTATTTCTCAGCCGTTTTCCAACAGCAAAGCAAATCAGAAAGGAAAAAAAGCCTATTTCCAACCTCGACACAAGCCAAACAACCATACCACACAACCCTCCCCGTTTCCAGCACCCCATCTTCCCGTATTTTCAATATGGCTGCTCTGGGTGCTTCGCGACCCACCTGAAATTGGCTCGCAGCCCACTGGGGCGGGCCCCGGCCCACAGTTTGGGCACCCCTGCGCTATGCCACACTGTCAAGCCGTGAAAATAAAGGTTGAATGTGTGTCGAACGACCCCTGCGGACTCGGGTCTCGGCCCGGTTTACTGAGTCCGGTGTTTTTGCTTCCTCCCCCCGGGGCGCCAGAGCCGCGCAGCCGCATCGGATCGTTCCCTCCCTTGCTGGAGTCGGAGACGTCGGACGAGCCGGGGGCGTTCCGGGCTCGTTCGCACTCGGCCCCGCCGGTGCTCCTGGCCGCCCAGCGCTACGGACGGGAGCTGCGCCGAATGAGCGACGAGTTCCACGGCGCACTGCAGGTGGGGCTGGCGATGCGCGGCCGGGCGCACGCTCCTGCAGAGCGAGGCGCATGTGCGGCGAGCGGGGGGCGGCGATGGGAACGCGCAGCCCCTTCCTCTCTCTTATGGGGGGGGTCTTTTCTCTCGCAGAAGATGCCACGGCCCCAGAGCGCGGGGACGGCCTCCCAGATGCAGCAGACCGCCGGCTGGAAGGAGACCCTGCAGTGGTGGTGGCGCCGGAGCTTCCCTGGCAGCGGCCCCCCCTGGAGCCCCCCCTGAGGTCATGCCCCGGGGTTGTCCGTTGCACAGAACAAAGGGCACAAGGAAATAAGCCCGATGGGGAGGGGAGGGTCAACGTGGCATGTTTTTGTGATATCCCAAAGCACCCTGGGACATGGGGGGGCCATTCCATCACACCTCCCACCCACCCCTAGATTTTGCCTGTCCCCCACATTTTAGTACACTGTGGACGAATTGTGCCTGCTTCTCCCCTCCCCGATCTGCACTGCCCTTCCCCCCCCCCCCAGCATCACGCGCACACACACACACACACCCCCTTCTGGAGTTTCCACCCTGCCTTGTCTAGAGAGAACGTCGGAAAACAAAAGAAGAAGAAACAAACACTATAGAAGTTATTGGAAGCCAGTTACTGGCTTTTGGTTTTTCTATGGCTGCATTAATAAAGTTTTTGATAAGTGGTGTTCCTTCTCATTGACCATGTTTCAATTTTGAGAGCCAGGATTGGGTCTGAGATCAAGGAGAGCCAGTTTAGAGCTGGGAGGGTCACCGGGTGAGCAAGGGGCCTCTTGTTGGGGCGGGGTGGGGAGAAGCCCACCTTGAGCTGTTTCGAGAAAGGATGCAAGAAAAAAATAATGAGAGAAATTGGTTGGGGTTTATTCAACAGGCGGAAGAACGAAAAACTAAAAGTCAGAGGCGTGTTCGGGCAACAGGCTCAACTCCCTAAAAGGGCTGTTCGCACATTACGCTGGACCTGGGTCAACATTCCCATACGAATGGCCATACCTGGGTTTGGTTCTTTTAAATGACTTTGTACGTGGCGCAATCCTAACCTGGAGTTGGGCCGGCACAATGAGGCCAGCAACGTTCGTCCGACACAAGGGACACCGTCAAGTGTGATTGGAGAACTCTCGGAGCCAGAGAGGCCAGCGCACAGATGTGTGCCATCCTCCTGGACTCCGAGAGCGGTCCAAACGGGCTTTACGGTGGCCCTGGTGCCGGCCACACTTTGCTGGCCTAACTGGGCTCCGAGTTGGAGCCGAATGCCAGATTTGGGTTAGGCTCTGGGGAAAAAAATGCAATGGAAAGGCACATTTCTGCAGTTGGGGGGCTGGCTGAATTTCCAGCCTAGGGGGTCAAGGGGATATTGATGGTGAAATTGTTTGGCCACTCCCTCCCCCCCCCCCCCGGGGAGCCTGTCTCCCCCACATTCTCAAGCCACGTGGCTCGGATCCCAGCAGTACCGCTTCCCGCAGTCCATCCCCTTCAGCTCCTCCATGTCCGCCGGGCTCAGCTCCCAGTTCCACAGCTGGCTGTTCTCCGCCACCCGGGCCGGGGAGGCCGACTTGGGGATCACGCCCACGCCCTGCTGCAGGGCCCAGCGCAGGAGGACCTGGGCGGGGCTGCGCCCTCGGCGCTGGGCGACCTGGGCCACTTTGGGCCGCCCCACCAAGTGGCCGGCCCCTAGCGAGGAGTACGCCTGCAGGTGGATGCCGTGCTGGCGGCAGAAGTGCAGCAGCTCCGACTGGGCCAGTTCCGGGTGGAACTCCACTTGGAGCACCGCGGGGGGCACACGGCAACTGGCCAGCAGCTCCTGCAGGTGTTGGACGGTGTAGTTGGAGACGCCAATGGCTCGCAGCGTCCCGGCCTCGTGCAGCCGCTCCAGGGCCCGCCAGCTCCACTGCCGGCGCTCGCGGTTCCCCTCGTCCTCCTGGGACCGGCCTTGAGAGCCCGGCCAGTGGATCAGGTAGAGATCCAGGTATCCGCAGCCCAGTTCCTGCAGGCTCCGGAGGCAGGCCTTCTCGGCAGCCTCTTCCCCGTGGTCCCGCGGGCTCAGCTTACTGGTCAGGAAGAGGTCGCTGCGTCCGAGGCCGTACCGCGGCAGCGTCTCCCCCAGCACGCGCCCCAGGGCGGCCTCGTTGCCGTACACGGCGGCCGTGTCCACCAGGCGGTAGCCGTTCTGCAGGGCGGCCTCCACGCTGAGGCGCACGGCCTCCTCGCCTCGCAGGCGGAACGTGCCCAGCCCCAGCAGGGGCATCGGAATGCCGGAGTTCAGCCAGACTGTCTGCTCCGGGACCCTAAAAAAAAAAAAAAGGCAGAGAAAAAATATTGGTTGGCCCAGCACCTGCGGAACTCCTTGCCACAGGATGTGGCGGCGGCACCTGGATGCCCGGCGAGAAGTCTTCAGCTGTTTGCAGATCCTGGGCCTTAATTCCGAGTGCAACCTCCTGGTTTTAGAAGTAGGCTGTCTCTGGATTTCAGATGGAAGGGACTGGCAACAGGATACAAGTCTCTTGTGGTCCTGTGTGCTCTCTGAGGCATCTGGTGGGCCACTGTGAGATGCAGGAAGCTGGACTAGGTGGGCCTTTGGCCTCATCCAGCACGGCTCTTACGTTCTTAGAAGCGCAATCCTAACCTAATCCGAAGGCATCAGTTTATCGTGTAGTTGCAAAGGAGGAAAAACGATACATTTAATTATCTAATCCAGAATCGATTTCTGAGAATCCTGAGAACTGTATCTCTGGGCAAGAGGAACACGAGCTTGCTTACTCTGGAGTAAACCTCACTGAGTTCAAGGGGTTTGACGCACTAGCAAGTCGCTTTAGAATGTTGCTACACAACTGGGAACTGTCAGGGAGTTTGCCAAAAATGTTTTTAAATTATAAACCCTTTTGGAGCAGGGAGCCATTTAACTTTATTACTATTACTATTACTATTATTATTATTTGTAAACCACTTTGTGTTGAAAAACGGTATATAAATATTGTTGATTGATTGTTGCCATTTCCACTTCTTGCTTATAATCTTTTCCCCTCCCTTAACAGAAGGAAAAGTGCAACACAACAAGAACACAGACAAAATAAGAGACAGTTAAACAACAACAGCAACACCAGTGGAACTCAGCCAAACTCCGAACTATATTAATCCAATCCATCTAGGAAACCCACAAAAATTTAATTCCAAGGGCCCGTAAAAACGCACGACAACCGTTCCACCAATTGGATTTCACACATGCGCCAAAACTCACGACACACACATAACACCCCCGATTGCTGCTGCAGACTCATTAAGGGGTTTTTAATGGGGAAAAGGACGGTTCGCTCCCGATGAAATATTGACACCATGAAGCCGTGAAATTGACAAGCAATGCGGAGGCGCTTCTGGAAGGACGGTCGCTTTGGGATGGACGCACAAGCACACCCACCAAAAAAAGGTCGTGGGGAAAAGCTGCTGGTGCAAACCCTCGTGCACAAACCTTGCACGGTTTGGGCAAGGGGGGGGGAGGCTGCGCAAGGAGAAAGCGATGCGGGGGCGCGCACACGCGTGTGCACCCATCCCCAGGACCACCAGATACTCACCAGGATCGCGGAAGGGCCTTTGCCTGCGTTTGCTGCATCCTGGGTCGCCCTGGCGCGCTCCGCAGGGAGGCGGGATGGGGGCAGAGGGCCCCCAATCATTGCACGGGGAAATGCAGAGGGGGCGAGGCTTGCTGGGAAAGCCCGGGCTCGCCAAGCGCGCCGCCGCGGCTGCAGGAGCGCGTGCATGAAGCGCAGGGCGCGTTGGCGTGGCGTAGAGGGGAGCGTGGAGGGTTGAGAGCCGGAGGTGGCGGGTTCGAATCCTCGCTGGGGTAAGAGGAGGTGGGCTGGGCTAAAAACCTGAGTGGGTCACTTGTCGTGGGCGCAGCTGCCTGCCGAGTGTGGCTCCTTTTTCCGCTCACTGCTGTCCAACGCACCACACACAACAAGCCCAGCAAAGTTGCTGCAGAGAGTTGCAGAATGCCGCAGTCTAGTCTACTCTGTATACTGCTGTATCCTGTCACCCTGCTTATTTAATTTATATGCAGAGTACATCATGAGAAAGGCTGGGCTGGATGATTCACAAACTGGAATCAAGATTGCTGGGAGAAATATCGACAACCTCAGATATGCAGACAACACCACTCTAATGGCAGAAAGTGAGGAAGACCTAAAGAACCTTCTGATGAGGGTGAAAGAGGAAAGTGCCAAAATTGGCTTGAAGCTCAACATTAAAAAAAACTAAGTTCATGGCAACCACTCCCATCACTTCCTGGCAAATAGAAGGGGAAGAAATGGAAGCAGTGACAGACTTTATTTTCCTGGGCTCCAAGATCACCCTAGATGGTGACTGCAGCCACGAAATTAAAAGACATTTACTTCTTGGGAGGAAAGCTATGGCGAACCTAGACAACTTAATAAAAGCCGAGACATCACCCTGCCAACAAAGGTTCGCCTAGTCAAAGCGATGGTTTTCCCAGTAGCAATGTATGGCTGTGAGAGCTGGACCATAAGAAAGGCAGAGCACCGAAGAATAGATGCTTTTGAATTATGGTGTTGAAGACTCTTGAGAGTCCCCTGGACTACAAGGAGATCCAATTGGTCAATCCTCCAGGAAGTCAAGCCTGATTGCTTCTTGGAAGGACAAATCCTGAAGCTGAAGCTCAAATACTTTGGCCACCTCCTGAGAAGAGAGGACTCTTGAGAAAAGACCCTCCTGCTGGGGAAGACGGAAGGCAAAAGGAGAAGGAGGCGGCAGAGGATGAGATGGTTCGAGAGTGTCACCGAAGCGATGAGCATGAAATTGGGCGAACTCCGGAAGCTAGTGGAGGACAGGGAGGCCTGGCGTGCTGTGGTCCAGGGGGTCGCAAAGAGTCGGACACGACTTAGCGACTGAACAACAAGCCTACCCTGCAGGGGTGTTCGTGGATTAAAAAGGGGGTGGGAAAGAGCAATTCGAAGCCAATTGTAGGAAAGAGGTGTGAAGCCTCTCAAAACATTTTCTATGTCCCCTGGCTTTGGAGGGGCGGGGGAAAGTTGTGTTAAAAAGTTGTGTTCTGTAGATGTCTTATAGTTTTATGCACTTTATAATTTATATGGGTTTTGATGTTGCTGTGGGCCCTTCAGGGAGAAAGGTTGGCAGTCAATCAATCAATCAATCAATCAATCAATCAATCAATCAATCAATCAATCAATCAGCAATTGTTGACTAACCAGGGTGAGAATGCATTAAAATGGGGTGTGTGTGTAAAAGGACCCTATAGGGGAGGAGAGTTCTGGACCCTGCTTTGCAATGCAGGCACAGTCACGATGGACTTTTCCTCCAGAAATCTGTCCAATCCCCTTTGAATGGCGCCTAGGCCAGATGCCGTCCCCACCTCCTGTGGCAAGGAGTTCCACAGCTTAATGACCCGCTGGGGAAAAACAGTATTTCCTTTTATCACACGGGCATCAGGTATCGCACCTGGATACTTTTCCAGTGTGACAAATGGAGCAGAGGTTTGGTCTCTGGC
This sequence comes from Lerista edwardsae, assembly GCA_029204185.1. NCBI lineage: Eukaryota > Metazoa > Chordata > Lepidosauria > Squamata > Scincidae > Lerista > Lerista edwardsae. The sequence continues at coordinate 1,987,450 of JAJKFI010000133.1, read as the reverse complement.
GATCGCATCGAAGGCAGATGGTCTGGTTTGGCCTGAAGAAACCAGATCTGGGGAGGTCTATTTATCAGACCAACCGGGCATGGGATGAAAACAGAGGGGGGAGAGAGAGAGAGAGAGAGAGAGAGGGTTGGCTCAGAGGCACCCAGTGAGAGGCGGAAGATGCTGGGAAAACAAGAGAAAGCACTTATTTGCACAGCGAGTAATTAATTAATGGCCTTGGCCGGCCTTGGATGGCTTTGAAAGGGGGTGAGACAAATTGCCTAGGAGGAGTGGGTCTCTCCATGCCTCCTTCCCACTGGAGCGAAGTAGAACCTCCACAGTCCCAAGCAGTCTACCTGGGAACACAAATTGCAAGGAGGCTGCCCCAAATCCCCACCTGAGCTCTGTTTGCGCCCTGTTCCGGATTAATTGTCGAAACCAAATCCCAGTGTCTCCTCTCCACCAAACCTTGGCGCCGTTTCACGGCCGTTGTCCTCCCCATAAAATATCGTCAGATACAAATTTGACAGGGACCAGGAGAGGTTAGTCTCAAGTTTAATAAGTCTGGCCAAAATTCAAACCCCCCCCCCCTCTCTCTCTCTCTCTTTTTTTTTTTTTTTACTTCCCCCCTCTGCCAAAAAGGAGGGGGGGGGAAGAGACTTGGGTGTTGTGACAAGAGATGGCCAGCAGAGGGCACTTACACACCACTCCCTGAGCAAAGGAGGTGAGATTTTTTTTTTTTGAAGGGTGGGGAGAATCTCATGGTATACTATTAAACCTGTCCCTTTGGGGAGGGGGGGGGGCTAAGAACACACCCACACACCCACACTCCTTTTATGGCTGTGCTTCCTGTATCCACAGCCCCAACCAGCACCCCAAATTCCCCACCCCCAAATTTCCAAAACAACCTAGAAGGTTGCACTGAAACATTTCTGCAGTAGGACTGCCCCCCCCCCCCAACCTGGTTCCCGGCAGCTCTCCATAACCCCTATTTCCCCCCTCCATGTGTACAGATCTGGGCTACTGTCAATTCACACGCTGTCAATTTCCCATGCTTTTCCTTGTAACAATGTCTTCCCCCAGCACCCGGGAAATGGAGGTCGCTGGGGGGGGGGGAATCCAGCCCCCGTTTGCCCCCCCCCCAGATCTGAGAGTGAAATATTAGCTGCTTTGATCTCACACACACAAATGAAGACACAATTATCTGTGGCATCTGCTGAATTTGGGGAGGGGGGGGGGTTTGCAGCTGGGGCAGGAAAGGTGACTTGTGGGGCAGGGAGCAGTTCGGGACAGAATCGCGCGCGCATGTGCACACGCACCCCGTTTCTTCCTTCCGGCCCCCAGATCTTGGCGTGGCGATAATATAAAGCCAGCGAAAAAGCTCAGCTGCAGCCCGGAGAAGGGAGCGTGCCTGGAATATAGAGCTGAGTCCAACCCGGAGAAAGCACAGCGGGGGGGGGGGGGGAGTCCCCCTGCTCTAGAGCTCCTCCGGGTGGCCCAAAATGTAAATGGGGAAAAGGGGGCATTTTGCGGGTGTGGTGGGGGGAGAGAGGGGGATCGATTTCCCGCCCCCACTGGCAAGAAAACACAGACGTTTTGAGAGTCTCAACAGACAAGCAGCACCCTCCATGCGCCCCAAAGCGGCGCTTTCCTGGCAGTGGCAGGGAGTTCCGTCGACCCTCCGCCCCAGCCATCTGTCTCCCGAGCCCCGACCGCTCTGATGGGCCAATCACCTCCGGCCTTTTTTTTTTTTGGTGTCTGCCTCCTCCAGGCATGCTCTTTCATGCGGGGTGAGTCCGAAGTGAATTCGCTTTCACGGTCCTCCGCTTTCCGCAGCCCCCTCCTCCCCCTTTTTTGATGTTTTAGGATGGAGAGATTCTCAAAGGGGTCTGTAGTCTGTAGCCAATGAAAATGACAAGATTTAGGGGGGAGCTGTGGTCTTCCTCATTGATGGAGAGGAAAGCCTTTTTTGTACGTGCACGGTTCGTGGGGGTCTTTCTTGCAGCTGGTTTGGGGGGGACTGTTTTCCTCCTTCTTGCCCCCTTCTGGGGGGGGGAGGGCTAGGGGCAGGGGCAAAACTTGCCACTTTGATGTCCTTAACCCCTCCCTTCCTATACGGGGAAGACCCCAGCCCCCACCCCCCTTCACATAGAAGGAAACCCCAATCCTCCCTCCCCACGCCGCCACCCCCCCTTGTTGATTCCAGCTTTGGCGGCCGGCGCGGCGACGGCCCCAGAAGTCTCCTAGGACAATGGAAGTCTCCCCGAGGCAGGCGTCTCTGGGTAGCTCGGTGCGTGCGATGGATTTGGTGGTACCCTGATGGGATGAACGAGGGGAGGGAGAGGAGGGAGAGGATCCAGGCGAGGAGACCGCGGGAACGGTCCTCTCTCTTTCTCCCTCTCTCCCCCCTCCCCCCTCCATTGCAGAAGCGGCGCGCGGGGCCCTCCCCCCCCCCCCCAAAGACTCTCTCCAGGGTGGAGCAAGCAGGACTGTGTTGGTCGCATCTAAACAGAGCGTCCTCCGGTGCCAGGAACGGGGAGGGTCTGGTTGGCAGCCTGGGCTGGCATCCGAGTGCCCCACATCGCGTCTCTCTCCCCCCGCCCCCCACAAGCAGCCGGGTGTATTGCATCTTGCTAGCAAAAGAGAGAACTGGCTGGGGCGGGGAGGGGGGGGAAGAGAAGATGGGGAGGGAGATCTCAGCCCCCCTGCAACATGGACAAGTGATCTAAGGCGACAACTCCGCGCCCCCCCCTTGCCCTCCTCAGTCTGGGGAGGGGGGCTGCAAGGATCTGAAAGGAGAGGGGGGCGAAGCGAGCAAGCAACCCCCACCGTGGGACTTCCACCTCTGTCGCCAGAGAATCTTCTATCAGGTGAGAGCAAAGTGTGTGTGCGGGGGGGGGGAATGGGGGGCAGATGCCCTGGGGGCAAATGTGTGGGGAGGGGGAGTTTCCATCCTTGCAGTTTGGGATTTCTTGAGCTTCCTTGAGCAAGTCTGGCTTTGACTAGAGAGTGGGATGTCTTCGCTCTGTATTTTTTTTTCTTCCTCCCCCCCCCCCGCAAAAAAAAATCACCAAATAGCAAATGCATAAAAAGGGAGGAAAGTTGGAGAGGAAATAAATGAGGGATCTGGAGGATAGATGGCATGGGAAGGGGGAGGCAAGTGATGCAGACTGCCCCAAGAGGTTTCTGGGACAAGATTCTGCCTTCTTGTGTGTGTGTGTGTGTGTGTGTGTGTGTGTGTGTGTGTGTGTGTGTGTGTGT
>JAJKFI010000133.1:1936809-1984200 GCA_029204185.1 Lerista edwardsae | reverse complement strand
TGTGTGTGTGTGTGTGTGTGTGTGTGTGTGTGTGTGTGTGTGTGTGTTGCACAAATAGGCTGGGGTGGGGTTCAGCCAGGAGAAGGGGGAGAGAAGTAGGGCAGGTTATAGGGGGCGTTAAACACCAAAGGGGTGGAGAAAGAAAGAAAAAAAGTCATTTTTAACAGAAAAGAGGTCAAATGCTGGAAGGTGGAATTTGGAGTTGGAGGAAGGAAGAAAAACGGGGGGTAGGATGTGGGGCTCAGGCAAGGAGCGGAGAAGCCTCCTGCCCCCCTCCTCTGCTTATTCCCCCAGATGGGAGATGTGGGGGTACACCCTCTTGGCACCCTCAAACTGCAGCCCAGGCAAGCAGGCTTGCAAGTTTCAGGGTTCGGTGAGCATTCAGCCATTCCCCCTTTCCCTCTCCCTAAACACATTCACTGCAGATTTTTTTTTAGGGGAGTGGGCTCTCCTCGTGTCCTGCTCTCCCCTGCCTCGATTGCCCCTCCCCAAAGGAAACTGTGCTCTCCAGGAATTGCTGCTACACAGACACACAAACACACAAGCGCAAACAGCCACTGGATCTTGGCTTCCTGGTGGCGTGGCTGGTGCCAAGATTTGGTTCAGGGGGATTCCCCCCTCCTTTCCTGCCCCCCTCACCCTTCTGTCCCCTCCCCCCCCATTCACTCTGCAGGGAAAGAGGGAGAGTGAGTGAGTGTGTGTGTGTGTGTGGGGGGTGTCTGTCTGCTCCAGAGCAACAGGAACAGGAACTGCACCACTGCAGGGGTTGGGGGGGGAGGCAACACATGTGGGGCACTGCCTGGCACCAACGGCTCAGGGCACATGCTGGCTTGCACGGCCTTGCACGAGGGCTGTGCGCAGAGCCCTGCGCTTGGCTTTGATGGGGACGCACACTTGGAGTTTCCTGCCCTGGGGGGGGAGCACTGCATTCACACACACACACACCCCAGTGAGACAGGGGCTGGGCTGCGTAGAGGCTGGTCCCTGTGGCTTGGGAGTGTGTATGATTTGCACAACTGGAGGGGACTGTGGAGTAGTGTGTGGGCACACAGCACCGAGGCTCAGCCAGTGTCAGCTACGCACGGCCGTCCTTTGCATGCTAAACACGGTACTCTGGCGTCGGGCTTGTGTGTGCACCATCGCACGACTGCACTCAGACACAGACACACAAAAGCACACAGGACTTTGTCCTTTGTGTCGTGAATCTCACACACACACACACACACACACACAGAGAGAGAGAGAGAGAGAGAGAGAGAGAGAGAGAGGGTACTGCTAAAAAGTGGCAGGCGCAAGTGGGGCAAGCAGAGGTGTTTCTACAGGGATGGCAAAGCTCTAAGTTTTGCAAGGAGTCTTACCCTGTCATGTAAACCCCTCCTCTCCTTTGCTGCTGTAGCCAGTAAGCAACGCCAAGATGTTGCTGTTCCCTGTGAGGATTGGCTAGAACGGTGCAGGAGAGGAGTGATTTCCACTGCAAGGTAAGGCTTCTTGCAAAACTTAGAGCTTTGCCATCCCTGTAGAAACGCCACTGGGGGCAAGCCATGCCCCGAATTTGAGAAATTCACCAACGGTGACCGGGAGTTGCACGCCAACAGCCACTTCGGCAGCCTGGAGGCTTCCCCGTCCAATTTTCAGCAGCCGTTCCCTTTTGGCCTCGGTCTTCCCCATCTGTGAAATGGGTCTAAAAATCCTCACCGCCCTTTTAGGGAGCGGTTGTCTTCATGGCGAGGGCTTGCGCTTGGATCCCTCAAAAGTGCTCTGCGCACGCTAAGATTCGAACAAGAACCAGTGTAAGTTCTCACGAGGCTGTGAGAACCGAAAATGGTGTGCACGGAGGGATGTTTTTCTGGCTGTGGCCAGTCTTTCGTCGCCGGAAGGAGAGGATGCTACTGGCAACATCCCAGGCAGTGATTCCCCAGCCAAGTTGTCCTGTTTTGCCAAGGAGCCCCGGGAACATGTCATTTCCACCCACCTCCCCAGGTCTTCTCTAAGGGTTGGCACAGCCTCGTTCTCTCATGCCTCCTTGGCAGGGGTAATTGTCACTGCCAGCACACTGCGCTGGGAGCTCGCACCCGTTCTGGGTGGCTTCACCCTGTGGCGGAAGCCGTTTCAGGCCCGTTCGGGTGCGTCAGGGGGTTAGAACGGGAATGAACTCAAAGGCCATCTAGTCTGACCCTCTGCTGCCATGCCGTCCCGGTGCGGCACAATCAGTGCGCCCGCTTGCGCCTGGAATGTACCGGAATGTGACATCCACCCCACCAGCCTATTTCCGACACACCCTTCCGCCCGCAGAGAGCACAGTTCACATTGCGCATAACCAGATTGCACGCAAAGACCATAAACGAGAGGTTCTCTGGGGCATGTGCAGAGGGCCTTTCTGCCACCACAAGGCCCGATGGTTCACGCTTTAGGGGGGAGGACTCCTGTCTCGGTGGGTGTCCCTTCCCAGCCCGTTTCAGCTCAGAAATGTCCCAGTTTGAGAAATGGATCCTTGGGTATTCATGTTCCCAGTTGCGCCTGCGCACTGCTTTTGCTCTTGAATATGGTTGCACCAGTGTGTGAGCCACAGGTTGTGTCTGTTTGTTTATCCCTTTTTGCCATGGGGAGGGGGCCTTAGCTGTGTCATAGAACCCCCAATTTCCGTGCAGAGCATCCTTGGCTTCAAACCCTGAGAGCATCTCCAGGAAGGAAGCTTGCCAGTCAATGAAACAAGCTGGAGCAAAAACCTGACTCAGTATGAAACGGTGTTCGATGCGCTCCTCTCATGCTCCGCCACCACCTCCGTTGCATGCTAATGCCTTATCGGCTCCAGCCGCCTGGGAGCGCATGTCTGCCCAGCCACGGCAAACCCTGTGCACAAGCTCATGGCACAAACCCTTGGCCAGCGCTCATGCGCCCTTTGTCTCGGAACGCTGCTCGTTGCGCATCTGTGCACTCATGCGCTTATGCTCCCCCCCCATTAGAACGTGCCACACATTTCCACTTCCCCATCCCAGATTGGGCCACTTTGCCTGTGATAGATTTTTACAAACACAGACATTCCCTTGTGTCAGGAAATGGTTGCGCGGGCATAAAAAGAGGTGCTGGGTCCATTTTGGAGCATGGATGTGCTGTGTGTGCCTGCAAGGCAGCAAGCTGTGGCATCTGCGACACACGCCAAAAGGAAGGCAGGGGGTTGTCCATTACATGCAGCGACGTACATGTGGGGCACATGGGCTGATGTGCTGCGCATCGGTGTCTAGGAACCTGTGTCTAGGAATTGATGGTGTCAGCCATAAATCAACTCGCTTCAAAGTGGTGGTGGTGGTGTGTATGTGTGTTGAGATGAGATAAAAAACCAAACTGCCAGAGAAATGCTGCCGGTCCGTGCTGGACAACCCTGACCTAGACAGACTGAGCGCTAGACTCAGTCGGCAGCAGGTTTTCGGACATCCCCCCTGGCTCGCTCCTCTCGTTTGTCCTGAAGCTGGAGACGCCGGGAAATCAGAATAAAGACACGTCACTCCTTTTTCCAAAGCATATTTTTATCCGGGAGAAGCTGACTGACCCCTCCAGGAGGGCAAGCAGAAGGGGGGAAGGGGGGCATTGTGCTCTCTCCTCCCAGCCGCCTCCACTACAATACAAACAGAAGCGCCTGGATTAATGACAGGGATTACAATGCCAGATTGTCGAGCCAAATGGCACGAGGTCTGATTTAGGACGGAGATTGGGGGGGGGGAGAAGAGACAGGACAACCTGAGTCAATGCAAGGATGGAGGATTGCTGAAGACAGAGATGTAGCCTCCCCCCCTCTAATTCCTTAGGTCGGGGTTGGGTTCTTGAAGTCGCCCTCTGCCCAGGCTACCCCAGTCCTCGAGCGACTCCCCGGCCTTCCATAGGAACTGCCTGGCTTACATATAATCTAGCATGGAAGGAACCCCCAAGGTCACCTAGTCCAACCCCCTGCCTGTAGCAGGAAAATCCTCCTAGAGCATCTCCAGCAGTCAAGCCTGATAATCTATTGGGGGGGACGACGACGACCCCATAAGAACATAAGAAGAGCCCCGCTGGATCAGGCCAAAGGCCCCTCAAGTCCAGTTTCCTGTATCACACAGCGGCCCACCAGGTGTCTCAGGGAGGCATGAGACAACAAGATGCCTGCATCCTGTTGCCACTCCCTTGCACCCGGTACTCTGAAGTAGCCCACCACCAATGTAAGGAGGTTGCACAATCCATCATGGCCTATAGCCCACGATGGACCTTTCCTCCAGAAATCCGTCCAATCCCCTCTTAAAGGCATCAAGACCAGATGCCATCACCACTTCCTGTGGCAAAGAGTTCCACAGATTAACTACCCGCTGGGTAAAAAAAGTACTTCCTTTTATCTGTTTTAACTCTCCCAACCCTCAGTTTTAGCGGATGCCCCCTGGTTCTGGTGTTTTGAGAGCGGGAAACAAACATCCCTCTATCGACTTTATCCCTCCCGTGCATAATTGTGTACGTCTCAATCATGTCCCCCCTCAGGCACCTTTTTTCTAGGCTGACGAGCCCCAAACGCTGCAGTCTTTCTTCGTAAGGGAGGTGCCCCAGCCCCGTAATCATTTTCGTCGCTCTCTTCTGCACCTTTTCCAGCTCCACTATGTCCTTTTTGAGGTGCGGCAACCAGTACGCAATATTCCAGGTGCAGCCTTACCCCAATTTTGGGAAGAGAAATTCCACTCAGGAAAGAAGCTGCACTGCATACATTTCCCCCCCTCTCCTCCTCCTCTTGAGCAAGCCCAAGCCCAGCTTGGCCCACCCCTCCAAATGAACAGGTCCCGCAAGCAGGGAGGCTAAGGATGGGAACTGGGAGGTTGTGGGTTCCCAAACAGCACTGGGCGTGGGGGGGGGGGAAGGAGCCTTGTTTCTTTCAGCCAGTTTCTACTGGTGCTGGACTCCCTTACAGGGTCGTTGTGTGGGACAGCAGCAAGCTCATGCGTGCATGCAATGGCCTTTGTAGGGGGAAATCAGTGCAGCCACTCCGATTAATTACTCTGATTAATTAATAAGGCCCACGTCGCAATAATGACCGTTGCTAGTGAAGTCCTCCAGTTCGGATTTGAGTGCGAGTATGTACATTAATTCTCGGTACTAATTAATGCAATATTCTTGTCCGTCTGAATTCTTGGCGTGTGGAGGGCTCACTGTTTTCCCCACCGCCACCACCGGCGCCCGTTGAATAGAAGCAGGAGCTCAACCAACTCGGGAAACGGCTTGCTCTGTAGCCTGGGAACCCTTGTCTTTTAAATTCCTTTTGCCTCCGAGCCTGGTTGGACTGAATGGAGAGGGAACCTGCCTCTGCACATGCTCAGAGGCATTCTTGTTCCGGGGGTTGGGATCCAGAACAGGTTCTGGGACACAGCTGGCAGGGTTGAAGGAAGGTTTGGTGTTGTTTTTTGCTTCCTAATGACGAACGCTTCGCAGCTGAAAGCGTCTCTGCGCTAGGCTCTGTACATACCTCGAATGAACGGGAACGAACCCTGCCAGCTGCAGGCAGAGGCCCCGGTGGTGTTTGATTGTATTTTTTAAATCATGCCCACATGATTTTCCAAGTGCCTCTTATCCCCCGTTCTATAGCTCAATTAGCCACATTCACAAGCGCCAATGATTCCAGGAGAGAGAGAGAGAGAGAGAGAGAGAGAGAGAGAGAGAGAGAGAGGATTGCCATCTCTCTTAGGTTGGCTTCTGTAGCCCAGCGCATTAGCAAATTGGCTATAATTTCCTTGAACAAAATCGCACACGCTTTTCTGAGTGTTTAACGGAAGGCTTAAGCCAGAAATCTGCCCAGACTTAAGGACATAACAGCCGTGGAATTTGCTGGCTGCAGGACCGGTCCCTCCAGGAGGCCAACTGAAGCTATTGCCTTAGGCGGCCGGTTGGTGCTGGGCACCCATTTCTGCCTGCCTCCTTCCCTTTGCTCTTCCTCCTCCCGCCCCCTGCCACCTTGCCCAGCGCCCACAGCGGCCCAACCCTTGCCTCCAGGTAGCTGGGGTGGGGAGCGCAGGAAATGAAGCCATCCTTCTTTCCTGCCATTGCTTGCGGCAAATCCCGTGCAGTTGGGATTTGGGGGGCGCAGAGAACATTAAGAACGGAGGCGCTTCGGCAGTGCTTGAGAGTCGCATTTGCAGAGCTGGGGGGGGGAGAGGAGAGCTTTGGGGATTTCCCAACATCCGTTTACAAGCTGTAGGCAAAATGTACCGTCCTTTCGCTCCGAGGTGGGCGATGCCAAGCCTGGGGAAAGCTGGATCCAGCCCTCTAATTGCAACTCATCTGCCCAGTAGATATTCTTCAACCTGTGGGTCGCAACCCCAGTGAGGTCGCAACACCTCGTTCTGGGGGGCCGCAGCCCTCTTTCCAAGCCTGTGCAACACAAGGGCTTTGATCAGTGATGTCATGCAGGGGGTACGCGGGGGTACGCGAGTACCGGTTTCTAGGATTATGGCTGGCCCCGCCCACTCGTTGACTCCGCCCCCTGCAACATTTGAATTTCCTGCACGTTTGAGTTGCCTGCACGTTCTCAGAGGCAGGCAGGCAGCGTGCGGAGCCTTGCCTTGCCACTGAAAAATAAGCTGCTCTGGGGTTTTGCAACTGTTGGGTCACTTTAACATGATGCCAGGCCTCCTTAACATGTTCTGGGGGTGCTGTGGAATACTGTTGCAACTGTTTGGTCAGTTTAAAATCGTCTGAGGCCTCAAAAAGGGCTTTTTTCATGTCCCTTCCTGCCACGACATCACTTCCAGCTTATGACGTCACTTCCGGTGGGCGGGTCCCGACACGTGCCAATCAAAAGTGAGTACCTGTTCTTAAATCATTTAGATGACACCACTGGCTTTGATCCAATCCAGGAATAGTACTGCCACGGCAAAACTGCGTTCTTGATGCAATCTCGCGCAGCCTCTTTCGCAGTCCTGCCTCACAGCTCCTAAGGCCAGCCCTCAAGCGGCTACCTTGCAGGGTTGTTGTGAAGCCGTGAGATGGGGGAAACAGGGTGAGCAGCAACAGTGGGAGCCGAGTGGATTGGGTCCCAGTAGAGGACAGAACTGGCAGTGGGTCCCCAGTCTAATTATTTATATATTGAGGGGTCGTAACATGAAAATGTTGAAGACCACTGCATTACAGTAGATCAGTGTTTCTCAAACTGTGGGTCCCGACCCACACATTGGTGGGTCCCCACCTGTTGTCAGATGCACCTGGGAGCAGCCATCTTGGAAGCTGCAGGCATTACTCTTGCTCTAGTCCTTCTGTGAGTGTTCATCGTTTGAATTTTCAAGTGAGGGCTTTTTAAAAACTTGTTTTTAGTTCAGCGTTTTTGCCAAATATTTTGCCCTCATCCTGCTTCCGGTCGGGGATGTTGCCTGGTTGTGCCATTGCCAGCTTGCTTTCCAGGAGTGTCGTCGGATTACGTCACCACGACGGCACTTCCTGCTTGGTGATGTTGCTTCCGGCCGTGACATCACTGCTCGGTTAATGACGTCACTTCCGGTGGGTCCCGACACAAGTGCCACGCTAAAAAGTGGGTCCTGGTCTAAAACGTTTGAGAACCACTGCAGTAGATTATTCTAGGACTGCCAACATGAACAGAAAGATCTATTCCTAAGGACGTTTCCCCCCTAAATATAATGGAATGCTGGGCATTGTCAGAGGCCTCAGGATTGCTTTCAGGAGAACATTGCTGACTGCTGGAGGCTCTATATCCATCAGTGATACCAGATCCCTTTTGTGCTCACATGCATGCGCCTATGAATGCGTGCACCGTGTGCGCACATGTCAGCCTTTGCCTGGCCCAATGCAGCCATGTCAGTAGGTGTGCACATGGAAACCATGCGCTGCCTGACCGGCCGTGCTGGGAGTGAGCATGAGCATCTGTGAACTCTGGCGAGAAGCAGTGTAGGTCTAAAAGCATCGCCCGATACACACGAGAGAGTGAAAAGAAAACATCCTCTTTTCCCTGCCAGAACCACAGACCTTAGAGCCAAGCTACGCATCCTGTTAATTGTTTTATTGGCTTGAAAGCATTTGCTACTTCCTTCTTAAGGGGGGGGGCGGAGGAAAAATGTGCCAAGTCGCATGTGCTTCGAACAAACAAACTTTTTGCCCTACAGCTGCTGTTGCTGTAGCCAGAAGTTTCCCTCCTGGGACCAATTTAAGGGCGCAATCCTCCCCTGGAGTGAGGCCGGCACAGTGAGGCCAGCAAAGTTCGGCCTGCACAAGGGCCACTGTAAAGCGTGTTTGGATCACTCTCGGAGTCAGGGAGGATGGTGCACGTCTGTGTTCCGGCCTCTCTGACTCCCAGAGTGGTCCAAACATACTTGACGGTGTCCCTTGGGCCGGCCAAACATTGCTTTATTTGCTTCATATTTACCTCAGAATTTTACCTCAGAAATTTACCTCAGAATGCCAGATACAAGGGAGTGGCGTTTGGACCACTCTCGGAGTCGGGGAGGATGGAGCACGTCTGTGTGCCAGCATCTCTGACTCCGAGAGTGGTCCAAACATACTTGACAGTGTCCCTTGACGTGAGATTTGCACCCAGGGGCACAGCAAAGGACAGTGTAGCCCAGTGTGGAGGGCAAAAAATGTCCTGGACGTGACATCACAACAGGCAGTGACATCACAGTCGTATTTTTGTTTCCTCTGGGTTTTTGGCCATAACCTTTGATAGAGTAAAAATATTCCACTATGGTTTGTTTCCTTGCATTCTGCATTAAATTCCCTTTCCAATGATGTATAATGTGATGGCATTGTTCATACAGACCAGGGTTTTCACCATTTTGGTCACTAGTGTCAAGCTCAGTTTGTCGCCCTCCTAAAGCCTGTTGCCTGGTGCAATTGCACCCCCCTGCACTTCTTTAGCTATGCCCCTGTTTGCACCTAGTGATACCACAGCTCACCACTAATCCTGATCAGTCACCCCTTCTGTTTAAGCAGAAAAAAACATGAGTCAGTTGGGGCCCATCATTCAATCACTGTCTCCTATGTTGTGGTGTCCCCCCCCAAATGCAAATGAGAGTAGTGAAGCTGGATTCCCCCACCCACCCAAACGTTGCAAGGTGCCTTGCTGCAGAAAGAGATCGGGTGCGTTTGCGGTGGCAAATATAGCGCGGTATTTATTCTGGATGAATGAATGGGGCACACGAGGGGGTGTGTTTGCAAATCTTGCGTCTGTGTCATTTTGCGTGGGGGGAACAGAGGCAGAACACGACTCCTGTGTTCTATTCCTAGGATTGGGGAGGGTGTGGAGTCTATTTGTGGGCATCAGTTAGTGGCAGGGGAGAGGGAAAGGATGCTTATGACTATTTTTTCCCCTTTCTTGCAAGAGAAGGCGTGAGAGAGAGAGAGAGAGAGAGAGAGAGAGAGAGAGAGAGAGCTCTGATTTCCACATTCTGAGTGTTAGTCCTATGTAGCTTATCCTGGATAGAAACAGGGCTGCCACCTGACAGCGAATCTAAGAGCTGGGAACCGAGTCAGGAGGGTGGAGACACCGCCCCAATAAAATAAAAATGTGCCAGCTCTTTGCAAACTTACGGCACTTTAAAAAAAGCGATCGGGAAAGAAGCACGTTTGTTTATTTAAAACCAATGTTGTGTGTATTTGTTTGCTAAAAAACCTTGATCCGTTTCTTGCAAAGAGGCCGCCCGAATGAATAGCCTGAAGGGTTGAGGGGCTTAGGGATGTGAATCAGCCATCATCTGCCTGTCACTAATGGGAACACACACACACACACACACACACACACACACACACACAGAAAAAAGACGCTCAACCATTGACGATCTTCGTAGACTGATGCAAGCTTGCAAATTGTAAAAACTTAGCTCCTTGCAAACTGCAGGAGCTGAGCTGTTTGCAGGGCCGTTAGCAGCTACCCTTGGAAACTGAAGAAGCTGGGCTGTTTGCAGGGCAATTAACGGCTACCTTGCAAACTGCAGGAGCTGAGCTCCTTGTAGGGCAGCTCTCTGACTTATGAATAGGGCTTGAGGCAGTTCGTGGTCTGCCAGAAAACAGGCTCTGACCTGCAGTTTGAGAAACACTGCTCTGCAATATCCAAATGTTCTGACCCGCTGCCTCGCTAACGCTGTCCGTCCTACCTCGCAGGTGTGGCCTTCCTCGCCATGTCGCGCCTGTCCCGAGCGGAGGCGTCTGCTCTGTTGCTGGTTCTCTTCCTCCCCTCGCTGCTTGCAACCGTCGACGGCTCCCTGGACGGGATCGGGATCGGGGCGGCGTCTGTGGATGGCGGCAACCACAGCTCCAAGTGCCAGGAGGCCACCGAGTGCCAAGATGGCGTCATCCTCCCCGTGTGGCTCCCCCAGAACCCCTCGGTGGGCGACAAGGTGGCGCGGGCCATCGTCTACTTTGTGGCGCTGATCTACATGTTCCTGGGCATGTCCATCATCGCCGACCGCTTCATGGCCTCCATCGAGGTCATCACCTCGCAGGAGAAGGAGATCACGCTCAAGAAGCCCAACGGGGAGACCACCACCACCACCATCCGCATCTGGAACGAGACCGTCTCCAACCTCACGCTGATGGCGCTGGGCTCCTCCGCCCCGGAGATCCTCCTCTCCATCATTGAGATCGTGGGGCACGGCTTCCACGCGGGGGACATGGGGCCCAGCACGATTGTCGGCAGCGCGGCCTTCAACATGTTCATCATCATCGCCGTCTGCGTCCACGTGGTCCCCGAGGGGGAGGTCCGGCGCATCAAACACTTGCGGGTCTTCTTCGTGACGGCTGCCTGGAGCATCTTTGCCTACATCTGGCTCTATCTCATCCTGGCCTGGTTCTCGCCCGGCGAAGTGGAGTTGTGGGAAGGCCTCCTCACGTTCCTCTTCTTCCCGCTTTGTGTGGTCCAGGCCTGGGTCGCGGACCGCCGGCTCCTCTTCTACAAGTACGTCCAGAAGAAGTACCGCGCCGACAAAGCTCGGGGCCTGATCATCGAGACCGAAGGGGACGCCGGCTACCCGAAACTCGACATGGAGATGGACAACTCGCTCAAGGAGGGCTCGGAGGTCCTTGTGGAAGGGAGCAAAGACCAAGACAACGAGGCCCGGCGTGATATGGCCCGCACGTTGCGGGACCTCAAGCAGAAGCACCCGGAGAAGGACATGGAGCAGCTGATCGAGATGGCCAACTACCACGTCCTGGTGCAGCAGCAGAAGAGCAGGGCTTTCTACCGCATCCAGGCCACGCGGATGATGATCGGCGCCGGGAACATCCTGAAGAAACACGCGGCCGACCAGGCCCGCAAAGCCATCAGCATGCAGGAGGTGCAGGCCGAGGAGGACGAGTCGGTGACCAAGGTGGGCTTCGAGCCCGCCCTGTACCAGTGCTTCGAGAACTGTGGCTCAGTGGTGCTGACCGTGGGCCGGCGAGGAGGGGACCCGTCCCGCGTCACGCTGCGGGTGGACTTCCGCACGGAGGACGGCACGGCCAACGCGGGCTCGGATTACGAGTTTGCCGAGGGGACGTTGCTCTTCAAGCCGGGCGAGATCCACAAGGAGGTCCGGGTCGGGATAATCGACGACGACATCTTTGAGGAGGACGAGTATTTCTACGTCCACCTCAGCAACGTGCGGGCCGCGTGGGCGGAGCCTGGGCTGGAGCCGCCCCCCAAGGCCTGCCTGGGCCCCTCCAAGATGGCCACCGTCACGATCTTCGACGACGACCACGCCGGGATCTTCACCTTCGAGGGGCCCTCCATGCGGGTGAGCGAGAGCGTGGGCGCTGTGCGCATCAAGGTGCTGAGGACCTCGGGGGCCCGGGGGCGAGTGGCGATCCCCTTCCACACAATCGAGGGCACTGCCAAAGCCGGAGAGGACTATGAGGAGGTGTCTGGCAAGGTGGAGTTCCAGAACGATGAGACCATGTGAGCGCTGGGAGGAGGCCGAGTGGCGGGGCGAGGGCGAGGGGGGCGGTGCATGTGGGTGTTTGCCAACGTGAGGGGATGCGTGCAACATGGCGTTTGGGGTGGTTCCAAGGAGCTTAGATTGACTGGAGACGGCATGCCTGTTGATTTAATAGGAGCCCAGTGAAGCCACCTCGAGTAGACAAAAATGGCTGACGCAGATCATCGCCGTGAAGGAGGATACTCAAAACAATCCTGATTCCAAGCATTTCAGATTGCTTTGCTCGTACTGTTTAGGACTGAATAAAAATAAAAACTTACGAAAACAAGTTAAATAGAAGGTGGCGCGCGCCAGACGCATGGACTTCAAAATGTGAGCGCGCACATGCGTTCCTCACAGAGGGGGGAGGGGCGGGGAATAGAAACATTATTTGTAACCTTATTACCCGTATGCAGAACACGTAGGCATGATTAAAAAGGTTGATATTAACGTTTACACTTGCAGGGAGATTTTTATTTGTGAATTCGCGGCAATCCTCCCTCATGGCGATGATCTGGGTCAGCCATTTTTGTCTACTCAAGGTGGCTTCAAAATAATGATGTCATGCCGTCTCTAGTGAATTCTATCTCTATGGGTGGTTCGTTCCACGTGGACTAATGTGGTCATTTCAGAACCGTCCTTACCACTTCCTGTCCAAACGTCCCATTTCCTCTCCTTCGTTGACCTCTGAAAAACCACTTTCTGGAGACAAGAGAGGTGGGCTAGAGAGTCACAGGCATTCTCCTCTGCTCTGCACTTCTTCAGACACTCTAGCCCACCACTCTGCCGGTCTCTGCATTCTTGTCTGCTCCGTTCCCTTCATCCTTTTTTTCCCACCCCGAGAGCGAGAGGAGATGGGTGGATAGGCAACCCCCACAGCCAATTTGCCACCTGAGGCAGTCAGCTCAGTTGGCCTTGTGGGTGGGCCGGCCCTGGATTTATGCATTGAACGTGGGCCGGCCTGAGCCAAATGGAGCCAACTTAGAAATTGGGAGTGAGGAGAATGAGGGTGTGTCAGAACCAGGGGGAGGAAAGAGCAGGGTGTCTCCCTTCCCCATGAAAAAATGAGTCAAGGGTTCCTTCTCTGAAACCCCCCCCCCCATTGACTTAGCGCATTCCGGACTGAGGATCATCAAACCAGCTCAATGCTTTTTCCAGCCGTCTCAAGGCAGCATCATACCTGATAAATTTGGCTCATATCAGCAGCTGGAGCTGAGAAACTGAGGACAGGATTGCTGTGCTTGGTTTGCACATGTTGCTGTTAAGGGCATGGGAGCAGGGCCGGGGGGAGAAAGTTGGCCACCCTGCACAGGGGCACTTTGCGCATGCTTGTTGCACTGATAGATGCCATTTCATATGTGGCAGGGCGAGCGAGCATGAGCCAAAGATCTGGCTGGAAACACATACGCGCACGTCTTCTCGGCTAAATCCGCTCCTTATCTCTTTCCGGTTGCGCTCCCTCTCCTAAGCCACTCACCCGCGCATCCCTCCGGCACCGTCAGACACATGGAATTAATTTCTGGAAATATTAAATCGCTCACCCGCCCAAGACGGCCGTGTCAACCTCGCGCTCCCAGCTTGACAGGCCCCGACCTACTTACACACGAGGAGGAAGAGGGAAGCGATGGGAGGGGGGGGAGGAGGAAGAATGGCACATTTGGCCCACAGCATGCGCGGGCGCGCATGGAATTGTGTGGGGCGGGTGTGAACCGCTATGCGCCCCAAGCTGGTGAAGGCTGGTGTGAACTGTGACAAAGGCCCAGAAGTGAGTGTGAGCAAGTCGAGGTGGGGTGGGGGGTCAAAGAGGGGGAGCTGGAGGGGGGTGTCAGACATGAGCAAGCGGGAGGGACATTTTGGGAGCCGTGTGGGCACGTGTGGGAAACAGCTGGGACAGGCAGTGCCACATCCAGAGAAGGAGAGAAAACAGGAGATGTACAAAATCAGGCCAGGGAGAAAGGGGTGTTTTTTTTTTTTAACCTCTCGCACACCACCACCAGAACCAGGGGGAACCGCCACCAAAATGGAGTCTTGGGAGGGTTTTGATCAAAGAAGAAAATATCCCTTTAGTTGGTGGTAAAGAGCTGAGGAGACCGGTGGAACTCCTTGCCACAGGAGGTAGTGATGGCATCTGGCTTGGAAGCCGTTAAAAGGGGATTGGATGGCTTGATGGAGGAAAAGTCCATCACACGTTACAAGTCCCCCTGGTTTTAGGAGTGGGCTCTCTCTGAATGCCAGGCGCAGGGGAGTGGCCACAGGATGCAGGCATCTTATAGTCCTGTGTGCTCCCTGAGGCATCTGGTGGGCCACTGTGAGGTGCAAGGGGTTGCAGCTTTGGCTAGCAATAGCCTGTGGGGTTGTGTACGGATGAGCAATACAGTGGCAGAAAAGGGATCCCAGAGGGCTGTCAGCAAAAAGCGTTGCCAACTTTCCTCTCTGCTCCTGCTCCTGCGCCTTTAGACAATTGCCCATTACACTGAAATTCTGCTGCTAATTGCATGTTTATTTCATGATCTCCCCCCCACACACACACACACCCCACAGTTTCGTGGCTGTTGATCTTTAGCAGACGCTGGCTTATGTTTGGGACGTGGTTGTGAAAGTGTTTTCAACCATAGTGCGAAATCTATCCTTATTGATGACCTCTGGGGTGGGTTGGGGCGGGGGACAACTCCTCTTTCTCCTCCGCAGGAGATACATCGAAATCAAAATCATTGATGACGAGGAATATGAGAAAAATAAGAATTTCCACCTGCAGTTGGGACTGCCAGATTTGCTGGACACTGGACCGCGACACGGTAAGGGACACACACACACACAAACCTGGCCCAGCAGGGAAAGGAGCATAGTACAGGAATTTGAAAGAGCAGTGTGGGGTAATGGTTAGAGAGTCGGGCACAAGAGGCCTGTGTTCAAGTCTCCATGAAGCTTACTGGGCCTGTCGCAGCCATACCTTGCAGGGTTGTTGTGAAGGGAAAAGAGATGGAAGAACTAAGTGCTGGAGCTTCTTGGAGGAGGGGGAGACAGAAATGAAAGGAACAGAAAATGAACCAGGGAGGGGTAGGTGAGATGCAGATTGGGCTGTAACAAAAGGTGTAAAATACCATGTTTGCATTATGATGATGATGTTTCATTAGTGGTAAAGAACTTCTTTAAAAATATTTCTTTAATCAGTGGTAAAGAACTGAGAAGACTGGTGGAACTCCTTGCCACAAGAGGTGGTGATATAATGATGATGATGATGATGATGATGATAGACCCTGTCACCCGCTGAAATGAACCCAGCTGTGTTTGCTCACCCCCTGGTGTCTGCTTCCTGACTCAAGAGAGACTGTAAGCTCCTTGGGGCAGGAATCTATATTTTGCAATGTGATTTTGTGAATGCTAAATTACCCCCGGCAGACTGGACAAAGATATATCTTCTAAAAGGGCGGTTTTCTAGCTTTCTCTTTGTGGATCATTTGAGCATTTTGGGGAAGGGAACAATTTCCTACAGAGCCGAAATGCAGTGATATCACAAGGGTCGGCGTCACTCACCTCCATAAACTGTATTTATTTATTTATTTTAATATACAACAGTACAGGTCACCCGACAAATCAGTAGCCAACCCCCCCGCCCCAAAGGTGGCCAACTTGATGGCACTCACTCCACTGAATAAGGGTTCTAGTCTGAGCTCCATGAGACTCTAGTCTGAGCTCTATGAAAGCTGACTCTGATTGGCCCCCTGCTGTGCCATAACAACACCTCATTGCCTCTCGGAACAATCAGTCTCGTGGGTCGGTTTGGAGTGCAGGAAATCCACTTTTTGTTCCATAAGGCAGTTGTGTTTGTCCTTTTCTGGTTAATGGGCCATAACTTTGGATAGAACACGGATAATTCAACGCGGTTTGCTTCTTTACATTCTGCGCGAAGTGACCTTTCACGGGATGGTATTGTTCACAAATAGAAATTTTCCAAAAGGTTTCCAAAATGTTGGTCGCTAGTGTTGTCATCCCCCTTCCCCAAGGGAAGTCACCCCATGCAGTCAGAATCCCTACATTCCCCATTCCCCAGGATCCTTCGCAGATTTAAGCCCGTGGCATATGCAAACATATTGCAGGACAGATGGAAAGGGAGTCCTTCCCCCTCCCTCAGTGGGTTTTCTTCCAAAGCTCTCCCATCTTCACTCCAAGGAAGATTCACTATTTCCACCTCTCTTCTGAGCTGGCTCCCGTGTCTTTCTGATGGCAGCCTAGCGTGTCAAAACATCACCAGGAACAATTTCAGCAGAGAACCTGGTTGCTCGTAAACAGCACTGGAGCCAAGCCTGTCAGAAAACTGGCAACATCTGGGTTTTGAAGACTGTTCTGGGGCAATCCGGAAAGAAGTGCGATTGATGGCTGAGGTTAACTGGAGGTGATGAGGGAAATGGAGGGGGGGGGTGTACCAGTTTCTCACGACTCGCCTACTTGCTTTGTCCTCTCACCCTAGGCGACTCCAATGAGAACCGGTTTCCCGAAGGAGGGGAAGAGGAAGCCATTGCCAAGATGGGGTGCCCCAGTTTGGGGGAGCACTCAAAGCTCGAGGTTATCATTGAGGAGTCGTATGAATTTAAGGTAACACACGCATGTTTCTGTCCACAGTCCCCACACCCTGCAAGGCAGTCCTGAAAAACATAAGAGCTTGGCTGGATCAGGCCAAAGGCCCATCTCATCCAGCTTCCTGCATCTCACTGCAGCCCACCAGATGCCTCTGGGAGCACACGAGACAACAAGATGCCTGCATCCTGAGGCCACTCCCTTGCACCTGGCATTCAGAGTCAGCCCACTTCCAAAATAAGGAGGTTGCACCACTCATCATGGCTTGTCACCTGTGATGGACTTTTCCTCCAGAAATCTGTCCAGTCCCTTTTTAAAGGCATCCAGGCCAATTGCCACATCCTGTGGCAAGGAGTTCCACAAAGTACCCTCTGCACTGATGCCTTCCCTCTGATCCCTCCCCAGAGGATTGGCTCCATCAGCTGTTGCAGATTTCGGGAGGGTTTTTTGGGGGTATGTGTGTGTGTGTATGTTGTTTTTACAAAAACGAGAAGTGCAGAAAGCGGTGTTGTGTTTTCATTTTGTTCTCACCGTTTTCTCTGCTCATCGGGCGCATTTGTGTCCTGCCTAGTGGCCTAAGCTTCATTTTTTTTAAAATTTCTTATTTTGCATGGGAGGCACGGGTTCGAGATGTGCCTGGAGATGGTTCCTGATTTGGACTGCTCCTGTTTGCAGGATAAAAGAATAAGAGCGCAACCCTAACCTGGAGTTCGGCCGGCACAGTTAGGCCAGCACAGTTTGGCCGGCACAAGGGACACCGTCAAGCATGTTTGGACCACTCTCAGAGCCAGGGGAGATGGTGCACGTTTGTGTGGTGGCCTCCCTGACTCCAAGAGTGGTCCAAACATGCTTTACTGTGTCCCTTGTGCCGGCCTAACTGTGCCGGCCTAACTCCAGGTTAGGCTTGCGCCTGAAGGCACCAGGATGCCGGAAGTGAATCTGCCCAGTCGTGTCCCCCTCGTGTCCCTCCCCCTCCCCCGACGCCTCTGAATCCGGCTCCCTGTTTCTCTCGCCACCTTACACTCCAGTACCCTTACCGTCATGGCTGGTTAGACAAATGCGGCTATCACTGGAGGGGAGCCAGCCTGCCAAAAAGATGCAGTGACATTTCCTCCGTCGTTCCCGGCCACTGGCACCAGACAGCCAAGGCGAGGGGGAGGAGGAGGAGGGCAGCAATCTCGGGAGTCAGTGAGCGGTTTGGCCGCGCAGGGGGGGGACTGTCCCCATTTGCTTCACCCCGCCACCCATGCCACACACACACATGTTCTCATGCGCTCTTTTTTTCCCCCCTCAGAGCACCGTGGACAAATTAATCAAGAAAACCAATTTGGCGCTGGTTGTCGGCAGCAGCAGTTGGAGAGAGCAGTTTGTGAACGCCGTGACTGTCAGCGCGGGTGAGACCGGGATGGCGATTTGGGGTGTGTGTGTTGGGGGGGGAGGAAGAGAGGAAAGTGTGGGCAGGAGGCGCCGCCCACAACTCAACAACACAACATACACTCGACCCCTGTCTAGACACCATGCAGCAGCAGCAGCCCTGTGTGTGTCATGTCACAGTCCCGTAATGCAGAGGGAGAGAGGGAGGTCCCTGCCCCAAGGCGCTTACAAATACATTTGCAACAGCAGAAGGATCAGTGGTCAGGCGAACGAGGCAGGGAGAGGCTCTAAGCTTCAGTTGCGGGGGAGGGATTAAGACAGTGGTTCCCAACCTTTTTAGTATTGAGACCCACTTAGATACTGCAACAACAACAACAACCCTCCCCCCCCAAGGTTTTCACAATATCACAATTTTGGCCACTCGTATCAAACTCAGCTTGTTGCCCCCCCCCCAAGCTTGTTGCCTGGTGCAATTGCACCCCCCTGCACTTCCTTAGCTATGCTCCTGTTTGCCCCCCTGCCCCCACCCCAGTGATGCCAAAGCTCACCACTAATCTAGATGAGTGGCCTCTGCCCCTCCTGGGTGGGTGGGGGGCGCTTTATGGAATGAGGACAATTTTGCTGATGTACTCAAGCACCCACATAGCTTGAGATATGGGGGACGACGACTAAAAATCCACATTTTGTGGTCCCTCCCAGCTCAAAAGATTTAGAGCGCAATCCTAACCTGGAGTGAAGCTGGCACAGTTGGGCCAGCAAAGTTTGGCCGGCACAAGGGACGCCATCAAGTATGTTTGGACCACTCCTGGAGTCAGAGAGGCCAGCACACAGATGTGCACCATCCTCCCAGCATACCCTGTGGCAAGGAGTTCCAGAGGGCACAATCCTAACCTGGAGTGAGGCGAGCACAGTTTGACCAGCAAAGTTTGGCCGGCGCAAGGGATGCCATCAAGAATGTTTATTTATTTATTTATTTATTTATTTATTATTTATTTATTAAATTTATACCCCGCCTTTTAACCCGGAGGCTCACAAGGCGGCATTACAATATAAAAATTAAAAAAGCAATTTAAAAAACAATATAAAACCATACACTAAAACAGAATTAAAACAAAAAAATACAGTTAAAAACAACAAGCCCAGAGGATCATAAACTATAAAAATGTAACAACCCAGCCAGCCAGCCTGTCAACAATTAAAAGCTTTTTGGAATAAAAAGGTCTTCAACCCCCGCCGAAATGTAAACAAAGAGGGAGCAGTTCTCAGTTCTAAGGGGAGGGTGTTCCAGAGTTGGGGGGCCACCACCGAGAAGGCCCTCTTCCTGGCCGCCGCCCCTCTCACTTCTCCTGGTGGCGGCACAGTCAAAAGGGCCCCCCCAGATGATCTAAGAGCACGGGCAGGATTGTATGGGAGGAGGCGGTCCCTCAAATACCCTGGACCCGAGCCATAAAGGGCTTTAAAAGTCAAAACTAGCACCTTGAATTGGGCCCGGAACAGAACCGGCAGCCAGTGTAGTCGCCGAAGCAACGGCTCGACAGAGTCAAACCGACGTGCCCCAGCAACCACCCGAGCTGCCGCGTTCTGTACTAGTTGTAATTTCCGGACCGTCTTCAAAGGCAGCCCCACGTAGAGCGCATTGCAATAATCTAATCTAGATGTCACTAGGGCATGGGTCACTGTGGCCAGGTCCGCACAGCTCAGGTACGGCCGCAGCTGGCGAATCAGCCGAAGCTGAGCAAAGGCTCCCCTGGCCACTGCCGCCACCTGGGACTCCAGGTGTAGCTGTGGATCCAGGAGAACCCCCAAGCTGCGAACCTGCTCCTTCAGAGGAAGTGCGACCCCATTCAGAGCAGGACGATAGTCCAATACCCGAGCTGTGGATTTCCGAACCAAAAGCACCTCCGTCTTATCCGGATTTAATTTCAGCTTGTTCGCCCACATCCAGCCCCCAACCGCCTCCAGACAGCGATCCAGGACCTCAACCGCCTCCTCAGAATCAGGGGGAAAGGAGAGATAAAGTTGGGTGTCATCAGCATATTGATGGCACTCCACTCCAAACCCCCGGATGACCTCTCCCAGCGGTTTCATGTAGATGTTAAACAGCATGGGGGATAAGATGGAACCTTGCGGCACCCCAAACCTAAGTGGTCGGGGTGCCGAGCAAGCGTCCCCCAGCACCACCTTCTGGGATCTGTCAGGAAGGAAGGAGCGGAACCACTTCAAAACAGTGCCTCCAAGCCCCAACCCGGCCAGCCGACCCAGAAGGACACCATGGTCGATGGTGTCGAAAGCCGCCGAGAGGTCCAGCAGGACTAACAGGGTCGCACTTCCCCTGTCCATCCCCCGGCGCAGGTCATCCACCAAGGCGACCAAGGCAGTCTCTGTCCCGAACCCCGGCCTGAAGCCAGATTGGAATGGGTCCAGATAATCCGTTTCCTCCAGTACCCTCTGCAGCTGGGACACCACCACCCGCTCAATCACCTTGCCCAGAAATGAGATATTTGAGACTGGCCGAAAGTTGTTTAAATTTGTGGGATCCAGGGAGGGCTTCTTCAGGAGCGGGCGAACCACCGCCTGCTTCAAAGCAGGCGGGAGCACCCCCTCCCTTAGAGATGAATTCACCATCCTCCCCGTCCACTCGGCCAGCCCTTCCCGGGCAGCTCTAATTAGCCATGCCGGGCAAGGGTCGAGCGGGCAAGCAGCAGGTCTCACACTCCAGAGAATCCTGTCCACATCCTCAGGCTCTACAAGCTGAAAAGAATCCCAAATTGTAGGATAGACAGGTTCCCCGGGGACATCACTAGATATGCCCACAGCGGCGTCCAAGTCATGCCGAATCTGATCGACCTTCTCTGCAAAATGTTTTGCGAACTCGTCACAGCGAGCCTCCGTGTGCTCCTCCCCACCAGTAGGGGGGGCGAGATGTAAAAGACTACGGACCACACGGAAGAGCACAGCCGGACGGTTCTCTGCAGATGCAATGGTGGCGGAGAAGTGTGCCCTCTTAGCCGCCACCACTGCCCTAGAGTAAGTTTTTAACTGGGCCCTAGCCCGTGCACGGTCAGATTCGGCACGAGTCTTTCACCACCGACGCTCTAGTCGTCTGCCCTGCCGCTTCATCATTCGCAGCTCCTCAGAGAACCAAGGGGCCGCTCTGATTCTGCGACTGGGCAGGGGACGCTCAGGAGCGATCTCATCCAGGGCCCTGGCCATCTCCGTATTCCAGAGGTCGACCAGGGCACCGGGTGAGTCTCCAACTCTGGCAACAGGAAAATCCCCCAGAGCCCTCAGGAATCCATTTGGATCCATCAGCCTCCGAGGGCGGATCATAACATGCGATCCCCCGCCATTGCAGAGGTGAGAAGCTGCAACGAGCCTAAATCCCACCAGACAGTGATCTGTCCATGACAAAGGAGTGATCTTAATCTCCTCCACCTCCAGATCACCATCAACCTGCCCCGCAGTAAACACCAGGTCCAACGTGTGTCCTGCATCATGCGTTGGGGCAGATATTCTTTGAGACAGACCCATGGTTGCCATGGAGGCCATGAAATCCTGAGCCGCAGGTGTTCCCGGGGCCTCGGCATGGACATTGAAGTCCCCCAACACCAAAAGGCGGGGGGACTCCAACACCACGCTCGAGACCAGCTCCGTCAGCTCAGGCAGGGAGACTGCTGGGCAGCAAGGCGGGCGGTACACCAGCAGAATCCCTGTTCTGTCTCGCCCCTCCAACACAACGCGAAGGCACTCAAACCCGGTGAACTGCTGAACAGGGTATCTGGTGAGACGGATGGAGTCCCGATAGAC
Source organism: Lerista edwardsae (assembly GCA_029204185.1). NCBI lineage: Eukaryota > Metazoa > Chordata > Lepidosauria > Squamata > Scincidae > Lerista > Lerista edwardsae. The sequence goes on along the minus strand of JAJKFI010000133.1, from coordinate 1,962,541 downwards.
CATCGCAACCCCACCTCCCCGCCCCTGAAGTCGTGGCTGCTGAAGTACCAGGAAACCCGGCGGACAAATCTGGGAAAGGTTGACCCCTCCCAGCTCATCCAGCCAGGTCACCGTGATACATGTTTGGACCACTTTCGGAGTCAGAGAGGCCGGCACGCAGACGTGCGCCACCCTCCCCGACTCCGAGAGTGGCCCAAACGTATTTTACGTTTGGGTGCCGGCCAAACGTTCCTGGCCTCACTGTGCCAGCCTAGAATTCCAGGTTAGGATTGTGCCCTTAATTTTTGGCTGCTTTTCAGCGCTGCTTCCAGATTTGGCGTCTCACGTTGCCTGGTCAGGCTTGGTTTGTTGCAAGGGGAGGGGAGCTTTCTATGCCCCCCCCCGAGACCTTTGGGACTGTGGACGAAGTGTGCTCCTTGAGAATGGTGGTCTGGGACTCAACATGGCCTCTCTTCCAGGTGATGACGAGGACGATGATTCAGGCGAGGAGCGCCTCCCTTCCTGCTTTGACTACATCATGCACTTCCTGACCGTCTTCTGGAAAGTTCTCTTCGCCTTCGTGCCGCCCACAGAGTACTGGTGCGGCTGGGCCTGCTTCTTTGTCTCCATCTGCCTCATCGGGGTGCTCACCGCTCTCACCGGGGACTTGGCCGCCCACTTCGGCTGCACTGTCGGCCTCAAGGACTCCGTCACGGCCGTGGTCTTCGTGGCCCTGGGCACCTCCGTTCCTGGTCAGTGTGGGGAGGGGGGCGGGCGGGCATCAATGTTTGATGTATGTATGTATGTATGTATGTAGCTGGTAGCCGTATCAAATCCCAGGTATGGTTTACATACTTGGCCAATCAAATTATCTAATCTAATCTAATGCCAGTGTGCGCGGGTGTGCATGAAATACCGAAATGCAACAGGGTGCTCCCAGAGATGGGTTTTGGGGGTGGGGGCAGTGGTGTCATTCAAATGATTTAAGAACTCACTTTTGATTGGCACTTGTCGGGAACCCGGAATGAGCCACGGAGCCGGTTAGGATCCGGAACGCCTGTTCTGGTCCGTTCCCCCTGAATGACATCACTGGGTGGAGGGGATGGTCAAACAAATGAGACAGGGACACCGGATGAGTCTAAGGAGGGGCAAAGTGCCATTTGTTTCATTGTGCGGGTTCTTGTGCCCATTTTGCAGATGGGGAAGACTGAGGCCGACAGGGAAGTGGATTCCCGAAGGCCATTGGGTGAGAATTCATTGCCGAAGTGAGGGAGTCAAGCCAGGGACGGACTCATTCATAGCTCAGCCACTGAGCGAGACTGAGGGCGCCATTCCAACTCGGAGTTCGGTCGGCATAGTTAGGCCAGCAAAGTTTGGCCGGCAGCAGGGCCACCGTGCGTTTGGACCACTCTCGGAGTCAAGGAGGATGGCGCACGTCTCTGTGCTGGCCTCTCTGACTCCGAGAGTGGTCCAAATGCCTGCTATAACCCCTGCTAACTGGGCAAGAGGCACTTATTCCAAGTGGTGCTCCTCTTATATTTAGCAGGGGGAGAGCAATTGTTTCTCTTCACCCCAGCACAGTGTCTTTCTCATGGCTGTTGCTGGGGGTGTTCTGCATTTATTTAGATTGTGAGCCCTTTTGGGACAGGGAGCCATTTAACCTTATTATTACTATTTGCCTGTAAACCGCTTTGTGAACTTTGTGTTGAAAAGCGGTATGTAAATACTATTGATTGATTGAAATGCACTTTACGGTGTCCCTTGTGCCAGCCAAACTTTGCTGGCCTACCTGTGCTAGCTTAACTCCAGGTTAGGATTGTGTCCTGATTCTCTTAATGCCTTAATTTGGTCACTAGATTTGGGGTGCATGCATGAATGTCCAGGGGCCGAGAATCACAGTGAAATTGCCCCCATTATCGTGTTGGGTGAAAATGTAGCTTCTTGAACAGGTGGCTGAAAAAGCCAGAGGCTGTCATGGGGTGGGGTGGGGGTGGGAAAGAGAAGGGCTATGGGGGAGAAGTGCTGGCTGTATTTGACAGTCTGGAGAAAAGGATTAGAAATGAACAGAAAGCTCTCCGGCTGTGCGGGTGGGGAATAGCGATAAGGCTAAACCTTCTCTGAACAGGGAAGGAAGACGTCAGCCAGCCCCAGAAAATGCTGAAGTGTTCAAATTATATGGGACGTGGTGGCGCTGCGGGTTAAACCGCTGCTGCTGGGCTTTCTGACCAGAAGTTCAAGACCACGCAACGGAGTGAGCTCCCGTCGCTTGTCCCAGCTCCTGCCAACCTAGCAGTTCGAAAGCACCTAAAAATGCAAGTAGATTAATAGGGACCACTTCGGTGGGAAGGTAACGGCATTCAGTTATGCTGGCCACATGACCACAGAAGCTCTCTCTCTCTCTCTCTCTTCCCCACGACCGAATGGTCTAGTCGTGACCGACTGTAGGGGGCGATGCTCATTTCCGTTTCAAAGCCTGTAGAGCCGGCGTTTGTCCGAGGACAAGCTTCCGTGGTCATGTGGCCAGCATGACTCTACGCCGTAGCGCACGGAACGCCGTTCCCTTCCCCCCCGAAGTGGTCCCTATTTATCCACTTGCATTTAGGTGCTTTCGAACTGCTAGGTTGGCAGGAGCTGGGACAAGCGACGGGAGCTCACTCCATCGCGCAGTCTTGAACTCCCAACCTTCCGGTCGGAAAGCCCAGCGGCAGCGGTTTAACCCTCTACGCCACCACGTCCACCATACGCCCCTGGTGCAGGGGTGATTACATGTCGGACGGGCACCAGCAGTGCTGATTGTGGCATCCTACTGTCGCCTGATTTCTATAAAGGGAAAGGTTCAGGGGTTTTCTCTAGTCCCGAAACAGTGCTAACTCTCTCTCTCTCTCTCTCTCTCTCTCTCTCTCTCTCTCTCTCATTCTCCCATTACATGCAGATACGTTTGCCAGCAAAGTGGCCGCCATCCAAGACCAGCATGCCGACGCCTCCATCGGCAACGTGACCGGCAGCAACGCAGTCAACGTCTTCCTGGGGATTGGGGTGGCCTGGACCATCGCGGCCGGCTACTGGGCCAGCCAGGGCAAGCCCTTCCAGGTCAACCCCGGCACGCTGGCCTTCTCGGTCACGCTCTTCACCATTTTCGCCTTCATCAGTATCGCCGTGCTGCTGTACCGGCGCCGGGCCTCCATCGGCGGAGAACTGGGGGGGCCGCGCGTCCCCAAAACCCTCGCCACCCTCCTCTTCGTCAGCCTGTGGTTGGTCTACATCCTGCTGGCCGCCCTGGAGGCCTACTGCCACATCGAGGGCTTCTAGAGCGAGCGCCCGGGCGTGGTCGATGCGGTGACGGGCTCAGCTCAGGGGAGACCCCCTTCCTGCCCAGATCTCGGGGGCCTGCTCCCTGGACGACTTGGAAGACGGTTCCCCCCCTCCAGTTGGGGAGCACCCCCTCTTCCCCGTCTGACGCAGAAACCTCGCCACTTCTGCTCCTGGCGGGAGAGGATTTGGCCATCCCACGATGAAGATGGCAACGAAAACGGCGTCCTTCTACGAGGTACTGGGCGAACCCTGGCCGCCCCGCTACAATTCCGCGATGGACAATTTGCGGAATTCTGCCATTCTGCGAGGGACCAAGAGGGGTCCGTCCGCTGGGAGAGCCAGCCCGTCTCAGATGGCTTCCAAAGCCCACTCTGGGAGACCCCACCCCTAAACTCTAGGCATGTGTTTGGGGAGGACAGAGGGTCTCACACTCCTTCGTTGACGAGAGAAACTAAAAAGGGAGGAAAGAGACAATCCTCTCCCCACTGATTCTCGCATGCCTTGCACTTGGCTGGGGGGGGGGGAAGAGATCAATTAGGTCACAGCCTCCTCCAGATATGGTCACAATTTTTTTTTTTGGGGGGGAGGAAATACAGTGGGCTGTTCACATCCCAAAGGTCTGAACCAGTGGTGTCATTCAAATGATTTAGGAACAGGAACTCACTTTTGATTGGCACTTGTCGGGAACCCGGAACCAGCCACGGAGCCCGTTAGGATGCGGAACGCCCGTTCTGGTCTGTTCCCCCCCGAATGACATCACTGGTCTGAACCATTTCTGTAGTGGAACGGCATGACCTGGGTGGAGTCCAGATAAGGATATCACCACCTGCTCTCTTCCCACCCAAAATTATACTGCAGAAAAACAGGGGGGGGGAACGACGGGTGAAAAAAAAAAAGCATGTATTGCGGGGGGCAGAAAGGTCCCAGCCCACCCTCTATCCTATTCCAAGCACAGTTCGTCCTCTTTCAGAGAAAAAACCCTGCACTCGGACAAACCTCCCAGAACAGCACAAAAATCTCAACACAGCAAAAAAGAACCCCTTCCGACCAAGCCGTGTTCAAGCCCCCCCCCTTATAGCTATGCCCTCCCATTTCTTTCCTGTACAGAACCCCAAATTTCTATTTAGTTGAGTTTATTTTGCTTATCCGAAAGGGGGAAAAAAAGACAGAACTTTATTTTTATTTAAGGAAAAAAACATCCTGTGACACTGATTCACCCACCTGCCTTTTTCCTATCCCTTAATGTGAACTTCCTTTTCTCTCCCTGTGGCCGCTGTATGTGTGGTGCTCCCCTCACTCCGCCCCCCCCCCCAACAAGGGAGGAGGGCTATCCATACATCCCTTGCCCCAGTTTGCATGGCGGCTCCTGGGCCCCACTCCGTTATCATGTGTCCATGAGTTCCTCCGTATCACCCTTGCCTGTGCTTTCCCGGTTGTCGTCCTTGCCTGCTCTCTGATGTCTGTGGCCCATGTGCCCTTCCTCTGTGTCCGACGGCCTTGCGCAACATTGGAGTCACTTGGTGTGTGTGCGCGTGTACGAGTCTCTCTGTTTTTGTTTTTTTTAAAAAAACAAGTTATTTAAAAGTGGCTGGAGAACATTGTGGGTTTGTGGGTGCGGTTGTGTTATTTTAAATACGGAGTGTTTTTGGTTGAAAGGCACTCTGGCAAGCTCAAGTTTTGAACCCATGGCCAGTTTCGACAACACAAGAACCTAAGAAGTATCTAGCACAGCAGCTCTCAAACCTTTTAGCACCAGGACCCACTTTTTTGGAATGACAGTCTGTCCAGGACCCACCAGACGTGCCGTCATTGTGATGCCAGAGCCTGCTGCTTTCCTGAGAATGCAGCAATCGGTTGGGTGATTTCTCAGCCGTTTTCCAACAGCAAAGTGAATCAGAAAGAAAAAGGCCCGTTTACAACCTTGACACCACACAGCCTTTTGCGTGTCCCCTCGTCCCGTTTTTTCCATGACGGCTGCCCTAAGTTCTGACAAAAGGGGGTTAAGCAAAGATATAAGCTGCCCTCTGAAATGGGGGGGGGGAAGCTTGGTTCTGGTGGATGGGTCCTGCAGGGAAGAAAAGTTCACCAGAGGCTGCTTGTGCAACACAGGCTGAGAACACTCCCACAAGTCGCCACAAGAGGGCAGCCTCAAGAGGTCTTGATGGATCACTTTTCTATAGGACCTTCCTTGCCGTGGTGCCTGGGCTTTTTATCTCACAACAACCCCCGAGAGGTAGGTCAGGTCTGGGAGATCGGGACTGGCCTGTGGTCCTGCAGGCAGCTTCATGGCTGAACAGGAATTTGGAACTTCTTATTTCACAATCAACTACTCTTAACTATTGTACCACACTGCTCTTGCCTCACTAATAGATAACCCGACTCTCTAAATTAGGTTACCCATTTTTTCCCCCCTGTGCTTCTTCCTTGATCATCAACAGGATCTGGAGGAAGGAGAGAGGGAAAGTGTTGCCCTAGTTCGCTTCCTCCGCTGGTGGCAGGGAGTTCCGCAGATTAATTACCTACTGGGTTTAAAAAAAAGTATGTTCTTTTATCTGTTCTAACTCTCCCAACACTCAATTTTAGTAGTATAGATGTTCCCCCGGTTTTGGTGTTGTGAGAGAGGGAAAAGAGCATCCCTCTACTCTAGCCAGCACATGCATACATTTTGCACATCTGTTTAAACTGATAGCAAATACCAGGAAAGTTCTCCTCTTACCCTTCTAGGGGCTTTCTGCGTTGCCCCCTCCCAGCCCATTCCTCGCCCCCCCCGCCACCACCACTGTCATAATCAGGAACACACACAAACGACTGAATTACAAGTTTATTATTTGTTAAAAAAATGCTAAGACAGGAAAAAAAATTACACCTTGGGAGGGGGGAAGGCCAAATCATTTACCTGCCACAGTCCCACATGGGCAGGACAACACCTCCTGCTCTGACCCCTTCCCAAAAGCACTGAGGGATCAGTCTCCACAAAATTCTTCTCTTACATCACCCCCCCAGCCCCTGGGAGAAACACCCCCCCCACCCGCTCCCCCAGTGCACAGTGAGGAGTGCGGGGGGGGGGGAAGACTGCAGGGAGCAGCGCTATTCCACAGGTTTCGTGCTATGACACAACGTACGTTTTAAATGGAGAACTTGATTTTTTTTTTTTTTACTAGCCCTTTCTGGTTTTCCTCCTCTCTCGGAGAAGTGGATGCCCCAGTGCATTATTTAAAAGGCACCCAAAACTCATCTCTAGAAAGTGCATGCCTCTCTGGGGGGCGGGGGAGAATGTGCATGCCTCCCCATGGGGTGTGTGAAACGTCCCATATTGGATTCTCAGCCCCCAAGTCAGCACACCCACCTTTACCTGCTGGGGTTCTAGCCACAGCTTTTCCCACTTCCTGGCTTCAACACAAAAGAGGAAGTGTGGAGGAGAAGAGAACGGTGGGCTAGAGCGTCTCTGTTGGGGCCACTCTAGCCCAGCGCTCGCCTCTCCCCTCCTCCACACTTCCATTTCAAAGCCAGGGAACACACAAAAGGAGGAGCAGGGGAGGGCAGGGCAGAAATCTCCCACCTGCCATCGGGAGCCCCAAGACACACACCCCACGACTCCCCTACCCCATCGCTACCCCCAAGTCCTCCTCCTCCAGCCTCAATACAAAAACAGAGAAGTGAGAGCAGACAATTACAGTAAGTTAATTAAAAAAATTAGTTTAAAAAAATAAAACATTTGCTTTTTTAAAAAATAAAAAATAAAAAAAGAGAGAGACAGACAGACAAAGAGAAGTGCTTTTAGTGTGTTTTTGTTCTCCCTAGCCAGCTCTCACCCACTTAGTTGGTGGGGATCGGAAGGTCTGTGGGAGAACGCTCCGCCCCCCCCATGACACCTCCCCACTGGCCCGCCAGCTCTGCTTGCGTCTGGCTCCAGCTCTCACAGCACCGTCAGCTCCTCTTCGGCAGGGGTGGAGCCAGGAGGAGGGTGGCCGTTGCTGACCCCGCCCTCTAGCTCCTCCTGCAGGTAGCGGCGAATCTCCTGCGGCAGGGCGAGGCCTTCTGCCACGCACTCGTGCTCCAGCTGGGCCGCCAACTGGAGGAGAGAAAGGAGAGTGAGCTCGCTCCGACGGCAGCCGTGGGCCAGTTTCAAGGAGGACGCACTCCGCGGACGCCGCGGAAATCAATTTCTTGATTGGATTTATATACCGCTTTTCCAAAATTCAAAGCGCTTTACAAAAGGATCAGAGGGGATGGCAGCTGCGAACGGCAGTGGCCCGGAGAGGGGTGTGCCTTCGATCCAGAAGGCTGTCTTTTGTCCCCTCGCCTCCCACAATGCCCCTGTGGCGGCACTGTTTCCGGGCACAGCCTATCGCCAACCCGGGATTACCCAGAAGCCTTTGCGGCCGGCTGCCACTCACCCGTGGCTCCTCCTCTTCAATGAGCTGCAGGATCGCCTGGTGCCCCGCAAAGAGTTTCTCCTGGCGCCGTTTCTGGGCCTCCTCGAGCTTCGGGAGGGGAGGGAAGGTTAGGCAGAAACCCCAAGGTAGAGCCCGGAAGCTCAGGCCATTTGGCTGTTAGGTGGTTGGGTCAGTTTGCCCATTCCCCCGGGGCAAGCTGCGGCACCCTGCAGGGCCTCTCTCCTCGGCTCCTGTGCAGTTCTATTCCCCCTGCCCCACTTGAAATCCCGGTTCCTCCTTGGGGCCAAGAGCCGCATCTCGGTCCCCTCCTGACCCACATCTCGTTCAGGGCACAGAACAAGGCAGATGCTCACCCGGCGTATGGAATTAACCGATTCGGTGATGTGCCTTTTGTTGATCTCCGCCAGCTCCCTGAAGGGGAAGAAATAATCCTCCTGAGCGAATGACCCCCCCATCCTACTTTGGAGTAAGTGCATTCACACCCATGAGGGGCTAGAGATCAGCCGAGCCTTTCCAGTCTCTTAAGCCACAGCCAACAGTGTTCCGACCCAAGTAAGACGGCTGCCCTACCAGGCAGGAATTTGGCCTGCCGGGGGGCTGAAGCTGTGGGGCAGCATCCCCTTGCAGAATCACAGTCCTGGGGAATCAAAAGCTTGCTCTACCCTGGGGTTGTAGATTTGCTTCTACTCTGATGGCCAGGGGCGGACCTAGTCAAAATGGCACCCGGGGCACCCAATAGAAGTGCGCCCCCACAGGAGCCCAGGTCTACCCATTAAAAACGGCCGCGGGTAGATCTGGACTCTGGACCCCAGATCTACCTGCAGCTGGTCCCAATGGGTAGACCTGGGCTCCGGAGCCCAGATCTACCCGCGCAATGTTGCGGGGGCCACTGGTGCTCCCCTAGACGGCCCCAAGATGGCGCCCAGGGCGCGTGCCCCCCTGGCCCCCCCTAGATCCGCGACTGCTGATGGCTACTTGCAATTTTTTGGGGGGCTGCTCTTTGAATTGTTCACCGCGATTCCTCGCTGCTAACTTTTAAGGAGCTGCTGGGGTTGGACAAACCGACACGTCTCCACCCCACCCCGTTTCCGACTCACCCATCCTTCTTGCTCCTCTCCCGGGATTTGGCCTCGCTGATGCTGTTGTGCCGCTTCCGGTCCAAGATTTTCTGCAGCTCCTTCTTCTCTCTAAGGTGGGGGAGGGGAGGAAAAGCTCAGACCGGCCGCAGGAGAAGACAAAAGCATCCCAGACGCACAAAGAGGCCTTCCGGGAAACCTGGAGGGCGACGCTATTTGCTGCAGTGGCCCATCTGATGCCATTCGGACAGACAACAGAGGCATTCCTGCCACAGGCATTCAGGAGCAGACTGCGCTGAAACATGCAGGCTCTGCCAGCCACCCCAGACTCCTCTGCCATTAATTTGTCCACCCCCTTTTTTAAAGGGGATCCTGTAGAACGATTCTGCACAGTACGATTCATTCAGGGTGTGTGTTAATTCTGCCTCTTTTTGCCTCTGGCAGTTCAGTTTTCATCAGTGCGGTTTTTGGCGGGATGGGAGGGGGGAGAAAAAAAATCCTCTCTCTCCCCCCCCTTCCCCACCAGGCACCCTTTTACGCAGGCTTGTTCAAAGTAGCGCATCGATACATTCATGATAATACATCTGATAATACAAATACGTGATAAATACATTCCATCATGAATAGTTCTTTAAACCAGGGGTCTCCAAAAGTCCTAGCCAGAAGGCCGCGTGAAATATCGGGCATGGTATCAAGGGCCAGAAAAATAAACTCGAATATAACATTTAAACAAATACATTAGAGGCAGAACTTAGATGAATGAATGAATGAATGAATGAATGAATGAATGAATGAATGAATGAATGGGCAGACTCAAAGATCCAGGATTCCCCCAAGCAACAACACACATCGCAGAAATATAGCACACTTTTTAAGGGACTCCCATTCCCCCACCCCACAAGCCCCACTTCCGGCCCCCAGGCTGGGGTTTGGAGAACCCCGCTTTCAACAAACCTCTATTGTGTTGTGCCAATGGATTAATGGGCAAGGATGGGCACCGCAGTCGTTCCCCAGGAGACACTTTTGGGGAGCTCCCCTGTCCTGCCCCAAACAACACTCACTTGTCACTTGTCTCCTTCAGTTTTTTCAACTGGGCAGCCTGGCATTCCTTGGCGATCTCCAGTAGGCGCTGCTGGGCCTAAGGGGGGAAAAAAAGGGGGAGGCTTGGAAAGGGAACAGGATGTCCCTTAAAAAGGTCTAACTTTTGTAAGCTGACATCCAAAATTCACATGTACTCCTGAGGTATTGTTACATGAAATCTAAAAATAGGTTGTAAAAAATAGGAGGTTGGCTATCTAAAAATAGGAGGGGAGGAGGTTGTAGTCGAGAGGGTTAAAGCCTCCGTTTGCCTGAAGATAACATCCGAAGGTCGCCAGTTCGGGATCACCAGAAGTCTCCGTGAGCGGCAGACCTTGTAAACAGCAACTGATTAGAGCTGAACTATAGCTGCCTGTGAGAGGGGAGTTGTGCTGGGCCAGCCGCTTCTTGGTGGGAGCAGAAGCTGCTTATCAGCCAGCAGGAAGGCAAATTGTGTGGCCAGAAAGAAGACCACACCATGAAACTACCATCTGTATGTATGTTCTTGAAAGATAGAACTTTCTTGTAATTTGTAAAAACCTTGTGTTTATGAATAAAGCCTGCCTATGTAAACCGCCTTGAGTTAAAGTCAGAGGAGTAATCTAATGACCTAAGAAAGGCGGTATATAAATATGAGTATTATTATTATTATTATTATTATTATTATTATAAAAACTTAGGGAGCTGCTACCAACTGAGTCTGGTCCTGGCTCCATCTAATTCAGCATGGTCGAGCCCTGACTGGCAGCATCTCCCCAAGTTTCCAGACGAAGTCCGTCCTGGAGTCACTGCCCAGGATTGATCAGTGGGTCATCTCCCTGCAATGCAAGGGTTCTGTCTCTGTGCTATGGCCCTAGGTAGGTCCATCTTAATTTTTCTGCCCTTGTCAGCTGCAGAGTTTAACAGGGCATTGGAGTCCCCCCCCCTTGCTTTTTGACATCTCAATCAGACTGGATTTCACCAATGCTTTTGGTGAAATCTCTGCTTAGACACACCGGAAGATAGTGAAAGAAACCTGTTTCCCCCCCAGAGCTGAGAAGGTGCATCCGGCACAGCAGGAGGCAAACTGAGAAATCTGCCTAAGGGGGGTTGCGTTAATGCCTCGTTCTTTGTTTCTCCCAAGGGTGGCTCGGGATATTATGTAGCACTACACCACTGATACTGACTCCTCCTTTGATTCCCAATTGCTTAGCCTCACACCCATGCCACGAGGCCTAGAAACTTGAAATTTAAAAAAAGAAGTCAATGTTCGATACACACGACTGCCATGAGGGCTAGAAACTTAGATTCCTTTTGAGGAACTTAAAATGCCCACACAAAGCTAGGGTGTTTAGCAAGAGACAAATTTAACCACAAATTTCTTGCCCAATGGAGTCTGCACGTGCAAAACCCTCCCCATCAGCGCCCCCTGCAGGACACCTGGCGCAAGTGCTCTCGTTTGCAGTCCCTCTCCAGTTGGTGCTGGGCCTCCCGGAGCTGCAGCAACCCCTGCATCTGCCACTCCTGCAGCCGCAGCTTCTGCCGTGTGGCGTCTTGGTCCTGTCCTTGCCGCACAGCCTCCAGCGACGTTTGAGATCTAGGCAGGGTAGGCGGGAGAAAGGAGTCACCAATCGGGAAAGCCCATTTTTTGGGGGTGCTCAGGTAGAACGCATGTCCCTTTAAGGTTCCATTCCAAATTGCCCCGGCCCAGTTTGGCTGTCGGCAACACGGATTGGTTGGCCGCACATCCTTTTCTTCTCCCATTGGCTGGGGGCCAAGAGGGGCGGGCCAAAACCAGGACCGATTTAAAGGGGACACTGAGCAAGCACAGCCATAAACTGCAGACCTGAGCAACGGTCATTCAGCCTTGGCTTGTGTCACTTGCAGTGCAATTCTATTGCGTGTTTACTCAGGAGTAAGCCTCTCCTCCCCCCCCAAATGAGGCTTATTCCCCCTATGCAGGGTTGCAGCCTTGAGTAATTTAAAAGCAAGGCCCAAGAGGACTCCTCTAGTCCAGCATCTTGCTTCTTCCCCATCAGCAAGAGATGAAGGAGATACCCTCGCCTGTAACTCGGTCCTCTGAGCTACACTGCCACCGAAGCTGGAGGCTCCGCACAGCCATGAATGCAATGGGCCAACACAATCGTGATCATTAACATATCCCCGACTATCCCAACATGCATGCAACATGCAGAAGCATCCGGGCGCTGTTTCTTGCCAGAAGCAGTGCACGGGCCCCAACCGCGCATGCATGCGCCAACCAGCCGCTCACCCATTCTGGCTGCGCAGCCGGCTCCGCTCCCCCTGGGACAGCTGGGCGTTCTGCTTCTTGTTGAGGCTGCAGATCTTCTTCATGTGTTTCCGCCGCAGCTCCTTTAGCTCCCGGTACTGCTTCTTCAGCAGCTTCACGAACGACTTGTGTTGGCGCAGCTCCTCCACAGACTGCGGCGAGACCTCTGGGGAACGGGCGAAAAGTTCACGAAGAGTTAAAACCTTTGCGCCACCGGCACGGAGCAACAGGAGGGAGGAGAGCAAGCAGCAGGCTGGTCCCAACCAGAACCGCCCACGTTTTCCATTTCTCCCTGCAGCCATGAGGACTAGCAACTTAACTTAGGGCGCACTCCTAAACTGGAGTTAGGCCAACACTCTTAGACCAGCAAAGTGCGGCCGGCACAAGGGATTGCGGTTGCATCCTGAGAGATCTGTGCCCCTCGGCGAATGCATCCCATCCCTTGTTAAAGCCACACAAGCTAATAGCCATCTGGTGTTAGTAAGTTCCACAGACTAAGGGCACAATCCTAACCGGGAGTTAGGCCAGTGAAGTTCGGCCAGCACCAGGGCCACCGTAAAGCGCGTTTGGACCACTCTCGGAGTCAGGGAGGATGGCGCACGTCTGTGTGCTGGCCTGTCTAACTCAGAGTGGTCCAAACATACTTGATGGTGTCCCTTGTGCCAGCCAAACTTTGCTGGCCTAACTGTGATTTGATTTGATTTGATAATATGTATTGGCCGGGTATGAGTACCATACTTGGAATTTGATTTCGGCTAATGGCTACATACATACTAACACTAGCACATAAACAATAGACAATAAATACAACAAAAAACAAATAAGGACATTCAATTCAAGTGCTGGCCTCATTCCAGGTTAAAAAAAATTTCTTTCAGAAAGCAGGCTGGCTGTGGAAGCACACCTTAGGGAGTGCTTGTGGCTGTTTTTTGATAAAAAAAATGATAGAAATATTGTCTCTATATTATCTTTTTTTCAGCTCAATGGCATGCAGCTGAACCACACTGTGAAGGCTACATCTGGGACTGAGGATTCGGTGAATCACAGACTACTGTATATGTGTCCAAACCCCATTGAACAATAGTGGTTTAGACCAGCCTGCCCACGTAAGCCGCCTCGGGCATTTACTTTGGCATGGGAAAGGTGGGATAGAAATGCTTCAAAGAAATAAAAATAAATCTCATGATAAATATCTTGGCCTTACCTGCCAGGACGCTGGCAATCAAATCGTCCCTCTGCACTGGAAGGTTACGGAAGGAGGAAGAGAAAGAAAACAGGGGTTGGACGTGGAACACAAGAATGCCTGCAATTTTGGTCCAGGAAAGGGGTCTGGGTAGAGGAGGGGGAGTATATTTCTTCCCCCCACCCACCCAAAAAAGCCTACCAATTCCAAGACAAAACATATGGGAGTGACGGCCACGTCCTGAAAACAATTCTGTATCCCTGATCAATGGCAAGATGGCAGCCTCAAGGCAGCAAAAAAGAATCTCAAAGGGATTCTGGAGAAAGTGCTCTTGGCTCAGTGGCAAGACGTTTGCTTTTCGTGCAGAAGGCCCCAAGTTCCACCCCCAAAAGGCCCTCCAGGTAGGGCTTTTTGGGGGGGGGATGGAAGCCCTTTTTGACATCTCAGAGAGGTTCAGTCAGGCAGTGCTTCACAAGGCTTAGCCAAGGCCAGGCTCCGACTGATGGCAGATTTAAGGGCACCGTGAGACATTGGGGGGGGGGCATCGAAGGACACCACATAAAACAACTTGCACTTCAAGAGCCCCAAGCGACGATGATGAAGCCAGTCTAGGAGTGACACGGCCCAAAGGGGCAGAGGAAGTGCGCCTCAGCAAAGAGGCGGCGGGTTCGAGTGCTGCCACTCCTTACCCCGCTCGGTCGATACCGTGCTGGACTCGAGTGCTTACCCTGACTCGGGACCACGCTGGGGCTGCGCGCTGGCGCAAGCAAGGCGGGGGGCGGCTTCTGCGCCTCTTCGGCGGGGGCCGCGCTCGCGTTCGAGCGGCTCCTTCCGAGCGCCTGTGGCGGCTTCTCTGCGCGCTCCTGCGGGGAACATCAGGGAGCGGATGCAGAGGGAGAAGGGGGAGCAGGGCGTCTTGCTCCTGATGCCCAGAGAGTCCCAACTCGTCTGCCTGCCTCTCCCCTCTTCTTCCTCCGTGCCGTGGCTGCCTGCGGGCCCGCGCTCACCTCGATCTCGCCCATCAGGGCGGCCAATTGGGTGGCTCGCTGGTCCAGCAAGCTGACGTGCTTGATGGGGTTGATCAAAGCCTCGGCGTAATCTGGGGAGGAAAAGAGGCCATTGGTCAGGTCACGGAGCCCCAGCGACTCGCGCCCCAGCGACTCGCGCCCATCCTGTGCTCACACCCCTCTGGAAAACGAGCGCACCGCGCGCCCCTTGCTCACTTTGGTGGTCATCTGGAATGTAGTCGTAGGCCTCCGTGTACACCAGCAGCGCGGGGAGACACAGGGGCTGGTTGCTCTCGCTGCGCAGGCAGATGTAGTGGTACCCTGCAGTGGCGGAGGAAAAAAACACACACTGGAACAAGAAAATACTTTTTTGTGTGTGCAACCTTTTTTCAGCTCCCAGCACACTGAGAAGGTGCTCAAACTGTCAAGGCGCATCATCAGTTTTTGACAACTGAGAAGGCACGCTGCACTCCCGGTTGGGGGCTGATGTCTCCCCCCCCCCATGATGCTACTAATGAATGTTGTTGTTCAGTCGCTAAGTCGGGCCCGACTCTTCGCGACCCCATGGACCACATCACGCCAGGCCTCCCTGTCCTCCACTAGCTTCCGGAGTTTGCCCAATTTCATGTTCATTGCTTCGGTGACACTATCTAACCATCTCATCCACTGCCGCCCCCTTCTCCTTTTGCCTTCCATCTTTCCCAGCCTGAAGGTTGTTTCTTAGGAGTCCTCATGAGGTGGCCGAAGTTAACCATTCTGTGAAATGGGTAGATTGGGTCCAATTTTTCCCCAGCTCAGAGGCAGATTGGCCCCACCGGGGTTTCAGTGCTGTTTTGTTAGCTCAAAGGCAGGGAATGCACATTGGAGGCAGCCAGGCCTTGGTTGTGTGTAGGATTGGCCCTGCTGCAATGCATCTTGGGAAGGGGCACAAAATGGAAGGAGTTGCGCCATCCCAATCAAACCAAAGAGACTTGTTTGAGGAGGGGAGTAGGGGACAGCAGGGGAGGCCAGGTGGGGCACACCTCACCTGAACGAATGGCGGAGACAGGCAGGATCCGGTGCCCCACAAATTTGCCCCCCTCTTCAAAGACGGCTATGCGCAGTGAGGCTAATGTCGGGAGGACCACCTGTGGGAGAACGGCCAAGAGTGAGTTGCTGGGAGCGAAAAGAGAGATTGTGATGCTAACACTGGCACATTGTCCTTCCTCCCCACCCTGCGCAGATCATCTCATGATGCTGAGATCCTAACTCAGTGGAAAAGCCTTGCAGAAGGTCCCGGGTTCAAATCTCAGCACCTCCAGGTAGGTGCTGGGCTACATCTTTCTCTGCCTGAAACCTTGCTGCTGGCAGTCAGTGCCTGACAGCGCTGAGCTAGACAGACCAAGTGCTTGGCTGAGGAGAAAGTGTCAAATGTTGCCGTTTGACGCTTCAAGAGCGCAATTTTAACCTGGAGTTTGGCCGGCACAGTTAGGCCAGCAAAATATGGCCAGCACAAGGGGCACTGTCAAGTCTGTTTGGACCACTCTCAGAGTCAGAGAGGCCCACACACAGATGTGCGCCATCCTCCCTGACTCTGAGAGTGGTCAAAACGCCACTCCCTTGTATCTGGCGTTCTGAGGTAAAATTCTGAGGTAAATATGAGGTAAGTAAAGCAAAGTTTGGCCAGCACAAGGGACACCATTAAATACGTGTCGACCACTCTCGGAGTCAAGAGAGACCAGCACACAGACGTGCTCCATCCTCCCCGAATCCGAGAGTGGTCCAAACGTGCTTTACGGTGGCCCTTGTGCCAGCCAAACTTTGGTAGCCTAACTTGTGCCAGCCTAACTCCAGGTTAGGATTGCGCTCCAAAACACAAAAAACCCAACTGGGTCTGTTAGAGGGCCTTAAGTGCCCCTCAGAAAACTGCTATTCCCGAGGGAGCTGAGGGAAATCCAGGGCAAAAAGTGAATTAAGTAGATATGGCCTGGTGAGGGGAAAATCAATCAATCACTAGTATTTATATACCACTTTTCAACATAAAGTTCACAAAGCGGTTTACACGCAAATAATAACATTAAAGTTAAATGGCTCCCTGTCCCAAAAGGGCTCACAATCTAAAAAAAAGGGCTCACAATCTAAAATGCACTCTGCATGTGCTCAGAGGCACTCAATTATGAGGTCTCGAGCTTCAAGAGCTTGACAATTCGCAGGGGCTGACCTTGTGGAACACAAAAGGCTCTTCGTCCCACACAGGGTTGAACGAGTTCCCCTGCGACGTCCGTGTCCGGAATTTGCGCTTGGTGTCCACAGGCAGCCCAAACATGTCCACTTCGACGTAGATTCCCACCCGCTTGTCTGACAGGAATTGCCCGGAGATTATCTGGAGGGTGAGAGGACAAAGAGATGGGACTGGAATTTCTCCAAGCGCTGGAATCTCCGCAGTCGCGCCACCCCCCGCTCACGAACCTTGACTTTGACGGTGTTGGCCACGATGCCGTCTACGATGTCCTCGGTGAAGGGATCGAAGAGCTTATCCTGGCGTCGCATGAACTCCGGTTTCAGCAGGTAGCCACTCCGGCGGTTGTATTCAAAGATGCCCAGATTCAGCTGCATCGGCAAGTCTGGGGAAGTGGAGAGAGATATGCTGGCGGTGGTGAGCGCCACAGCAGGAGGGAACCATGCATCGCTCTCCAGCCTTAATCGCGGCAGGAAGGAAACTCTTCTTCCCTTCCTCACCCCTGCCCACCGCGAATGGCCAAAAGCCTGGGTTCAAATCCTCCCTTGCAGGGCAGGCACAAGACCTCAAGCCAAATGCTGCCTCCACTCCTTAGCTGGCCATGTGCCAGCCTCTGCTCCTCCCACGTTCTGGACTGAAGCAGGAAATGGGGAGAGGAGAGAGGTGGGCTAGAGTGTCCTCCACATTTCTGCTTCAGGATGCCCACTGCGCTCTCGTTCTCCCTCTTCTGTTCCGGAGGCTGGGGTGGGTGGGAGAAGTAGCAGCAATAGGGGTAGGAGCCCTTGGCAGCATGCTGCCTAAGGCAACTGCCTCAGCTGGCCTCCCAGACGGGGCCGGCTCTACTCCATTTCTAGTTAGAGGAGCCAATTTGCGGCACCCCCACCCCAAGGGGTCAACCAGCTTCCTGCCTGTGGCAACCACACAAAAACAGAGGCTGGCCAGCCTGTTTCTTTTTTTTAAGCGCTTCAAGTTTCTAGCCCTCATTGAAAAAGAGGAAGGCACACTCACCCAGCGACTGAAAATTGAGCGCCACCATCTGGCAGCCGGCATTCCAGAAGACCTGAGGCATGTAGTTGGAGGAATCCACCCGGGTCCCTTTTGGGTAGATTCGGCTAAGCTGCTTTTTGTTGTATCTGAGCAAGGGTGGTTTTTGTCAAGGAAACCAGCGGTGACAAGAACAAGCCACTCTCCCACCATGCACAGGGGCTGCTGGCAAAACTCACGAGTTAGGCCTGCCGTGCCCACCTGGCACCCTGGCCTCCTCCGGATGGTGTAGCAGTTCCAGTGTGGGACCATGCTGGAAGATCTGGGTTCAAATCCCCACGCAGCCACAAAGCTTTTTGGCTGGTCTTGGCCCAGTGGCTCTTGCTCTCTCTCTCAGCCTTGCCTACCTCACAGGGTTGCTGCGGGGACAAAAAGGACGGAAGGAAACCTGCTCTGAGGGGACAAAAAGGACGGAAGGAAACCTACTCTGAGGGGACGGAAGGAAACCTACTCTGAGGGGACAAAAAGAAACCTGCTCTGAGGGGACAAAAAGAAACCTGCTCTGAGGGGACAAAAGGACGGAAGGAAGACATACACTACTCTGAGTTTCTTGGAGGAAAGACCATAAAAAGGTGAAAAACAAACATTTTTTCCCTCTCTCTAGAGAAAAAGAGCAGTATATCAAGACCCAACAGCTTCTGGGATGCAGGACAGAATAAACATTTTTTTAAAAAAATTAAACAAGACCAACCCTGCTCTTGAACCCAGTACCCAAGCAGCATCACCCCCCCCCGACACCCAGCAGGATACTCGACAAATTCCATGGGGCTGTTGGTCAGCTGTTCCAGACCTTTGGTCTCCACGAACGAAGACATTTCATAGGATCTGTCGCATTCTTGGGAGAATCGGGGTGGGGGGGGGAGAAAGAGATTTAAAGTGGCACGTTAGCAGTTCTCATTAAACCAGCCCCCTCCCTTTTGACTACTATTTCTTCCTGGACCCCTTAAAAGAGCACATCAACCAACCAACAGTATTTATATACTGCTTCTCAACACAAAATTCACAAAGTGGTTTACAAGTCAATAATACTAAAGTGAAATGGTTCCCTGTCCCAAAAGGGGCCACCGTCTAAAAAAAATGCAGAATGCCCCCAGTAACAGCCACAAGACAAGACACTGTGCCGGGGGAGGGAAGAGGGGGCAAGGACTCTCCTCCTGCTAAATACAAGAGGAACACCACTTGGAAAAGGGCCTCTTGGCCAGTTAGCAGGTATATCTAGACTAAAATGGGACATGGTGGCGCAGCAGGTTAAACCGCTGCTGCTGGGCTTTCCGACCAGAAGGTTGGGAGTTCAAGACTGGGCGACGGAGTGAGCTCCCGTTGCTTGTCCCAGCTCCTGCCAACCTAGCAGTTCGAAAGCACCTAAATGCAAGTAGATAAATAGGGACCACTTCGGTGGGAAGGGAACGGCGTTCCGTGCGCTACGGAGTAGAGTCATGCCGGCCACGTGACCACGGAAGCTTGTCCTCGGACAAAACGCCGGCTCTACAGGCTTTTGAAACGGAGATGAGCACCGCCCCCTACAGTCGGTCACGACTAGACCATTCGGTCGTGGGGAAACCTTTACCTTTTTTACCTAGACTAAAAATGAGATCACAATGGGTATAGGTTTGAATTGTCAACAGTTCTGGCTCTGGGAAGTATCTTGGGAATTTGGGAGGGAAATTTGGGAGTTTTAAGTCCAGGAAGGGCGGTATGAACATTCTGAAATATTCCCCTTCCCCACCACAACATGCATATCAGCCACCGATCCTAAACTTGCCATGCCCCCCCCCCATCACTCACTGCCGGCTGCCTCGAAGGATTTGAACTTGACGGGTTCAATGTAGTTCACCAACGTGGACATTTCCTCGGTGGCGTTGACTTCACTGCTGGCAGTGCCCTGCCGCAACACAAAGCGGTGGGGAGAGGGAAGGACAGTGAGAAAACGAGATGCAAAAAAAGCAGGTGACAGTTACAAGAATTAACTGGAAAGCGTGCAATTCAAAGGGATGCAAATCGCCGACTGGGATGAGGAATGTGGGGCTGCCGCAGAAAATGGGTACGTTCTGCTTGGCCGCCACTGGGCCATAAAAGGCAAGGATACAGATGCCTGCTTGTCCATCTTTCCTGACTCCTGGGCTCTTGAAGAGGGGGGTTCTCCCATTGGGGTCGTAGCGACTCTCAACACAGATCAGCATCGCTGCCACTTATGGGTGGGGGAGAAAGGACCCCGCAGCCAACCACATTCCTGCCTAAGCAGGTGCACCCCCAAGGCAGGTGTGACACCCCCAAGGCCAGGTGCATGAGTCCACTTTGGTTCTCTCTCTCTCTCTCTCTCTCTCTCTCTCTCTCTCTCTCTCTCTCTCTCACACACACACACACACACACACACACACACACACACCCCTACCTCATCTGTTGTGGGTTTCTTGGGGTCTTGTGGCTCCTCTTCCTCTTCGCTCTCAGCGTCACGGTCTGGATATGGGGAGAGAAAGACATGGGAATATCCAAGCTGTGCAAGTCTCCAAAGAGGGGCAGAAAGGTTTTAACCATGAAATTCCTTTAAAAATAAAAAGTCGTAACAGGTCCAGTAATTATGAAACCGAGATGAAGAACATTCGTCCATACACACCCCAACACAAACTCACCAATGGATTTTCGGGGCTCAACCAATTTTGCCATCCTCTCGGAGGTCTTCTCCTCGCCGTTGGTCATGATGGATGGAAGAACCTCTGGCTGGTCGGAAAAAGGAGAGCCTGGTTGGAGACAGACGCAAAAAGAGAGGGAGAAAAAAATTAGGAAGCGGGGAGCACGTTTTTGTTTTTTTCCCCTTGAAAGTTGAAAGCAGTGGTTCTCAAACTTTTTAGACTGGGGCCCGCTTTTTAGAATGGCACTTGTGTCTGTACCCACTGGAAGTGATGTCAGATGTCATTAACCTAGAAGTGACATCATAGCCAGAAGTGACATCATCAAGCCGGATGTGTCATCATTGTGGCATAATAAAAAATGACACTCCTGGAATGCAAAACTGGCATTCTTGGGCTGCAGCAATGACACAACCAGGAAACATCCCCGACAGAAAACAAGATGAGGACAGAGAGTTATGTAAAAGCATTGAACTAAAAACAAAATTTGAAAAAAAAAAACCTCAGTTGAAAATTCAAACGGTTAACCCTCACAAAAGGAATCTAGCAAGAGTCAGGCCTGCAGCTTCCAAGATGGCTGCTCCCAGCTTTCCATGACCCGCCTGACATCAGGTCGCGACCCACCAAGTGGGTCCCAAGCCACAGTTTAAGAAACACTGGTTTAAAGGAAAGAGGGTTAGGGTAAAAAACACAACTTACATCATTTTCTACCAATGATGCGTTAGAGCAATATTGGTAGAAATGCAAACTCCAGCCAATCGTCGGGAGAAAATTTAAAAAGAGGTGAGGGTGGGAAAGAGGGGGAATTGGAAGGGAAGGAGAATCTATCACTCACACACACACACACACGTACTCAACGGTGAAGATCCGAGGTCGCCCATTCCCGAGGAGTCGCTGTAGGAGCTGGGGGTCTGCTCCAGCAGCCGTTTCCGGATGCTCCCTTCCGAGGCCTTGCTGTGCGTGCGACGCTTCTTGTTCTTCACCAGGATCCGGCCCAAAAGCTCCTGAGGGCTGGGCAAGGGGATGCCAGGCTGCAGCTGTGGGAAGAGAAAAACAAACCACGTGAAGGGGCTGGCAAGATACGCCCAAGGAGATCCCAGCACCCCTTTAGTGATGCGTGTGGGTCCCTTGGCCAGTCTCCCTCCCAGGACCCACCGGATATTTTTCTAAGGGGTCGATGAGCAGCGCATCACCAAAAATGCTCCGGCAGTATTCGGCCATCTTGGCCTGTTGCTTCGCCCTGAGAACGGAGACAGCGATGAGCAAAGTAGGCCGCCAGCACCGTCTAGCCCCACAGGGCTGCAAGAAGAGGGTGGAGAGGCGCTCCCTGCCCCCAGCGACTCACGAGTCGACGTGGTTCTCGAACGAGAGGATAACCGGGAATGCGGAGGTCTTGAACGCACTTTCTGCGATGGCTTCTATGACTTCCTGGTGGACAGACAAGGCCATAAATGAGGGCAAACGGCTCAAAAGCCGTTCAAGGGTTGGTGGGAGAAGGGAAAAAATGAAGTGTTACTTTGGCGTGGAAGAGATTTTCCATTCGAAAGCAGTCCTTTTGAGAGGATCAAGACTCTAGCTCTCGTGGTGGAGGAAAGCGACTGAAAACAGGGCGGCTAAATTATTTTGAAAAGCTCCCCAAATAAATATTTATTAATTTAATAATCAATTATTTTGATGTGATCATTTTGGGACGTTAACCATTTCCCTGCTTGATGATGTCACTTCCGGCCGTGACATCACATCCAGGTTAATGACATCACTTCCGGTGAGTCCAAGGCCGGTTGTCGTTCTGAAAAGTGGGTCTTGGTGCAAAAAGGTTTGAGACCCACTGGGGCAGACAAAGACGCAAGGAGATGGAAGGGAGAAGCAGGGGAGAAGGGAGGAGCCACCCAAGTTACCTTGAAAGGGATTTCCGTCGTCATGGTGAAACCGTGGGTGATGAAGGGCTCCTCGTCCTGGGGGCGTCCCTTCCAGCAGTCGAGCTCGATGCAACGGCAGCCGCTCAGCAGCACCTGGCGGTACATCTCCACCGAGGAGTTGCCGGTCAGCTGACCGGCTGGGAGGGCGGAGTCAGAGAGATGGAAGGGTCACCCGCAAGGTCATCTAGTCCAACCCCCTGCCCGCAGCAGGAACTCCTCCTAGGGCACCTCCAGCGGGTAATGCTTTACGGTGCCAGGCAAGAGGTCAAGAAAGGACACTGGCAGGATCCTTCCACCCCACCCGCTCCACAGAGAAGCTTTTCCAAACACCCCCTTGATGTTCAAGATTCAGGCTGCAGGCAGCCAGCCACACATACCTGTGAGGTAGGTATTATGTGAGGAGTTGATGAAATAGCTGCTCAGGGGCTGGGTCATGTCGTCGCTGAGATCCAGCTTTTCAGGGGGCACGATGGCGTTCTCCTCGCCCCCCAGGTAGCGCCCAAACCCTTCCATTGACATCTGGTCTGGGGGAGAAAAACGGGGGATCGGTGGGGGGGGCAGTAGCCGAGGGACTACTAGGCCTTCCAATGACCCATTGGGTCAGCTGTTCTCAGAACTTTCAGTCTCCGGAGCCTGAAAGTGCATAAAAGGAGTCCGGAGGAGCACCAGAGCATGCGCAGAGGGCTGAACACTGGAGAAGAGCCGGAACAGGAAGGGAACGAGGGAGGAGAGCCCTGAGCAGGGGAGGTGGGAGGGATGGGCAAGCAAACTGGGCAGGAGGCAGATAGGGGTCGCTTATTGGGTGCTCATGAAGTCCCTGAAGGTGTCTCAGGAAGCCTAGGAGCACACTTTGAGAAACAATGCTTTGGATATTGCCTTCTTCCATATAATCCAACCCGTACTCTTAGATCATCTGGGGGGGCCCTTCTGACTGTGCCGCCACCAGGAGAAGTGAGAGGGGTGGCGGCCAGGAAGAGGGTCTTCTCGGTGGTGGCCCCCCAACTCTGGAACACCCTCCCCTTAGAATTGAGAACTGCTCCCTCTTTGCTTACATTTCGGCGGGGGCTGAAGACCTTTTTATTCCAAAAAGCTTTTAACTGTTGACAGGCTGGCTGGTTGGTTTGTTCATTTTTATATATGATCCACTGGGTGTGTTGTTTTTTAAATTGTATCTGTTTTAATTTTGTTGTGTGTATTTTTTTTAACATTGTTTTTAACTGCTTTTTAATGTTAATTTTATATTTTATCTTGTTATATTGTAATGCCGCCTTGAGCACCTCCGGGTGAAAAGGCGGGGTAAAAATCAAATAAATAAATAAATAAATAAAATATTGCCACTGCAGGATGCACAGATGAATGCAGGCCTGCAGCCACGCTGCCCCTGTCTGACTCCTGCCTGTACTAGGTGGAGCTATTCCCCACCCCCTTGTAGCAGCCCAAGTTGTGGCGGAGGGAGGGGTAGCTCACCTCGGTCCTGGAACTGCTGGTTGGGCTCGTACTTGTCAATCAGTTGGCGCACCTGCGCCCGGGTCAGTGGGGGGTACAGCACCTCGTTGAGGCGGGGGTCTCGTTGCTTCTGGTTAATGAACTCCATCAGCTGGTCCAGGCTCAAGTAAGGTTTCCCTTTGGCTCCACTGTTGCATAGAAGGAGTAAGAGGGAGCAATTTGTTAGGCCCCCCTTGGATGTTACAATGGGGGGGGACAGAGACGAGGCTGTCCCCCCCCTTACAACAAAGAGCAGATTTTTTTAAAAAAAAAAAATCACCTCTCATCTTATACAGAAATGCTAGTACCAGGTTTGGACAAAACAAGGACAAATTTTTCTGCTACAGGCAGCGGGTTAGACTAGATGACCTTGTGGGTTACTCCCAACTCTGTGATTCCTTTCAATGCAGGGTTGGACAACAAAGGACCCCTGTTGGGCAGACGCCAATATTCTGTCTCCCCCCCCCACTCCCCAGGAACTCCACATCTGCCTACTCACATCTCCAGTAGGATCTTGTCTATATCTGGACGAAGGCAAAGCTTGTTCAGGAAGCGCTCGAAGATCTCCAGGGGAAACTCGTCAGGCTTGATCGACTCGCTCTGCAGGGAAGAGAGGGGATTGGAACGGTTGAGGGGGAGAAGAAGTAGAAGAAGGAAAAAAACAACAGCAGAAAACTGGATAAGTCAAGCTCGAAGAGGTTTTGCAGCTGGCAGGTGCCAGGGGAGAAAGATGAAGAGCTAAAAAAACAGAAAAACCCACAGATTTTCTGGCTACAGGGTGCACATTTGTGGTGGAAGTTAGTGATGCATCGGGGAGAGTGACATAACCATGAAGAGTGATGCACCGTGAAGAGTGATGCATCAGTAGCTACTGAGATCCAGAACTTATATAATCACATTTTTAAAAATTAGAATGATAAATTTTATTATTTTATCAGTATTTTATCAGAAATAGGGCCTTCTCGGTGGTGGCCCTGTCTTTGGAATACCCTCCCCTTAGAATTAAGAACTGCTCCCTCTTTGGCAACATTCCAGCGGGGGCTGAAGACTTTTTTTATTCAAACAAGACTTTAACTGTTGACAGGCAGGCTGGCATTTTTTGCATTCTATCTTTACATTTTAAATTGTGGGATCCACGGGGCTTGTTCTTAAACTTTTAACTGTTTTTAATACTGTTTTTAACGTTGTTTTAATTGTATATACTGTGGCTTATGTTATTGTTGTAAGCCGCCTTGGCTGCCCTTGGGCAGAAAGGCGGGATAAAAATTTAATTATTAATTAAATACAAGACAAAAACCCAAACAGATGGCGTAAAAAAACAATTCTCGGTTACAGTTAATTAAATGCTTTTAATTTTAATTTTAAAGAAAGGGAGCATCAAAACACATTAGCACAAAACACTAGCAGGCCTAAAGTGGGACAGTCTTGTCTCATCAGGACTCTACCACTTCATGCGTAGAACAGGCTCCTGCTCAGGATCAAAGACAACAAAGATCCCAGGCAAAATAGACAAGTTGGGGGGAAGAAAGAGCAGGATAACAAGACAAAAACCGTACCCGGTTAAAATTTAGACCGCAGGACTCCAGGGCTGTCTCCACCCGCTTCTTATCTGCTGAGAACATTTTGAGGATGCTGTAGGAGGAGAAGATGAATTAGAATCACTGGGCCAAGCTAGCAACAGGCCTTGGATGGAACAAGATAGGCCTGCCCTCTATTGTCACTGTGAAAATAAGCCTTTTATACACACATACATGTATTGAGAGGTACAAAAATTATGTAGAGGTATTAAGACGTACAAAATTATGCATGGGGTGGATAGATGGATGTTCTTTTGCCTCTCTCACAACACCAGAAGCAGGGGGCATCCAACTCAAATTGAGCTTTGGGAGAGTTAGAACAGACAAAAAAGGAAATACTTCGTTACCCAGCAGGAAATTAATCTGTGGAACTCCTTGCCACAGGAGGTGGTGATAGCATCCGGACTAGGAGCCTTTCAAAGGGGATTGGGCAGGTTCCTGAAGGAAAAGTCCTTCGTGGGCTACAGGCCATGATGGGTGGTGCCACCTCCTTAAGTTAGAAGTAGGTTACTTCGGAATGCCAGGTGCAAGGGAGTGGCCACAGGATGCAGGCATCTTATTG
>JAJKFI010000133.1:1917564-1936799 GCA_029204185.1 Lerista edwardsae | reverse complement strand
GAATGCCAGGTGCAAGGGAGTGGCCACAGGATGCAGGCATCTTATTGCCTTGTGTGCTCCCTGTGGCATCTGGTGGGCCACTGTGGGATGCAGGAAGCTGGATTAGATGGCCCTTTGGCCTGATCCAGCAGGGCTCTTCTTACACAGATACCAGAAGCCGAGGAGGCTATGCAGATTATAACAGCAAGGGAAAGCAGCTGGCATTTGTGAAGGGGGTGGGGAGAGATGGTCTTACTTCTTGACAGGGATCCTTCCATCTTGATTCAGCTGCAGTTTTAGTCGGGTGTAGCTGCCAAGACAAGACAGAGAATTAGTGACAGAGTTCGGCCCTTCCCCACCTCCAAAGTAGCGGAGGACAGGCTGTGCCACTGAGCTTGGCCAAGAAGGATTCCTGCCAGGGGTGGAGGGTTGAACCCAACCTGAACTCAAAAACCGGTTCCGGAGAGGCTCTCTTTGTGTGCGAGTGAACTGGAAATGAACCCCAAAGCTAAAATATGCCTTGCCTTGAACTTGAGCCAATGCAAAAAAAGCGGCAGGTTCTGGAACCGGCCTACAGTCAGAGAATTGTTTTTATCTTCCCGTTGGCTTGATTTTTTGCCTTGCCTGGATTTTCAAACCCTTTCTGAAAACATCCAGAAAGAATAAATAAAGTTTCCTCAAGCCTGATCCGGCAAGGCTCTTATGTTCTTAGGATAGCACATTCTGTTTTATTGACCTCACATTTACCTCAGAATTTTACCTCAGAAATTTACCTCAGAATGCCAGATACAAGGGAGTAGCAACAGGATGCAGGCATCTTGTTGTCTCGTGTGCTCCCTGAGGCACCTGGTGGGCCACTGTGAGCTGCAGGAAGCTGGCCTAGACGGCCTGATCTAGCAGAGCTCTTCTTAGGACATACTTTTTTAAAAAAATACATAAAACATCTCTCACGCTTTTTGTAGGAAGGTGTTCCGTGAGGCGTTCTGGGCCAAGATGTTTGTGGCAAGCTTGAACAGCTCCTCAGTCCACAACTAGGAAAAACAGAAAAAAGAGGGGAGGAACAGGACAATGAGGCCAGGCACTCTCTTCTCCCAGCCTTCCCTCCCCAAGGATGTTTCTTTAACCATGCATGCACGCCCTGCTGCAGTTTGGCACTGTTGCCACCAGAAACAGGTCAATGGGTTTGACGTGCTTTGGATTTGAGAAAGAGGGCCATAAAGGCGGGAAAGACCGATGCACACTTGGGTCCTTCTCGGTGGTGGCCCCTGCTTTGTAAAAAGCATAGGGGGGGCCCTTGCAAGGCTTCTGTCTCAAAGTCAACCCCGCACCCATCCCAAAGCTGCACACAAAACTGTCTGGAGGCGCCAGTGACTTGTGGCACCTCAACGACCAATTTAATTTATTGTGGATTGGCCCAAACCCCCTTCTGGAGGACCTGTCCGGAGGTTGGCGAGACCGGAGCAGTGCTCTGCCCCCTCTGTGCTTAATGAGTAACCTAGCTCTGCGCGAAGGACATTCCTTCCCTCTGCAGCCGGAAGCCCTGAAGGAACACAGCTTTGGTTTTGCAGCCTGACTGCAGAGCAGGTTGGAGCTTGGGCAAGGGAACGCTGGTTCGGGGGCTAGTCTATACACGCAGCATGACTCAAGAGGGAAAGCTTTTTCTGGCCTGCACTGCTTCCCCTGGTTCTTCAGCTGTCATTCTGTTTGCGTACAGCACAATCCTAATCCGAAGTCAGGCCAGTAAAGTGTGGTTGACACAAGGGACGCCATTTTGGACCACTCTCGGAGTCAGTCAGGCCAGCACGCAGACGTGCGCCATCCTCCCCGACTTGAGAGTGGTCCAAACGTGCTTGACGGTGGCCCTGGTGCCAGCCAAACTTGGCTGGCCTAACTCCAGGCTAGGATGACGCTCTTACTGTGCTTCCTTGTGTTTGTGTGCTAATAGTTTCATGTGGTTGCCAATTACTGTTTAATTTCTCTGCAAGCGCCTGTGAACTGTCCTCTAGGTAGGAAAGGGCAGGTTAGAAATGTTTTGATGTGAAACTGACCCACGCAAACAGACCAGCTGAAGGGCCAAGGGCACATTTTTGCAGCTCACTCCCTGTATGCAGAAAACTAGCTTCCCAGGGAGGAGCTCCCTACTCCGCAGTGCTGCCTCTAAGCCAGTCCTGTCTTGTGCTGTCAAGAGCTGTATTTTGGCTGGGGGCGAAACACAGAGCAGACCTTCTGATCACAATCAGTGGGCAGGTCCCGGAGAGATTGTCATTCTAAAAAGTGGGCCCTAGTGCTAAAAGGTTTGAGAACCACTAGGCTAGGCCTAGAACCACTAGGCTACATGCTTTTAACAATGAGAGTCAATGCAGTTTGCTCCTGGGAAAGTGTGGATAGGATGTTTAGGGAATGCCTTTGTGATGTTTAGGGAATTTTTTTTTAGTGGATCAGCAACTTCTTGGGAGGTAGAGGAAAGAGAGGAAAGAGATCTCCTTTATTTTAAATAGATTTTTAAACTTACTGTGAACTTTCAATTTACTTCCTTAATTGATCTGATTTTGTCCTAGGAGGGGTGCTAAATCTTTTCCTGCTTGATGATGTCACCTTCAGTGATGATGACATCACTTCCAGGTTAATGATATCACTTCCGGGAGGCCCCAACAGATTGTCATTCTGGGTCCTGGTGCTAAAATGTTTGAGAACCACTGGGCTAGAGAGACCAAGCAACAGATTCCGTACGGCACCCCACCTTCGCTGTATCGTCTTGAACAACCGCCATGAAGTTGAGGAAGCTCACGTTGACCAGATCAGGACCATGGACCACCGTGACCAGCTTCTCCTCAGGCCGTTGCTCTGAACCGCCAAAGCCAAGTATCTCCCGGATCTTGGGATCCTGCAAGGAAACAAAGAAAGAGCAGAGAGTGCATGTCAATTCAAGCTGCCATGGCCGGCCATGCAAGTCTACAGCAATGCATGCCCTGCCTTGGAAAATGCGCCCGCAGGGACTTACCATCAGCTCCAGACAACAGAAACACAACACAATACATAAGTCGGCAAGAAGAGTCAAGAAAACCAATTCACCTACTGGAAGCAAGACCAAGTCTGGATCCTATGCACACTTACCTGGGAGTAAGCCCCACTGGCTATAACGGGACTTACTTTTGAGTAGAAATGCATAGGATTGGGCTGCAAAGCACTGTGTTTTCACCCAGAGGTCCCCAAACCTTTTAGCACCGGGACCCACTTTTTAAAATGACACTCTTATCGGGACCCACCTAGCTTTGCAAGAAATTTGTACGCATTTACAAGTAACGTTTTGCCGTGTGAGTCCGTTGTAGCAAACGCAAAGAGCCTTCCTGCAACAGCCTTGAGCATGTGTCACCCCTCCTGATAACCTGCCACCTGAGGCAACGATCTCAGGTGGCCTCCCTGCAGGGCCGGCCCTGCCCATGCAGATTTATCCAACACACCGCAAACAAAAGTAGCAGGTAACGAAGAGGCAGGCATGGATCGCGGTTACCTTAGGAAGCTTGGCATAGCGCCCATTCCGAGTGTCCCGGATACAGCTTATGTCCAGAACGTCAACTTCCTGGTGAAGATGGGGATGAAGAAGAGAAAGTAAGAGAAAGGCATCCTTCCCTAACGCTCACCATTAGGCCATGCTGCCTGTTTCCAACACCCTGCTGCGCTAACGAGAACTGCAAGACATGTTAATTAGGCTGGATAACGAGGTGACCTCCTTCCCCAACAAGTAATGTAATTTTAGCTTTTTGTCGCTGGTTGCCAGCTTTGAGACGAACACAAGTTGCTTGCTTCTCCGTAATTAGTTTTGGGAGGGAGGGGAGAAAGAGGACACAACACCACACATTAATATCCATTATATTTTTCTCGAGGCTGCTCATTAATGCAATTTACCCCCTTCAGATTCAGGAATTTTAACATTCCATCTTCCTCCCCCCACCCCCCGCTCTCCAATCTCTAATGGCACAGAAAGATAATATTGTCTTTTTTTCTTCTTTTTTACTCATGCAACAATTCCATTAAATATCACTGTTAATTCACTGCAAATTGCAAAGTAGAGGAATGTTCCCTATTTAGGCTACCGAGAAAGAAGGCGCCCCCAGAGATCTACCAGGCAATTCTTCCTGGCATTTTCAGCTTTAATTAAAAAAAAAAAAAAGTATTGCACCTTTTATTTATTATAGTGGTAATAAAAGGGCAAGTAATATTTTCTCCCAGTTTCTGAGACTCGGTCTCCCCGTCCCCACCTCACATTCTGACCCATGAGTGCAAACGCTGACCCATGAGTGCAAACCACTACACAACGCTGCCAATCTTTTTTGTCCTGTTCATGCACTTCTTTCTGGCCAGTTCCTCCATGAAGTATTGCTGTCCCAGAAGGGGGTCAGACTAGATAGCCACAGGATGGTCCTCACTGCCCCCATTTAAGGCAGTGCCTTGATTTTCCTAACTCGCTGGCTCCCCCCACTTTCTGCTCCCCCCTTCCCCACGGTTGCTTATTGGCTGTTCTAAGCACTTGATGGAAGGAAGTGTGTGTGTGGGGGGGGGTAGCAGTGTGGTTTGTGTATGGCTACTTGAGCTAACTGTTCTACTTTGGGCCTTTGCCAGATGCAAAAAAGCTTTTAAATGTAGGGAAATCATGCGGTGGCAGAGGAAGGGAAGAAAAAAAGGCCTTCCCTTTCGCCAAAAGGGCATTGCAATGGGGCAGGGAGGGGAGAGAACAGAGCTTGCCAATGGAGGGGGACAACCATGGCGGGAAAAGCTCAATTTGGGGGCTCCCTTAAAAGCCATGGCAAATTCTCCACCAACAGCCTTTCTACTGCACACAAGGGGCTGCAAAAGTGATAATTGTATTAAAAGGGTTGGGGTGCAGTTTTGGGGTGCAGGCTGCCAGAAAAGACCCCAAAAGGGGAGCAATTGGGGGGAAGGCAGGAGAGAAGGCCACTCTGAGTGTACATTCTTTAAGTCCCGTTCAAGCCTTTCGACGCTCCCCGTCTATCTCACCCTATGGCCGTGCCCCAGAATTCTTGCCAAACCAGCTCAACGACTCCACAAGGCCCCTGAGGAGAGACTCGAACGGACCCATTCTGGACTCCTGTGGCACACTGCGCCTTTCCCCGAGGCACAACCACACAGGTATGCGCCCTCCAAGGCCACTTCGGTTGACTGGCACTCCCAACCTCGCCCAGCGAGAGGCGCTGTGAGCTGGGCCTGCCCTCCCAACCCTGGACAAACCGGTGTGACACTGGAGGGAAATGGGTTCGGAGCCCTCCCCAGCAGCGGCTGCCACCCTCAGCAAAAGAAAAAAACGAAAAAGAGGATGCTTCAAAGCACCCAACATTTCCGGGCTGCATCGTCTGGTTGCAGCGATAAGAAGCTTTCTTTGCAAAAAACATATAACGTGTGTTAGCAGTGGTGTGGCATGGGAAACAGCACTGTTTCAGGGTGAGCACACCTACCATATTGGGGCCGTTCCAATACAGGAAGAAGCCTTGTGGGTCGACCCGCAGCGTCACGAGGGCTCGGCTGGTGGGCTCCTAGGGAGGAAGAAGGCGACACAGAACCGTCAATATCCTCCCGGCAACACCCGTCTTCTGGGGCTGCTGTGAAGATTGTCGGTCTGCTTGGACCCGTTTTGCAGATGAGGAAGACCGAGGCCAAGAGGAAGGGGGGGGGCTGCTTTGTGAGCATTCCCAGCAGAGGCAAGGTTCGAACCAGGGACGCCCCAATTCGCAGCTTGGTCTTTTAGACACGATGCTGTAGCAGCTCCCGCCGTGAAAGGCCCAGTGCATTTATCACCGTGCCAACTTTTGGAACGAGGGCCTCTCTCCCTGGCAGCTGATGCTGAAATAAACATTTTATTCCATTTAGCTTATGCTGAAATAAACATTTTGCTCCATTTTGGTTAAGCATTTTTGCCCTGTTCTTCGGCAAACAAGGCTCCCAGGACGGCTGACATAAATTTACAATAAAAATAGCAAATACAATAAAAGAATTTTAAGAGGGTTTTTTCCCCCCCGCACCCCGCCTTGCTGGCTTCTTTTCCTCTTCCTGCTGCTGTTCATAAAGCATTTGGCCAGCACGACTGGCCTCTGAAGGAGGGAGAGGTTCCAGGTATGGGAGCTGGAGAAGGGGGAATCTAGCAGGCCTCTGCCCCAGGGAGCTTGCAATGGCCATTAGCTTGGTCTTACTTCAAATAAATAAAGACATAAGACATAAGACATAAGAAATTTATTTGTCATTACACTCACAACTGGGTGCAACGAAATGAGGTGCTCTTCCCCAAGGTAAAACTGGACAACACCAAAACTAAAATATGCACAATCAACCATACAACAATCACTTATACAAATATAAATACCCCATTGCTCCCAGCAATTTAAATTCCACAAAAACTTATGACCCCGCATTTAAACTCAATACTGCACTTGGGTAAAAACTGTTTCTGAATCTGCTCATCCTTGCTTTCAATACCCTAAATCTCCTTCTCGATGGTAATAGTTCAAAGAGCTGATGTCCCGGATAAATAAATAAATACGTTGAATTACCAGATACAAGCGGGGTCAGAGTGCCTGTAACTCGAGTTATCTGATACAAACTGGGACAGAGTGCCTCTACCGTTAACCTTTGCGTAGAAGAGGGGTTTGGGGCAGGTGCAGCTTTTGAAACCCTTCCACGACGCGCTGCACCTGCCCAAATTCCCTCTTCTATGCAATGCTTAAAAGGCAGAGGCACTCTGTCCCAGTTGGTATCTGGCAACCCAACCTTGAACCACTGTATAGACGTGGGAATTTGGGCAGGCGCAGCTCCACAGGGAAAGGGTTTCAAAAGCTGCGCCTGCCCAAATTCCCTCTTCCATGCAATGCTTAAAAGGCAGAGGCACTCTGTCCCTGTTTGTATCCGGTAACCATATCTACACGTTCATCATGGAGGACAGGCGGTATCCATGGCAACGAGCCACGCTGGCTCAACGGAAGCCCCCGTATACAGAGATGGTCTACACTACCAAGGTGCCATAGGCAAACCACAGCGGGGGGGCCAGTGCCCCAGGACACTTTCATGTCCTTCGTCCAGACCTTGGGGGGCATGGGATGCCGCCCCACCCCACAGCAAGCTCTGAGGCCTGCATAGGTGGGCCGGAATTGTCGTCTGGGCCTGGCTGGCCCCCTACATGCAGTGGGGCCTCCCAGGTGTGGTCAGGCCTTGGGAGGCCACAGAGCCGAGGGGAGTACAGCAACACCCCCCCTAGTTGTGGGGGGGGAAGGGGGCTGCCCGTCCCTCCAAAGAGAGGAGCAACACACTTGGGGGGCACAGGTGGTGACGGTGCCAAACCACAGGCCCCTTCCTTGGTTCACGCCTTCCTTGGCGTGACTGGCTAGGGAAGGCCCAGAAAGGAGGCCCGAATCCCCCACGGAGGTTGAGGAGAGCGGCGACCAGCCCCACCTCCCAGCCGCCAACTCCAAGGCCTAGCGGGAGGCCGCGGGCAGAGCAGGACGACGCGGGACGTAGAGTGACGCGGACTTCCCGCCAGCAGTGTCACCTCCCTGTCGGGAACAGGATGTCGGCTGGCCGGACCTTCGGAAAGGTAATTCTTAATCTTAACGGTTTAGGGTGACGAGATGGATGCGGATGGATATGGGCTTAAAAAGCAGCGGTTCCCAAACTGTGGCTCGGGGCCCACCGGTGGGCCGCGGCCCAGTTTTTGGTGGGTCGCCAAACCGAAAAAGCCGATCGTGGATGAGGAAAGCGAATCGAGCCCTATGGAAGCCGAAATGGGGCAGTGTGTGTGTGTGTTTTCACTCGCAAGTAGGTGGGCGCACCTTTGGCCCCCTTCGACGGGCAGGCCGAGGGGAGCACCGCGCCACCAGGATCGTCCCGATCTGACGGCCATTAAACTCTTGAGAAGGAAGGGGCCCCCCACCTCCAAGTGAAACCGAGCTACACGGCGGGGTGTGTGTGTGTGTGTGTTTACTCGCAAGTAGGCGACCCTGCCTCAGCTCTTAGGTGCCTCACCTCAGTCAGGTGAAGAGGAACACACGGCCGGCCATCAGAACGGTCCTGATCCGTGAACGTGGAGCTCAATAAATGCTCCAGATGGCGGCTTCCCCCCCCCCACAAATACCGTAAAAGAGATAGTAACAGAAGCTTGAGTGGCTAATAAAGTGAAATTAGTTTTTTTAATTATTATTTTTAAGCCTCGTAAAGCTAAGTGGGGCCCATTAGAGCGTGATTTTGAAAAGTGGGTCCCAGTGCTAAAAATCTGCCTTCCTTCTCCCTTCCAACGCATAGTTTTGACTATGCCGATCATTTTGTTTCTTTTAATTAAAAGCCCCCAAATAAGCCCAGCCTTACTCACTGGGAAGTTAGCCCAACCCCTTGATTTTTCCAATTGCCCATTTATGCACCTGGGATATCCTTTTTGAGACAGGGCCACCGGAACCATACATAGTTTTCCAAACGTGGCTGCACGTACGATTATACAAAGGGATTATGACTGTTTCATTTCCCATTCAGTTCCAATTAACCCCTCGCAGAAACGTTCACTTTGGAATCGCCAACAGTGCGCAGGCCTGCATTATTCCTGAGCATGCTGTCCTCTCCAATCTCCAGTTGCCACCCGTTCAGCCCCACAGCTGAGAAAAGCGCCACAAACAGCCTGCCAGTGCTTGCGGCAAAATAAAACGAGTCTTCAAGGCGCAGCAAAGCTCTTTGCTAACTAAAGAAAATTTAGTGCCCCCGCCCAAATCTTCAGATTCAAAGCCTTGCAGCCTCTCCAGGTATGGCAGGGAAAGACTCTTGGTATAAAACTCTGGAGAGCTGCTGCCAGTCAGTGCTTGACAATGATGAGAGACTCAGAGCAAAGGTCTGACTCAGTCGGAAGCATTTCTTATGCATTTTATCCGTTTGAGAAGCATTGTCTGGCAGCAGTACCTCTCCAGGAGTCTTTGCCTGATTTTAAAATGCTCCCCCAAAAATTGACCTTCGGACTGTCCACTCAAATTTTTAATCACCAAGTTTAAATTTGTACACTTTTGTTACGCAGTGCGTAATCAATCTATGGAACTCCTTGCCACAGGAGGTGGCGATGGCATCTGGCCTAGGTGCCTTTCAAAGGGGATTGGATAGATTTCTGGAGGCAAAGTCCACTGTGGGCTACAGGCCATGATGGGTGGTACGATCTCCTTACGTTGGAAGTCGGCTACTTTGGGATGCCAGGTGCAAGGGAGTGGCAACAGGATGCAAGCATCTTGTTGTCTCATGTGCTCCCTGAGGCATCTGGTGGGCCACTGTGAGATACAGGAAGCTGGACTAGATGGGTCTTTGGCCTGATCCAGCGGGGCTCTTCTTAAATCAGAGCTCTGAACCACCCAGTTTCTTATTGTTATAGCTGCTGCTACTAATACGACTGCAGGAAGTTGGAGAGTTGAACCTTTGTTAATTAATCTGGGAAAGCAAAAACGGCCCAAAAGCAGAGGTAAATACACCAAACAATCAATGGAGGTCCATTAGCCCTTCCTAACAGATTAAAAAAGTTTGCACAGAGGGGACATTTTTATCACTAGAGATGAAATTGACAAGAGGTCAGATTACAGCTACTGGTACCCGCGACCCTGTTTGTAGAGAAGCCTCA
The DNA here is from genome assembly GCA_029204185.1 of Lerista edwardsae. NCBI lineage: Eukaryota > Metazoa > Chordata > Lepidosauria > Squamata > Scincidae > Lerista > Lerista edwardsae. The sequence continues at coordinate 1,927,177 of JAJKFI010000133.1, read as the reverse complement.
GAAAATTATCATTCCGATTTCTGTATGGACTGAAAAATGGAAGATGGGGGCTGTTGGCTGATACTTTTAAGAGACCAGGTAGAAGAGATCTTGCTGCATTAGTGCCGGAGGAAAACCGGAATCAAAATGCGTGCATCTAGAAAGCATTATTCCTCTTCAATTCTCAGTTTAAAAGAATTGCAATTAAGAGGCTTATTTGCTTGTTCCATTGGCCCGAACTGGATGCTTTTAGAGTTTTACGTCCGGCTCCCGATGCAGGTTTTATTCATTTGTGGTGGAACTGCCAAATCACTGGACTCCAGGGAGTCAAAACTGTTTCCGTAGTAATTGGACTGGACTCTATACTACGGGCTGACAATGTAAGACAGCCTACATGCTACAGTCTTCACTCCACCGGGGGTGTCAAACTCAAACAAAAGGCCCACAGGCTGGATGTGGCCCCCCAGAAGGAATTTCTCCACCACCCCCGTTACAATTGGGCATGAAAATTAGGCTTGAAATTATGATTTGCACAATTTCTCTTCTGCCATTTGCTGTTAACGAGCTTTTACAGAGCTTCTGCTTAGAGATGTCACTTCCTGCTTATGTCACTTCTACCCCCCCCCCAGCAGACACCATGAATGCTCTTCAGCCCACCATACGAAATGAGTTTGACACCCTTGCACGGAGCCATGCGGAAAGGTTCCCAAATTTTTACAGAGCTGGGAGCCACTTTTTCAAAATGACAATCTATCGCGACCCGCATAGCTATAGGCACAAAACGATCTAGAAAGAAATATGTGGTTAATAATAATTAATACATTAAGAATTGATAATGATCAGGGTCCTGTCCTCCCAAGGGGTAGTAGAGACTCTGTGTGTGTGTGTGTGTGTGTGTGTGTGTGTGTGTGTGTGTCTGTCTGTCTGTCTGTCTGTCTGTCTGTCTCTGTGTACATTTGCTAACCTCTACCTAGAAATGGGGTTCACGGGCTGTACCCCCAAACCTTTTAACAGTCATTCCGGGGTACCCCGAAGGCTGGACAGTTCGGGACTTCCAAGCCAGGCAAAAGGCTGAAACTGGGCTCGCACGTGATCTACGGCCTGCCAATTACAAGAGATAATTGGGAAATGTGACATTTTAATTGGGGGTTATGAAGATGACCTTATACCACGAGGTCGCATTCCAGCCACGAGAGCGATCTCTCCATTCAGAGTGCCGGCTGCTGCTATTTTCTTCGGCAAACTGGGCAAAGGTGTTTGCCAAAAAATATTCCAGACGCTTTTTGTGACTTGCCAAAAACCTGCTCGTGGCCCACTGGTGGGTCCCGGCCCACAGTTAGGGAAACACTGCCATGGGGAACTGCTGCCTTCTGAGTCAGAGACTTGGTCCACCTCTCTCAGTGCTGGCAATACTAACTGGTAGAATCTTCTCCATCAAGTTCCAGTGAGGGCTCTTTTGGAGCTCTAAATGGAAAGGCTGCTGAGAAACCTCTGTCTGCAGTGGCTCAAACAGTGACTTACAGATGCACTGAACTAACATATGATGCTGCCATACCGGGTCTGACCCTTGCTCTCTGTATCTTAGCATTGTCAAGCACTGACTGGCAGCAGTCTTTCAGTGTTTAGGCCGGGATCTTCCCCAGCCTTGGGGGTGCTACTGACTGCACCAGGAACTTAGTGCAATCCACTAAGGGTCTGGGCTCCAAAACATGAAACTCTCTGGGTGATCCTGAGCCGGCCAATTTTCTCGTGGCCCACCTCGCAAGATTGTGGTGCAGACACAAAGGGAGTGACCCATTTCCAGCAGTCCCTGAGCTACTCGGAGGAAGGATGGAAGCCAAGACGCAGATGTGTTCTCTACTGGGAGCAGTGATGACTGTTTTGGCACCTCAATGACAAACCGCTATCCGGCCTTCAGTCCCAGAACGGTCAGTGAAATATTTAGACCGCTGCAGAAAATTTAACCTGAATGCATCCCAGCTCGGAAGAAACTTGGACCTGTGCAATTTTGTAATTGAATGCTCATAGGGTTGGAAGGAACGCAATTTTTTTTGCCATTGCTTTGCTTCTCTCCCCCCCCCCCGCATTAATAAATGAAATTAAAACACGCAACTGTGAGCCAAAGGTGTGGGGGTGACAGACAAAACTAATCCCAACACAGGCTCCCATGCAGCTCACTGCAATTTTATTAAAATGAAACTAAAACCTAATTACAGCTCTAACATCTCCCCCCCCCAACCCTAAGTCCCATATAGCCCAGCTTCCTGTATCTCACAGCGGCCCACCACGTGCCTCAAGGAGCATGAGAGACAACAAGGAGCCTGCATCCTGTTGCCACTCCCTTGCACCTGGCATTCTGAGGTAAATTTCTGAGGTAAAATTCTGAGGGAAATATGAGGTAAATTAAACAGAATTTGCTATGGACATAAGAAGAGCCCTACTGGATCAGGCCAAAGGTCCAGCTTTCTGTATCTCACAGTGGCCCACCAGGTGCCTCAGGGAGCACACAAGACCACAAGATGCCTGCATCCTGTGGCCACTCCCTTGCACGTGGCATTCTGAAGTAGCCTACTTCTAACGTAAGGAGGTCGCACCACTCATCATGGCCTGTAGCCCGCGATGGACTTTTCCTCCAGAAATCTGTCCAACCCCCTTCGAAAGGCACCTTGGCCAGATGCCTTCACCACCCCCTGTGGCAAGGAGTTCCACAGATTCATTACGTGCTAGGTAAAAAAGTTTTCCCTTTCATCTGTTCTCACTCTCCCAACACCCAATTTTAGTGGATGTCTACTGGATCACTGCATTCAGCATTAAATTAACTTTCCAAGGAAACAGAACAGGATGATCTTATTTGTACTTACCACAGTTTTCACAATTTTGGCCACTAGCGTCAAGCTCAGCTTGTGCCCCCCCCCCTTTAAAACTTGTTACCCGGTACAATTGCTACCCCCTGCACACCCTTAGCTATGTCACTCACAGAGAGTCCAGCGCCACCCTCTTAAACCAGCAGCTCTGTGGGGTCTTGGGGCTGTGGGAATCCCCCTAAGGCAATCTATGATACAGGAAAAGGGGGGGGGAAGAATCAAGAACAGGAATTTTAATGGAGACCACATGTGCCCCCGTCGGTCTGGCACCAAACACCCAGAAAATTGCTTTTTAGATGGGAGATTAAAAAGAAATAGGGCTTGGAGTGGGGTAACAGGGTTCAAGATGCAAAAGCCCCACCCAGAGCATCATATTCACCCTCCCACACACATGCATGTAGCCCATCCCATATTTGCTGCCCTATGGACCAATATCTCCCCGTGGGAACATTGGACTGGAGTCCTCCTCATAGGCTCCGGATTAGTGATAAGGAAACTGATAAGGTTAAGAGGAGCGGGGGGGGGGGGTGCCCCCCGCGCGGGGGGGGGGGGGGGGAGGCAGGAACCCCTCACATTTCCCAGGAAGGGGCGTGAGGAAGCAGGGGGACAAAGTCAGAGATTGGAGGGGGGGGGTCTGTCCAAGCCTAAACCTTTCGATGGAAATGTCCTCGGAAGATGCTGGCAAGAATTAAATGTGATTAAATGAGAGGGAAGAGACCCCCCCCCACACACACACACACTCTCAGAAGAGGGTCACTGAAGCCACACTTGGGCTGCCCTGCCAGATTCTTCAGACCCACATGGGGCACTGGAACTGCCCCACACATACGGGGGTCCCCCCAAAGCTATCAGTTTTATTTCCACTCTTCCTCCTCCTCCCCCCCCCCCGGTACGGCTCCCCTGCAGCCCAGACAACTCCCCATCTTACCCTAAAAGCGCGAAGCTCCCCCGAACTGCAACGCTACCCTTAACGACAGCCCTGCAAGGTAGGCCAGGTCGAGGGACACCAAACATTCCCAGAATGTCCCTGGAAGTCCACAAAGGGCTTTTAACCCACCCTGGGAAAGAGGCAAAAAGCTCCCAAGGTGGGGCGAGTTGCTTGCTTTCCTAAACTCTGTTCAAGACTGTCCTCTTCTCTCCCCCCGCCCCCGCCCAACCAACCACACTGTCCCAGCAGATCGCCTCCATCTTGGCCCAGTCCAGTATTCCCCAGTGAGCCTGGGGGAGAGACGTCTCTCAGGCCAAGAGGGAAGGGGGGGGGCTAATTGGCAGGCACCCCAGAACATGCTCTTCCGGGCCGCGCAAACACTCATTACATTCTCACATCCTTGTGCGAGAAGTGGGGCGGGGGGGGGGGAGCGAGAAAAGGGCCAGGAATGCGAGCAGAGGGCAAAGAGACACGATGTGGGAATGGCAGAGAGCTCTGGCATTCACGTGCCCTCCGCCACATGCCTGTCGAACCAGGCGCCACTAACAACGTTCACCATGTCATCAGGGCCGCCAGTCCTCCCCACAACAGAGTGGCACAGACAAGCATGTCTCCTCTCTCCCCACACCCCATCTTAATGGGGGGGGGTCTAGGGGTGGTGGGGAGAGAGAGACACAGAGCATGAGCAGGTCAGAACCTACATTTATCGGCGCATGTGCGCAAGCCCACATCAGAGCCAAGCATGGCACACACGGGGCGGCGTTCAGGCTCGGCAACTGGCAGAGGGGGGGCCACTGAGCGATTGCTCTGTCCTCTTGCCTGCCCCCTTGACATTCGGACCCAGGCATCCGAGTGGCAGGGGGGCAGGCAGAAGAAGAGGAGATTGTTTGCTACCATGCAGGGAAGATCTGAACTCGTTCCCTGATAAGAGTCGGGCTCCAAACGCGCTTGATTCGGGGGGGGGCAGTGGCCCCTCTGCCCTCTCCCCACCCGACTTTGATCCACAGGGAGAAAAGAACGAGGGCCCCTGCTGCCCCCTTGATCTGGCTCCCAGGCCTTTTTCTACCCTCTGGGCCGCTGCTTCCTTTTTTGGGTTGGATGAAGCAAAAGGAAATGAGGCTACCCGATCGTCTCGCAGGGCCTAATTGTGAAACCCCAAGCCAGGCCCAGAGACAGACAGCGAACTGGAGGGGTGTGGGCTGGTGGGGGGGGGCAAACGAAGGCTTCTGTTGCACCCCAGCACAGCCAACAGGACCCCCCAGTGACGCCCAGGACCAATTAGCCTGCCCTGCCACACCCTGCTAGGCCCCACTGAAACAGCCCCATACGCATAGAGCCATTGAAAGGGGCCAGAAGCAGCGGGGCCCTGCGGAGACACCCCACAGCACCCCCATCCTGGGAGTTCAGGGGTCGGCCTGGCCAGGCAGGGTCTCTGACGGCTGCAGAGCTTAACCTGGCCAAACCTCTCCGTGCCGCCCCACGGTTTTCTCCGCACCCCCTGCCGATTTTGTCCTCACAACCATCCTGCGAGGCAGGCTAAGCCAGAAGATAGAAGCAGCCCCCACTCCCCAACACAGCCAGCTCCAGAGGGGGTCCCACCTGGGTCCAGCCACACCCTGCAAATCCCCACCACCACCCCAAGGCTGATCACAACTCCACAGCCTCACATCGACGGACCCATTTCCACAGGCAGGTGCCTGCCACAGAGTGACCAGCCCCACCAATGGAGCTGGGGGGCTGTGCCCAGCCTCTGAGGGGCCAGTCAAAGCAGCAGATCTGCCCCCCCAAAAAAACTGCTCCCCCCCCAGTCTTGTAAGACAGTGCATCGAGTCTGCCCCACGGGGACGGACACACAAACTGCCAGCATCTCAACCCCCCCCCTCCAAAAACCTCTGCAGGGGGCTTCTCTCGCCAGACTGAACCAAGCAATGCTCTGGTCCCCTTTTTAGAAACCCATTTGGACCCACATGGCTTCTGAACATCACCCCTTGCGGCGCATGGGAAAAATCATGTGCCATCAACATTGGGGGCATATGGGAAGGCACTTGTGCCTAAAAGAACAGAGGCAGAACTCTCTCTCCCCCCCCCCCTCATAACCCACTTAAAGCATACCAGAGAGATTGTGTGGGGGGAGAGCTGTGGGTGCTGTTTATGAATGGAGGCAGCCCCCTCTTCCCACAGCCAGGCATCCTCAAATCAGGAGACTATCTCGGTTCAGAGTTTGCTACAGACAACCGGAGAAGAGAGTGACATTGTGACGGGGTGGGGGAGAGGGAGGTCAGGGGTCCGGAAGTCTCAAGTCAGAGGAGGGCAAGCAGGAAGTCAGGGAGGTGGGAGGGGGGCACGAGTTGGGACTCCACCCTAGTGCGCTCTGACAGCTCCCAGATCAGAGCCTCGGGACTGTCAGGCATGGGGTGACGGAGGGCCAGGCAAGAATCTGTGCCTCCTCTGAAAGAAGGGAGGGATTCTATGGGGTATAAGGGGGGGGCGGAAACAGTGTTTCCCAATGGGAAGAGTAGGTCAAAAGGGAGAATAGAAGGGTCTCAGCTGTCCCAAAACGACGCTCCCCCAAACCATGCAACTTATAAAAGAAGGGGTACAGAGATCCCACCCCCAGTTTCTTAGGATCTGCTGTGAATGTGGGAAGGGTTTTTGAAGTTTATCAGGATCTGCTGTGAATGTGGGAAGGGGCTGCACATTGACACCCCCCCCCCGGTTTCTTAGGATCTGCTGTGAATGTGGGGGGTTGCAGATACACCCCCCCCAGTTTATTGGGATCTGCTGTGAATGGGGAGGGGTTGCAGATACACCCCCAGTTTCTTAGAATCTGCTGTGAATGTGTGTTTGGGTGTGGGGAGTGCAGAGACCCCCCCAATTTCTTAGGAACTGCCGTGATCCCAAGGGGGGGGTGCTCAGGAAATTAAGAACGTCTACTGGGGGTGTGTGTATGTCATGGGGCTACCCTCCCAAAACTGAAAGTGGGGGGGGAGGATGAAACATAGTACCTGCTCTAGAAAACACATTTGGGGGAGGTCCTCTCTGGTTGTTAGGGACCCTCCCTGTGGAAGGGGGGTTCTATGGGGAGGGGTGCACTGAGATGGGCTGGGGGGAGGGGTCCGTGCCCCAGCTTTCTCCATGCAACTTTTGCAAGAACACCAAGTTTCTTCCTCCCGCCCCCCCCCCCGGAAAAATACTGTACAAGACTCAAGACTTCGGAAGTTTTTTCGAGGAAAGGAATTTAGGAGTGTCCGAGAAGATAAGGAAGGGGAGAGGCAGAGAGAGAGAGAGAGAGAGAGAGAGAGAGAGAGAGAAAGCGGGGTGGGTGGGGGGCGTAGTGGCTTGATCTGCTCCCACCCCGGGAAGCAGGGATCCCCTGCAATTAGTGAGGCAGTGGGGCAGGGCAGCCCCCCAAAAGCAACGCCCGGCTCCAGGGCGGCTCCTTGGCCCCATCGGGGAAAGAGGGCGCCCCGGGAGTCCAAGCAAGGGGGGACTCCTTGCCATGCAAAGGGGGGGTCCCGGTCCCTCCCCCCGACTCACCTCGTCCCACTTGATGAACTTGCTGCCCTTGAGGAGGGTCTCCGGGACCCGCAGGGGCTCCAGCTGGAGCGCGTGCACCCCCGGGCGCGCCCCGGCCATGGCTGCGCGCGCCTGCCCCGGGACCGACCCCCGTGGCGCCCGCGCGGAAGCTGCGGCTGCAGCTGCGGGAGGAGGAGAACTGGGGCGGCCGCGGCTGCCTCTCCCTGGGCCGGGAGGGGCGAGGCGGGGACTGCGGGCGCGGGGGTGGGACCGGCCCGGCAGGAGAAGGAGCTTAAAGAGACAGCCGGGCTCCTCCCGAGGGCGCAGGGGAGGAGGAGGAGGAGGAGGAGACAAAGATCAGTCAGTCCATCAGTAGTATTTATATACCGCTTTTCAACACAAAAGAATAGAATTTAAAAATATATAGAAAGCAAGAAAGGACACCCACTAAAATTCTTTGGAGAATTGGAACAGATAAAAAAAAAAGAAAATATTTCTGTATCCAGCATGTAATTAGTCTGTGGAACTCCTTGCCACGGGATGCGGGGATGATGCCTGGCCTGGGTGCCTTGAAAAGGGGATAGGACAGATTGATAAAAAGATCACCAGGTTCCAAGCCACAGCGGGCATACAACAGCCTCCTGGTTGTAGAAGTGGGCCACTTTCAGGATGTCAGGTGCAAGGGATCCGGTGGGCCACTGTGGGAGACGGGAAACTGGGCTAGATGGGCCTTTTTGCCAGATCCTTTTTGGCAGGGCTGTTCTGATGCTCTTCAAGACTGAGACAAATAAGAGAGATGGGGAAAGAAAAAGATACAGAAAAGAAGCATTTATAGAAAGACAAGAATGAAAGGAAACATGTTAGAGGGGAGGGAAGAAAGGTAAAGCGATCATAGAAAGAATGAGACCACGAGAAAATAGCTAATAAAAAGAAAGGTATAGAAAGAAAGAAAAAAGACACCATAAGATGAGAAAAAGCTCGGAGAATGTTAGAAAACACAGCTGAGAAAGCAAAAATAAGAGCAGAATAAAGAGATAAACATGTACTAGCAAGATGATGTTAAAAAAAGAGTGCAATAAATAATGTAAGAAAAATAAAATAGAAAAAATAAGGATAATAGAAAGCTGTAATAGATAATGGAAAGCTATCCCAAAGTTATATTGGGATACTCTCTTAAAAGTTTATGGAGGAGGGGGAAATGCTGGTATGGGGCTTATCTGGATCCCAGATCTTTAGGGCAGGGTCAAATAGGGAGAATTACGGGTGCTTGTTCTTCAAACACCACATGGGATAGCAGGCATGGGAGACCAGGCAAAATAAAATTGAATTCCCGTGATTGAGAGTTCCTGGCCCTTTAAGGAGGCAGAAGGCACTTTAAGCCTTGGGTGACTGACAATAATAAACCTTGTTCATGCAGAAACCAAGAGGCAAACTGGAGAATTCCCAGCTCTAGGCCCACTCCGAAAACGAGGGAGGCCTAGCTAGCAAAAGGTGGTTATGGCCAGCGACCCGTTGACCTCTGGTTATAGGCCTGGCTAGTTTTTGTTGCCGCATTCAAAACGCTGAACAAGTTGCCAGTCCTCAAGCAAATCTTTTGCACAGGGCTGTAATCGGGACCGTGGAACTGCCAGCGGTGTGATTTGCTGCCAAAGTCCGATGCAATCACAGTTTGTCCTGTTCCGCCACTCAAGGGTTTCCCCCGGTCCAGAGCTCTCCCAGCACTGCAGCCCACCCCGCCGAGCACAAGATATTTAGTGGAATCGTAATATTAAAGCTCCTCTTGGCCGCTTTCCACAAAGGAAATAGCCTTCACTTTCGAGTTTCCAGGGAGTCAGAGGAGAATGTAAACAGGAGGGAGGGGCCACAAGGCCCGTTGCGACGCCTCGAGGACTTCCGCGCTCTCTCTTGCTGGCGCGCTCGAGGGGAACCCCGGAAAAAGACGAGCGTTTTCTGCAGAAGGGCACCCAACAGATTAGAGGCTTGCCTCCGAACGAATCTTGGGTGCGCCTTAATTTGCACAATCAAGGTGGGGCTTAAAAAAGCACTTGAAAGGTGGCGTTGTTGCGAAAGGAGCTTAATTTATTTTGTTGGGATTTCTTTCTGGAAACCCAGTTTATGTGATCTTTTACCCCATCCGTTTCGTGTTGTGGGGTCAGGAAAAGCAATTAGTCCAGTTCCTTACCAGCACACTTACCATATCAAATCAAAAGAATTCAAACGAAAGCCCTCTCAACTGGATTCGACAGTACTAGGTGTGCATATTGCCGGGAAGAAACCCCGGGAAATCCCGAGTACCAGAAGTGGGCCATTTACAAGATGCCATTCT
>JAJKFI010000133.1:1901842-1917164 GCA_029204185.1 Lerista edwardsae | reverse complement strand
GAGTTTCCCGGGGTTTCATCCTGGCAATATGCACACCTAGTACTGTCGAATCCAGTTGAGAGGGCTTTCGTTTGAATTCTTTTGATTTGATATGGTAAGTGCGCTGGACTAAATGGAGAGACCTGGACCAAGGGTCTGACTCAGTGTGGCAGCATCCTATGTTCATTCAGAGCATCTGTAGATTGCTGAGCCCCTGATTTGCAAGCAGAAGGCACCACCTGCTTAATCCCCCTCTCCAAAGAGAAAACGAGGAAACAGCCACTAAAATTGGGCGCCAGGAGCGAACAGACAAAAGAAAATATTTCTTGACTCAGCAGGTAGTTAGTCTGTGGAACTCCTTGCCACAGGATATAGTGATGGTGTCTGACTTTCTGATGTTGTTTTCTTAAAAGCGTGGCTTCCCAGGGTACCAGCTATACCAGCTGGTCTGACTCAGTGTCAAAGCAGACTGGTGAAAAAGATTGTTGGATGTCAAGATTTTCGATCCCACAGTCACATGTTGGCACGCAGAGGACAAACAGATACTCCAAGGTGCTCTTAGAGGTCATGTGTGGGGGAAAAAATGCAAAAATGTCCCTGGATGAGGGCGCAATCCTAAACTGAATTAGGCCAGCATAAGCTAAACCAGCAAAATTTGGCCAGCACGTGGGTCACTGTGAAGTATGTTTGGACCATGGTTGAAGTCAGAGGGGCCAGCACACAGACGTTCGCCATCCTCCCTGACTCTGAGAATGGTCCAAACGTGCTTTACTAAACCTTGTGCTGGCTAAACTTTGCTGGTTTCGCTTATGCTGGCCTAACTCCAGTTTAGGATTGTGCTCTGAGTCTCATCTCCAACCCACCCAGTAGCAGATATATACAAATATTTTTTTTTTCATACAAACAAGTTTCTTTACTCCCACGATCGTTCAAGGAGCGATATTTTAGAATCCAGCTCCTTTTATGGTGAGAAAGCAGGCCTCCCAGCCCCAACTGCGGTTTATTAATGGGGAGTTTATTCAAGTTATTCAAGACACGACGGGTAACGTTTGCTCCCGAGACTCCTAATCTATCTTTTTGGGGCTTGACACTTGTGCGCTAGCGGGAATGGATGTTCTTTTCCCTCTCTCAAAACATCAGAACCAGGGGGCATCCGCTAAAACTGAGGGTTGGGAGAGTGAGAACAGATAAAAGGAAGTACTTTTTTACCCAGCGGGTAGTTAATCTGTGGAACTCTTTGCCACAGGAGGTGGTGATGGCATGTGGTGTGGATGCCTTTAAGAGGGGATTGGATGGATTTCTGGAGGAAAGGTCCATCGTGGGCCATGATGGATTGTGCAACCTCCTTACATTAGTAGTAGGCTACTTCAGAGTACTGGGTGCAAGGGAGTGGCAACAGGATGCAAACATCTTGTTGTCTCATGCCTCCCTGGGGCGCCTGGTGGGCCACTGAGATACAGGAAGCTGGACTAGATGGGCCTTTGGCCTGATCCAGCAGGGCTCTTCTGATGTTCTGATGTTCTTATGATCCTAAATTAAAGGGTGTTGAAAAGAAGGGAAAATTTAAAAAACAGAAAATGGCACAGGCTGGCATCCACCAGGACAGTGATTCTCAAACTTTTTAGACCTGGACTTTTTAGAATGGCACTCGGGTTGGGACCCACCAGAAGTGATGTCATTAACCTGGACATGATGTCATGGCAAGAAGTGGCATCATCAAGAAGGAAGTGACATCATTGTGACATGATCAAGCAACGCTCCTGGAATGCAGGCTGGCATTCTTGGACGGCAGCACTAGCACAACCAGGAAACGTCCTTGGCAGAAAGCGAGAGGAGGACCAAAAGTGACGTAAAAGCCCTGAACTAAAAACGAGATTACAATAAAACCCTCCCTTGAAAATTCAAACTGTGACCAAAGGAACCTGGCAAGAGTCAGGTCTGCAGCTTCCAAGATGCTGCTCCCAGCTTTCCGCAACCCAGCGGACATGGGGTCCTGATCCACAGTTTGAGAAACACTGCACTAAGGAAGATCTTAGGGGGAAGCCACTGGGAGCACAATGCCAACCTGGAGTTAGGACCGCTCTCGGAGTCAGAGAGGGCAGCACACAGATGTACCCCATCCTCCCTGACTCCGAGAGTGGTCCACATTGTCTTTACGGTGTGCCAGCCAAACTTTGCTGGCCTAATTGTGCCGGCCTAACTCCAGGTTAGGAGTGTGCCCTGAGATTAGGAAGGGTGTTTGGAACTCGAGACCACTTCTGAATGGACATCTGCCACTGTGTGTTTTGTGACCCCCAAATGTCCAGTAATCCCACTGGTCCGCCAAAAATTTCAGTATATATTGCCTCAGTTCTCATTCGATCCTGACAACAGCCCTGCAGGAGATGAAGCTTCATGATTAAGGAGGGATTTGAAAGAGGGTCTCCCAGGCAGACAGAGAGCTCAGACCCATAAGAAAGCCTGTCAGTTTGGGCCAAACCTTTGAACCTTCTTGTAGGATAGATTAGCCACTGCTAATTGGCCCTGACTGAGCCAGCCTTGCTACATACTCCCAATCTATAGCCAAAACCAGTTTAGGAGATACCTCCCAATAACCCCATGTGCAAATCTAAGGCAGGCTCTCACCTCTCTGCAGCGTTTGCAAGGAAAGCTTTAAGAAGTGGGAATCGGGACATGCGTTGTGCAGGGGACATGATGCAGGATGACCAAGAGTCAAAGCTTTACACCGGACTAAGGCTGGTTGTCTTTTCCTCACCTCTCAAAGGATGCTATCCCCCATCTTACCTGTTGCTAACTGTGGTCATGGGGAGACCTCGCCATCTAGTGGCAGGTGTGGAGGGCTGCAGGTAAGAGAAGGCGTTTTACAGTGAGGGCCGCCGTGTTTTGTGAGCTAGTTTTTTGAGTGTTTTGTGAGCTAGTTAGGAGCCTGCCAGGGAAGAGAAAAGCTGGAATGCGGCTGGGGTTGTACCCCAGCTACCATCCTGCACCCGTAAAGGAAAATCAGGACATGGCAACTAAACGGATAAAGAACATTCAGCAGCATAAAAATCCAAGTTTCTAGACCTCATGGTTCAAAAGCTACTTCCGTAGGGAATCTCTGGAGCCAGAGGGAGGCTCAGTCAAATTCCCAGTGGCTAGTAGGAAGAGGAGGGAGCTCAAAGAACTCTTTTCCCCCTCTTCATGGCTAGCAGAATTTATTTTGCTGCATCACAAAAGCAAACGCCAGTCAGTTTGCTTCGCATAAAGAAAGCAGAGTGCAGAATCTGGATTAAACAGTGCAGAATTTTGATGCATTTATTTTTAAGCACAAGCACACCCCAAATTATACAGCCCAGATGAGACCAGAATTATTATTTGGAGAGAGAAAAAGGGACCAATACTTTGGATAAATGGGTTTCCTAATTACGTGTAACTGACGTGGGTGGGGAGAGGGACTTGCCAGTGTGGAGCTTTGGCTGGTGGGTCCTGGGTCCTAAAGACTCCGGTTCCTAAAGTTGGAGCTCATCAGCCGGACCTCCCCAACAGGGCGGTTTCCCCCAGCAGCCCTAAACAGTGTCACCCTCTCAGTCACTGCCATTTGGGGGGGCTGCTAAAGGCAAAAAAATAAATAAAACAAAACAGGCCATTCCATGACTCAGAGACGGAAGAGGGGGGGCACTCTGCGCATGTTCAGAGGCACACTCATCCCCACGTGTTGCAATCAGGCCTCCAGAGAAGCCGGTCGAACCTCTTGAGAAAGCTGCAAGGTGTGTTCGGCCTTCCTGGGTGTATCTCCTTTGTCCTTTTTTTTTTCCCCGATCCACTTCTCCACGGAGCCTGAAGGGGGAGATATCAGAAGAGGTTCCCGCCACACACTGGCGGACGTGGGTCTTTTGTTGTGGCAGGCAGGCATGGCTGTCGTGCTCCCCCTCCTACAGGAGAGGAGAGAGAGAGAGAGAGAGACATCCGATTTGTCCAACCTTCCGAGTCGAACAAATTTGCCATGGCAGAAAGAAATGCCCTCCAGGAAAACTCACACCAAAATAAATCTTGGAAGGGCCCACAACGGCACTTTGAAAAAAACCTCTAGGACTATTTTTGCAAACCACGCTGGGATTGGGAAAGGCTCCTCCCGCCTTTCAGCTGCCACAACATCTGCCTGGAAAACCAACCGAGGTTCATGTTCTTACGTTTCCAGTCTCGCTGGGAACAAACCCCGATTCCAGCATCCCACAAACCCGTCCCAAGAGGAGGCCATAAAGAAAAAAAATCCAGAAATTCTGATCCGTGCGTACCCCTTTTTGCTCTACCCACTAGACCACACTACCCTCCGCTCTCCATCCAGGTAGACAATCCTTTTTTTTTTTTCTTTTGCACACCCAGGATGAAAAGGACAGTGTGGGAAAATGAGCATAGAAGCAGCATAGAAGATACAAGATTGGCTCTGACAGCAACCTAAATATAGGTTGTTTTTAAAATAGGACAGAACAGACCATCAAATGGGGAGGGGCTTTGAGCTGGGGGGGGGAAGAAGATCCCAATTTGAAATTAAACCTGCTGCCAGTCAGTGCAGGGCACACAATTCTCATGCGCAGAGTTCCTGGTAGTGTCTCCCACTTAGGGTGCCGTCCTAATCTGGAGTTAGGCTGGTATAGTTAGGCCAGCAAAGTTTGGCCAGCACAAGGGCCACCGTCAAGTATGTTTGGACCACTCTCAGACTCAGTGGAGGCCAGCACACAGACGTGCGCCATCCTCCCCGACTCCGAGAGTGGTCCAAACCCACTTTACGGAGGCCCTTATGCTGGCCAAACTTTGCTGGCCAAACTTTGCCGGCCTCACTCCAGGGTAGGATTGTGTCCTCAGTGTGGCACCTTCCAGTGGAAGCCCAGAGAAGGACACATGATTCTCATGCGCAGCGTTTAATTCTTAGTAGGGTTAAAAGATTTTTCCACTTAAAGGAGTTTCCTTTCCTGGGAAAGGTCTTCCTCTGTCAAACATCCCGGGGAGCCCACTAGACTCAGCTCAGTGAAAAAAAAATCATGTGGATCAATTGCTTTACACATCGAACGAGAGGAGAGGACCCTGCCCCAAGGAGCTTACAATCCAGATAACCCCCATAGAGTAAGGGAAGGGGAATGGAGGCAAGGTTAGCCGCAGGAAGATGTGCATTGAGGTTGATTATCCCTTATCTGGAGTGCTTGGGACGGGAAGGTGCTTGGATTTCAGAATAATTGCATAAATATAGTGAGAAATGCGTCCTCTTGCCGTTTTCATGGTGACCCATTCGGGTGCCTGCTGGCCTCTTGGACATTTTCCAACAATGGCACACTCCACAGAGCAGAGAACTTACAGCCTGCACGTGGGAATGAGCGCAAGGCCTTCTAGTGCTCACACTACAGAAGCCTTTTAAAAAAAGCCTTGGACAAAAATGTCTGGATTTCAGAACCATCTGGATTTCAGAAGTCCGGAAAAGGGATCACGGACCTGTGTTCCAATACAAAAGGAGGAGTCTCTGCCCGCAAGGGGCTTACAATTGAGATAGACGCAAGAGAAATGCTCAAAGGGGCGTGGGGGAAAGAACAGAGATCTAATTCAGGCATCCTGATTCCCCCTTTTCAGGGTTAGGAGATGTAGAAAGTGGCGATACATATTGCATGCGGGAACTATTGATCCGTCGGGTGGTTCGTGGCCAAGGAAGGAGGTGGCCAAAAGCTTCTTCAGAAGTCAAGAGCAGGCTTTGCAAAAGGGGCAGGCTCGGTGGTGCACTTAAGACCCCCCCCCGCCAACGAGGCAGGACGAAAGTGTGCGGTTGAGGGTCCCACTTTTAGTTTTGGCCTGCCCAGCCAAAGTGTCTTGGGTAACCAGCCCGGAAGGCAATTTCTGCTTGCACGGCTGGCCGTCTGTCTGCGCAAAATCAGCCAACGGCCTTACTCAGCTTCCTCTGTTCAAAAGTGCTCCTTGCAGCTGCTGTAGCTTTTCTCCTCCCTGGCAGGAAGTGGCTGAATCGGACTTCTGTTGGGGCCCGAACCACGTGTTCCTCTCCCCCCCCCCTTGCGCTCTCCTCTTGCAACCAGCCTGTATCTTAAAGCCATAGAAATCTTTTCTCCCCCACGATCAGGCCACTTTCCCCAACCGCCCCCACACTGACTCGTACAAAAATGGAGAGGGGGGGGGGGAAAGGAAAGAAACACCACACTTGGTGAGAGCCTGCAGTCCATTTGCACATTCTACTACCACGCTCTTCTCAGCGCAATCCGAACCTGGAGTGAGGCTGGCACAGTTTGGCCAGCATAAGGGCCACCACCGTAAAGCATGTTTGGACCTCTCTTGGAGTCAGAGAGGCCAGCACACAGACGTGCGCCATCCCTCCTGACTCCGAGAGCGGTCCAAACACACTTTACGGTGGCCCTTGGGCCGGCCAAACTCTGCTGGCCTAAACCCAGGTTAGGATTGCGCTTTCAGAATCCTGCATTTCAACCATTTCAAACGGCCACTTTCTTGGGGAGCGGTTCCACGTCTCCTAAGAACGGTGCAACAGTCAGAAATCCAACAGGTTAAGCATCTGCAATTGCGTCACCTGCCGGATATCTGCCAGGCAAGGCAGAGCAGAGCAGAGAATTAAATGTGCTCTGAGCGGTGCGTAATTTGGCATCACAAGGGTGGCCTGTCGGGAGTTGAGATCCGGGTGCCCCATTGAGTGACTGGGAGTGCGGATCGGGGATGATGATTTGGAGTAAACTACTCTGGATGGAAAAACAGCCCTGCCCAAATCTGCAGCGAGGCAAGGAGGACAAACGTCATAAAAACGCAGGCCTCCTCCCCAGAAGCAGATGCATTTGCCACTCAGGCACAGACAAGCGACGTGTCCTGCCGACATGTGTTTTTCTTGTCCGAAGACAAATCTTTTTCTCTCGCCACTCCTTCCCCGCCCAGCTCCCTTCCCGCTGGACCTTTGCCCTCCCCAGATTTGGAAATCTTTCTTAAACTGGCTATACATCTGCCCGCCACAAAGTGGACACGTGGTTGGGGTGGCGGAGAGTCGGGAGGGGGGTGTTTGTTTGCAGAAAAACCCAGCAGCCCTTAACAGGAAAGGTGGGGGGGGGGAGAGACAGAACCCTCCATTCAAACAAGTGGCTTTGATTTTAAACGAATGTGTTGTGTGTCACACGCGCGCGCACACACACACACACATAAACGCACTGAAAGGCTCCCATCGCAGGCCTGTTACTTACCTGGGAGTAAGTTCCAGCAAAGGCCAGCTGGACTGTTTCCAAGTCAACACAGAGAGGCATGTGGAGGGGGGGAGCGCAGCAAACAGCCTATGCGTTCCTGTGCGCTGTAAGCTCTTCGGGGCAGAGCTCTTTGCGAAAGTCCAACCCCCGGCATAGTGGGTTGCAAATCTCACAGCAGCAGCCTAGCCCGGTTTACTCAGCCCCACGCTGTGCTCAGCGGGGCTGGCTTGCTCGCAGGAAAGGGTGCCTAGGAGGGTGGCCCGCGGCCCCGATCCGAAAGCACGCTTACGCCAGGGAGTACGTTCCACTGAGCACAACGGGGCTCGATTCCGAGCAGACACGTGGAGGCGTGCGTTGCCAGAGGGGCTTAGCGTGCACACAGACACGCACATCGTGTGGGTCTCTTTCACACACACACACACACACACGTTTCTATTGTAGAAATGCCTAGAAAGTATAGAAGCCTAAGAGTGTTTGAGCCGGTTCGACGGCGATAAATAAATTTTAAAAGACTCCAATGAAACTAATATAATACAGACTCGAACTTTCCCCCTCCCTCTTTTGGGTAAGGCTGATATATTGCGGGGAGGGGGTGGAAAAGGACAGCCAACACAACATCCTTTTGAGGGGGGGGAGATGGGAGGAAAGAGGAAATTAATTTGCTAGACCGAGACAAAAACGCATTAGAGGCAAATATCGGGGTGTAATAATGGAGAGGCTGGCAGATCGGGGTGGGGTGGGGGGCAGACAGGGGCGGGGGAGGGGCAGACGTGCGGCCCCTTTAAGGGGGCGGGGTGGGGGAGGGAGGGAGACGGAGCCGGCCGCACCGGCGGTGGCAGCAGCGCTAGCAGAAGCGGGACAAAGGGGCTGTCGTGGAAGGGGGTTCCGGGCGGATCGGAACCGGGATCGGGCTGGCCGTGGAAACGAAGCGAAGCAGCTGCGCCCGGAGGGCGGATCTGGGCGGAGAGCGAAACCGGTTTGCGGTGCTGCAAGCAGGGAGGAGGCAAAAAGAAAGACAAGGAGGAGGAGGAGTTTGGGCGGTTCTGATCCGGAGCCGAGCCTTTGGGGGTTGGTGAAGCAGCACGAGGAGATCCGGATCAGGAATCGGAGTCGCTCGCACGTGGATCTGGGAAAGGGGAGCGAAAGCGGGGCGAAAGAGGAGGCAGCCGCGCCCCCCCCCCCACCCCCACCCTGCCGGTTCAGCCCTCCTTGCCGGCTCGGTTCACACGTGGTCCTGCTGCGCTTCGGTTCTGGTGCCGGTTCGAGACAGCCCCGCCGGAGACGCGCCCGCCGCCCGGAGGCAAAGGAGCGAGAGCGAAACCGGAGCGGCTCCGGTTCTGGTGCCGCTTCTCGGGGGACCCGATCGGGGCGGATCCGGTTTCGGAGCGCACGTGAGAAGGAGGAGGCGGAGGAGGCGAGGGAGCAGCCCGGCGAGAAAGCGGAGTCGCTCCGCTTCTCCTTCGTTGCTTTTGTGTTCTTTCTGTTTTTGGAGGGGGGAGCGCTTGCGCGCCGGAGTCGATTCGGTTCGGATGGCGGCGCCTTGCAGCCCGGAGAGCGGCGCGGCGGCAGCTGGGGGGACGGGGCCCCGCGTGTATTTCCAGAGCCCCCCAGCGGGAGAAACTGGCACGGAGGAAGAGGAGGGCCCGGTGCGGCGCCAGGGCCGAGTCACGGTGAAATACGATCGCAAAGAACTCCGCAAGAGGCTGCACTTGGAGGAGTGGATCCTGGAGCAGCTGACCGTCCTGTACGACTGCCAGGTACGTTTCCCCACTGCTCTCCTGCCCCCCAACCCCCAGCCCCTCCTGACCTGGCCCTAAATTGAGCCAAGCCCTCCCCTGTGATCTCTGCCTAAATTTCCACCCACCCCCCTACCCCCAATCATATTCCTTTTATTTCTAGATAATACCATCTCAGTGCATGAAGGCTGCAAGTCTCTGCCCGCAAGGAGCTTGCAATCTTCTGTCTCTAGCGGGGAAGGGGGAGGGACCCCATGGCGGACGCTCCTGCCTCCGTACACCCACCCCACCCCACCCCACCCCCAACCATCTGTAGCGGAAGTGCTAAAAAAAAAAAGTATGATTTTGGACATAAAATCATCTGGAGGGGACAAAGAACGCAATTCACGCCCCACAGACTTTGGAGCAAAAGCTCCAACTGTTGGCTGCTGTTCTATATATTAAATGGGGCGTCTCTCTCTGTGTGTGATAACCCATGTCTGTGGGGCCTGTGTAAATCCAGACCACTCCTGGGTGCCCCCTTATTCCTTCCATAGCCCCACATACGTATGGAGGTTGCCCATATGTCAACATTTTTAAACGATCTGTCTTGCCAAGTCCCTGTCTGCAAGGGTTTGCCCCCCCCCAACACACCCTTTCCACCCCCAATGCGCCCCCATTATCTACAGATTCTCCCCCCCACCCCCAGCTTTGGAGGGGCTGGCCAGCTACTCTCAGCCCGCCCCTCCTCTCCTGCTTCTTTGTTATGGCCTCTTGCACAATGAGGACTGGCGGCTTGCAAAGTGGGGACTCCCCAACGGGGGAGCACCATCCACCAGAAGGAAGTGGTTCCATTTGAATTGGGATCGGAGCTTCCTCCCCCGCCCCTGGAACTCCTTGTCCCATGGCTCCCTTTGGACCCAGAGATTCTTGTGGGGCCTGCATAATCTTGCTTATTGCGGGGGGGGGGGCTCTGCTTTGGCATGTCTTCCCCCGCCAGGCAGCCTGCTACCCCTCATCTCTCCACCAAACCTCTCCTGAAATCTGATGGGGGGTCCTTTTGATTTAATAACGCCCCTTGTTCCCACCCCAAAGAGCTGGTGTCTGGATGGTGCTGCCCGGCAGAGTCCCCCCCCCATGTTATGTGCCCCCCATCATTTTATACCCACCTGTTTCCTCTTCATTCTTTCTCCCCCTGTGTGCCCACTATGGGGCAGCCATGCGGAATTGGCCCACCCCCACCACCCAGCAAACACCCCATGGTTCCCCACTGCTTGATTCATCCCCCCCCCAATTCCAAAAACTGACTTAACTACACCAGGAGGAACATCTCCCCCTTTCCTGCTCCTTCCCTCCCCACATCCCCAGACAGAGTGATGGGGGCCATTGTTCTTTCCACCGGCGTCTGAAGGTCGCTTAAGGTCATTGGGACACTGTCCTTCTTGGCCGGCCGGAGCGCACCCCTCCCACCCCTTGTGAAAAGCGCATGTTGGAAAAACTCCCCTCCCAACCCCTCCTTCCCCCTCTTCCCCCAGAGAGGAAGGGGCGGGAACAAGATCCCGACAAAATTTCCTCTGGTGTGGGTCTGCTTGCAAAGGGGCTGGCTTGGGCTGGAGGGGGGCTCTGTCCCTGCGCTCTGAAACCCCATGGGGTGTCTTCTTTGAGAAATTGGACTGGCACATGCAGCTGTTTCTGGAGAGGAGCAGCTGTCCTCATATGGGGGGGGGGCGTTGTTCCATTTTCCACCTTCAACTTTCTTAGATTCTTGTGCTTGTGGCTTCAGACAGACTGAGATTATTTAAGGGGGGGAGGAGAAAGAAGCAGGCTATGTTCTCTTGCCCATTCTTCGCCACAATTCTATGGCTCCCAGTGCCAACCAAGAGGCCGAGGGATGTCGCCACACCCCCTATGGCCGCCTGCTGGCTTTGCCTAGGATTCGAACCCAAGACCAAGTCTCAATTCTGTCCTCCAGACTGCAGTGGTGGTGTCTACTTTTGCCTATCTCTTCTGTCTCCCCCTCCCCACAACCCCAGCCTAACGCCATCTGGCAGCCTGCCACCACGACCACCCCCACCCCAGGCAGGGTGTGTGTGTGTGTGTGTGTGTGTGTGTGTGTGTGTGTGTGTGTAATGAGTCTGGGGCGGGGGGAATTGGATTTCGTTGGCCATATGGGATCTTGTGTCTGAGGAGGCTAATGGGGCAAGCAAGACTCTGTAAGTAGCTGGGGGCAAGCGCTGGGAGCTTAGCGGAGGTTCCGGCACCTTCCGCCACTTCCTGTCCAAACACGCGAGTCGAGGACGAGCCAGGAAATTCATAACCGCCGTTCTTGTGTGTGCTCAGATGACCTGATTACCTTTGTCCCCGTTTCAGTGCAAAAACAAAAAAAGCGTACCTCCTTTGTTAATTCTCCGAAATATCCCTCAATGCTTCCCTTGTTAGCCGACTGCGCTGTCGGAACAAAGCTCGAGTGATGCAAGGTTAATACAGGGCGAGGGAGGGGAACTGGTTGGGGCAATTCCCAGCATGCATTGTGCAAGAGGAGGCATTTGCATCCCGCGGGGGTGGGACAGGGCAGATCCCCGTTAAAGACAGCGCCTGTCAGCAAATTGTGCCAATTAAATCTGCATCTGTTTTTATGGAGTCCTGAAAGGGGAGAAGTCTTCTTTTTTGTTCTTTGAAAGTGCCCATGTGTGGCCTGTCTTAGAAGAAGCATTCCCGCCGCTGTGCGGGAGAGGAAGAGGGGAATGCCTCTTCTACGGCGTCATTCCTTCCTCTGCAAAGTGGGATGCTTCTTCCAAGTTGGCTTTCCCGCCTCTGCTTGTGAGGGTGAAGAGGAATGCCTCTTCCGTGACAGCAGTCCTTCCTCTGCACGTGAAAGGGGGATGCTTCTTCCAAGATGGCATGTGAACTCTCACGTTCTCCCCTATTTTATCTTCTCCTAATAGAATCTCCTACTTTATCTTCACTACAGCCTTGCTGGGTTGGTTAAGCAGGGAATGAGAGTGAGAGCAAGAGACTGGCCAACAGCCCAGACTTGCCCAATAAGCCTCATGGCTAAAGAGATTTGAACTCGTGGCCCAGGTTCCCACTTCCACTCTCTAAATGGGATCTTTGTGTGGTTTTTGTCCTCTCCCAGGAAGAAGAAATTCCGGAACTGGAAATCGATGTCGATGAGTTACTAGACATGGAGAGTGACGAATCCCGGAGTGCCCGGGTGAAGGTAGGGGCAGAGGAGAGGGTGGCTGGCTGTGATGATGGGGTGCCTGTCCCCAGTCCAGCCACCGTCCTTGTGAGGTGGGCACTGGAAAAATGCTGTAACATCCGAGGGTGCTGCTGCCGAAAGAGTCAGCCCCTTGGTGGATGTAGCTCAGCGTCGTCGGGCACTGGCTGGCAGCAGCTCTCCAGTTTCCTGACAAGGGCTGTTTCCCTGCCCTGCTTGGAGACGCTGCTGGGGGTCGAGCCTGGATCCTTCTGCACGGAAAACTGAGCTTTACTGCTGTCTTGCGGCCCCCTTCAGCATTCCTGCAGCCAAGGGGCTGTGCGTGTGTGTGTGTGTGTGTGTGTGTGTGTGTGTGTGTGTCATGGATAGGTGACTGCGGTTTTGCAGGCCCCCATGCAAGTGCAGAGAGTGTGCTTGAGGCATGTTCGGTCAGTCCTCTTTACCTGCAACCTCACTTATCTGTGAGGGGCAGAATTGCTACTTTCCTCATTATCCGCGCCTCTGTCCTCATTATCCACTCTGCAGAGCTCTTCCCGAGGCTGCAGGGTCCTTCAAAATGGCACCTGTGGCCAGTGCTGACCCCTTTAAACTGGTCGGCAGAAGCATCCTTTAGGGGTCCCTGCTGGTCGCAGGTGCCGTTCGGAAGCTCCCTGCAGCCTCCAGAAGGGCTCTGCAGCCTCTGGAGATCTTTGGGCAGTTCCTGCTGCACTCTGCCGGCTTCCTGAGGGTCTCTGCTGGATTCTTCTGATAAGGGACTCCACATGGATCCCCCAGGGTTTTGTGAATTCGCTATCCCCGAGGATTTCCAGGAACCGAACCCTCGCAGATAATGAGGATTGACTGTATTATAAAAGGGGCGTTTTCCTTATACATAGTTTAATGACCGCCCCCTCCCTGTGGTTACCAGAATCTGGGAGGGCAGGGTCTTTGTGCCACAAGAACTCACTTGGGGGTCGTACCAGCCTCCCTGTACTTCAGATCGCACCCCCCCCCCCAGACATGACCGGAAATTGCTGGGACGGCCCAGAAGTGGCTCCTGGTCCTGTCTTGGGGGCATGGGCTCAGCCTCCGCAGATGCTCAAATCCATGGCTGCCGAGACCACCGATAAGGCGGGCCCCCAAACTGCAGAGGGGGGGGGGTCTCTATTGCGGTCCTGGCTAAACATCAGGGTGGGATGGAGCTTGGAGGGCGCCGTGTCTGACTAAACCTCTCTCTCCTCCATAGGAACTGCTAGTTGACTGTTACAAGCCCACAGAGGTGAGTGTTTTGCTCTCTCTTGGCCCCCTTTCCTGGCAAACCCTTCCCCCCCCCCTGGTCTTTTCCCGTCCTCCCGGGCAAGGGAGGGGGCCGGTTCAAGTCCAGGCCTCCCTTCCCTTCCCGGCAGCTGCTAGCCTGGGCAGACAGATAAGCAGCAGGTGGTTCCCCCTCTCTGGTTCCTTCTCCCACAGCAGAGAGCAGAGCTCTTGCCTGCTTCATCACCTGTTGGAGGGGGGGGTGCATCTGTGGCCTCCCAGCTGACCCCCCCCAGCCCTGGGGAGTTGATCTCCTATACAGGGGGACAACCCCCCCCCACACACACACACAAAAGCAAGGACACAAACCCTTCACTTTGTACTCCTGGTGGGGTAATTCCGGAACCGCTTTGCCAGATGGGTCCAAAAGTCCACCGTGTTCAGCATCCGCTTCCAGGAATCGCTTTCCCTCGCTCTTTGCCCCCCAAGGCTGAGGTCCGCCGCCCCTGAACCTGGTGGTTTGAGCTAAGAAAGGCCTGTGGAATCGAGACTGTTTCCCGTCTTACCCAGGGGCACCCAGGAAGCACATAACCAGGAAACGGGAGGCTACCGATAAGTTGTTCTTGCAAATGCCTTTCCCGTTATTTGTCCCCAGACTCTTCTGTGCTGGGGTAGACCGCCCCTGGGCGTGGAGGCTCCGTCAAAGCACCCCAACTACTCGATCTGCAGCCTTGCAGAAATGTGTGTGTCCAGGGTCGACAATCACTGGACAATCCCAGGCATTCTCCCGCCTGCCCCATGGCCCTTGAGCTGGGGCCTTGCTTTTTCCTGGCCTGGCCCTTAGGGCCAAAAGCTTGCCCCATTGCTTAGCAGGTGGGGGAGCCAGGTCCTCTTGCCCACCATCCCCCCCTGTACAGTGCGCTATCTTTTTTTTTTTAATTGCCTATGCTGGCGGGAATCTTGTGGCTGGGAGTTCCAAAGGTCTATGACAGAGAATTGCCGATTTAATACACTGCTCATCTCAGTGAGGAGGAGGGTTAAAGAGAGCCAGCCCGGCCGCCTTTTGAAGCTGTGATTTTTGGATCTAGGAGCGGGGCTGCCTCTTGACACACGCTTTCCTTCCCCCCCCCTTATCTCTTGTTTTCCTTCTCTAGGTATTTGTGGCAGACTTGCTAGATAAGATCCGAGGAATGCAGAAACTGAGCACACCGCAGAAGAAGTGAGCAGCGAGCTGGGCGTTCCCGTCGCGACCCTCTTTCCTCTTGGGAGGGGTTTCATGCTCAAACTCTGGCTATGTTCGGTCTGAGGGAAGGGGGTGCTTTTGCGGGGGACTGGGAGGCTGGTGGAGGCATCCGTTACTGCCCCCCCTGCGAGAGAGGGGAGACCCTACTTTTGGGGGGGTGCTCTGATAATCAAAACCACCCGGACACCTGTTTTAGCAATATCCACCTGTGCGCCCCCCCCCGTCTTCCAACCTGTGAGCACGGGAGCAAGGAGAGGAACGTGTGTTCTCTGGGGGAGGCGGCGAGAGGGGGAAACCATAGTAGGCTCTTGGGTTTTGTTTTGTAATTATTGTGTTTTTATATAAATTTAATAAAGACGTTTTGAACACAGGGGGCAGGCGTGGCGAGAGCAAAACTGTTCCGGCTCCGGGGGAGGCGGCTGCCAGCCAGGGCTCGACCAGGCTGAGCCAGAGGGACCAAGGACCCGACTCGACTCGGTGTGGCAGCATATTCGTGTAGGGCCGGGAAAGGCTCCCTGCTTAATCCCCCCCCCCCAAAAGGAAAACTAGGGGACATCCACTAAGAGCACAATCCTAACCTGGAGTTTGGCCGTCACAAGGGCCACCGTCAAGTCTGGCTGGACCACTCTGAGTCCAAGGCCAGCACACAGCCGTGCGCCACCCTCCCTGACTCTGAGAGTGGTCCAAACGCCACTCCCTTGTCTCTGGCATTCTGAGGTAA
>JAJKFI010000133.1:1863441-1901832 GCA_029204185.1 Lerista edwardsae | reverse complement strand
AAACGCCACTCCCTTGTCTCTGGCATTCTGAGGTAAATTTCTGAGGTAAATATGAGGTAAATAAAGCAAAGTTTGGCCAGCACGAGGGACACCGTCAAGTATGTTTGGACCCCTCTCGAAGTCAGAGAGGCCAGCACACAGACGTGCGCCACCCTCCCTGCCTCCGAAAGTGGTCCAAACGCGCTTAACGGTGGCCCTTGCGCCGGCCAGACTGTGCCGGCCTCACTCCAGGTTAGGATTGCGCCCTCGGTCTTCTTATTGACCTACTGATCCGAGGAGGATGGCGCACAGACACTCCCTGGCAGGGCTGCTCCCCGCCCTCTTCTGACCCACATTTCTGCTCACAGCTGGAGGCGCCACTGACCTACACCTGCAGGGTTGAGGCCAGGCAGCCCCACCCCTTGCAGCGGGGCCCAGAAATGCTCACTTTGGCAGCTCCAGCGTGGGGAGAGGCGAGGCTCTGCCCCCCACTGCCCCCCCTCCCTGCAGCGCACACGAACGGCCACGGCAGCTGCCGAGCGCAGGTCCCCAAGTTGGCAACGTGTTCCCCCCGGGGAGGCCCTTCCCCGCCCGCCGGCTGTGGCTGAACTCAGCGCGGAAAGAATGTCTGCTGGGGCCTGGAACTAATCGGGGCTTCGTGTTTCCGGCCTGAAGTCACCAGGCTCGGCAAACGGCCTGCCCGGGGCCTGCTCCCTTTTCCACGTGGCTCCCCGGCCGCATCTGGGCAGCTTTCAGGGCCTGGTGGAGAGGGAGGCTGGCCCACGGCCTGAAGGGGAAGGCGGCCAGGAGAGGAGGCACTGCCACTGCCGCTCCTGCAGGCTTCAAAACACCTCTTGCTTCCCAGGCAGCCACCAAGGGGGGGGGTTCTTCCGAGGGGGGCAGCCCCACTGCTCGGGGAAAAGGCCCACACAAGCCCCTCCTGCCTGGGCCAAGTGAATCAAGTGTCTTCTCAATTCATTCATGTTGTACGTAAAGCAGGGGAATAAAATGCTGTTCTCAAAAGAGACAAAACAACAGGCACTTGGGGGGGGCGAGATTTCCCCCACTGCAATGCAGAATCCAATTTCTTGATTTGGGGGGCGGGGGGGGAGAGAGACACACATGGCTGCTCTAGCAGGGTGGCTGGCGGCTAGGAAGACCGGGCTGTGAATTGGGCCCACGTGCAGCCCCCTGCCTCTGCTGTGTAGTTCACGGGGTGGCCTTCAGCCAACTGCTCCCTCTTGGAACTCGATCTTCCCGGGCTGCAGTATGGGGGTAATCAAGCTGACCTGGTTTGTCAAGGCAGCAGCAGCCTGAATTAAGCAGCTTTCTAGTCCTCAGGGCGTAGAGGCCGGACTCGACTCGGCAGGGTGGAAACTGGATGCTGGCCATTGACTCTGAGCAAAGTGTCTGGAGGGTGGGGCAAACCTGCTAATGGCGCAGAGCTCTCGTTCCTCCACCACCCTCACAGGAGCAGCGATGTCACAGGTGCAAATTTAACGCCCTTTGTGTAATCTAGGAAGGCTGCAACATTTGTGCGCCAAATGGTTATTTTTGGGGGGTGTAGGCTGGGGGCACACAACTGCCGTTAAATAAAGAAGGCTAGGCAGAAGACTACCTGGCCTTCTCTCCCTCTCCAGGTATGTTCCCAGACACCTGGAAGTTCCTTGTTGGGCTCTGTTATGCTTCACATAAGAGCCACGTGCGATAAAACCTTCCGATGGTTGAAGAGCCGCCATCTTTACGAAGCATTTCAACCCTTAAAATATACGTATTTTGACCCCATTAACGTGAAGCTTGTGTTGTCAGCCACTGGGCTCCTGGTGTAGAGTCGGTCGGTAATTACAGCCACCCAAAACCTGGAACCAAGGAACACCCCCCCCCCAAACACACACCCCCTTCCCCGTCCTGACCCATGCCAGATTTGCCCACAGATCACAGCAGAACTCTGGTCTGTGCTTTTATTTGGCCCGCTCCATTCTCAACGTGAACACAGCCCCAGTGCTTCTGTGGTCCCCCCTCCCCCTCGCGCATGCGCCCCTCCCCCGAAGTGATGTCGCTACAGTTCCTGCCGCCGCTCGATCTTCAGCAGTTCAACTTCAAAAATCAACGTTGCTCCTCCTACAAAAAAAAATTCGGAAAGGGAGAGAGAGAGAGATTGAGAAGGGGGGCACTCCTGAATGTGGGTGCGGATAAGCACCGAGTCCTGCTCACCCTTCCCTCCCCCACACCATGTGCATCGGGGTCCCCTGGAAGTCTGATGGGACTGGACAGCCACTAGTTTTTGGTCCCTCCTTCCAAGATATTGAAAATGCCAGCATGGAGGAGCAAGTAAAGAACTACTAAAATGCTGTTGCTGTTCCGGCTGCTAATACACCTTGCCGAACATGGGAGGGACATCCATATAAGCCACCCCCCCATGTCTGGAAACCACAGGGGGGGGGGGCCAGGTACGAGAGAGAGAGTGTGTCTCACCTGGAATTTTGGGTGGTGCCCCTCGGTCCCCGTAACCTGGGAGCAAAAAGAGAGTGCAGTCATCCCCAGAGATCAACATATCACAAGGAGGAGAAACGGCAGCCACAAGTCTGTTCGTCTCCCCTCCAGCCAACCCCCACCCCGGTGAACATGGCTCAGATGCAGCAAGCCTAATTACATGTCCCCCCCGCCCCTCCCCAGCAATCAAAGCCCTTCCCGACTCCTCACCCAGCTCAGAAGGAATCACCAGTTTCCGCTTCTCGCCCTCGCACATCCTGGAAGGACCAGAGAGAGAGAGAGAGAGCACAAAATGCACTTATCAACTAAGCACAAAGCCGTCCTGCTTGACTCATGAGGACTAGCGCCTTGGCTCTAACAAACCAATAGACAACCAAGGTTTCTCAAGACCCCAAGGCAGCAATGGTGTGTGTGTGTGGGGGGGAGGCTTCCGACATCCTCTGGCGAAAGGGAGGTGAGCTTCTGGAGGAGCCCATTCTTCAGGACACGGCTGCCTGTGGAGTTGGGTCTTTAGCTTCTGCCAGCACGGACTGGCAGCAGCAGTTCTTAGACAAGGGATTTTCTTGTGCCATCCTGGAAATGCTCTCCTGGTCTTACCCCAGCAGGCCCTGATCCCAGCCTTTGATGACTTGGCCCGTCCCCAGGGTGAAGATGAACGGCTGGTCGCGGGTCAGGCTGCTGTCAAATTCTGTCCCATCTTCCAGCTTTCCCTGTAGGGAAGAAGCGGGGGGAACGAGCGACGCTTTCTCAAAAACAGCAGGTGCAATCACAAAACCGGCAGCCACGTCTTGTGGCACGCCTTAAAGCGACAGTCTCCAAACCGCAGATCTCTGTGCACGGGGAAAGCCTTCCCCGTCTGGAGGGGAAGGCGCGGATCGTTCTGTCGCGCGGCTGCTTCATTCTTCAACCGACTGGCTGGAAGGGACGCTCTGGGCATTCGCGTCTACGCTGCACAGACTTCTGGGATGCAGAGCCATAGACGCAAATGCCCAGAGAGTACCTTCCAACTGGCCTCCGGAAAAGGGAGCGATGGAACAATCTGCACCACTCGCAATGGGGAAAGCTTTCCCCATGCACCGGATCTGGCCCACGGGCCGTAGTTTGAAGGCCTCTGCCCTAGAGCCATGTGAGGTCATAGGGCGTGCTGGCCAATGCAGCCCTTGTTCAGTTGTAAATGGAAAGTGTCAGCGATTTTCCTAAATGGACCCTCCCCGCCATTCCTGTTCGATTGTTCTTCCCCCCCCCCCCCCGGTTGTTTTAATGTTTACATCGCAATGTGGTTTTAGGTTTTGTAAGCTGCTTTGAGCGCCCTTCTGGGGAGCAAAGCGGGATACAAATTGAGGAAACAAACAAAGTCATGCACCGATAACAAACACATCGCTTTGGGGTTTGTGAACAAGCAGCCCAAAACACAAACAAGCAAAAGGAGAGCCGGCAAGATAAACACAGCAGATATGAGGCGTGGCAAGGAGAATGGGAAAGTTTCCACTGCCTGCTGCGTGGGCCTCGTGGCACCTAGGCCCACGTCAGCCTGAAAAGTTTCCAGGTGCCACCCTCAAACTCGTGCTCTGCCTGCAGGCAAGATCAGGGACAACCGCCAAGGGTGGGACCGGGGGTGAATCACCCAGGAACTGTGCCTGGCTGAAACACACCCGTGCAATGGCAGAGCTATGCCCGCTACAGGGCTCCAAATTTAGAGGCAGAGGGAAAGGCGAGGGCTTGCTCACCCTCCTCCCTCAATGGCCAGCTGTAGCCGCACCCCCACCCTGGCCCCAGCTGCAATGCAAGGGGGCGCTTTCTGATGGTCGCCTTTGTGGTGAGCGGAACTGTGGAACTCTCTGCCACATGAGGCACACCGAAAGGGCCGAGGAAAGAGCTGACTGGTCCAAGCAGGTGCAAAGACGTAAACAAGCACCCCCCCCACACACACTTTGCCCCAGAAGCCTCAGGGAAACCCACCGCCTCCCAAGTCTCAGGGTGCCCCACTCTGCCACGCAGCACTCACCGTGTAATGCATATGGAGAACGTCTCCCTTCCGGGATTTGACTGCGCAGTTGTCTACCCGCTTCTTGACCCCAATCTGCAGCTTCTGCTTGCCTTCCGTGCCCCACGCCGGCGAGCAGAGCGCCCACAGGGCCAGGGTGAGCAGCGCCGTTCCTTGGTTCACCTGCATCTCGGAAGCCCCTGCAAACACAGACCGGTTAGCCGGGGACGGCCGCTCAGACCCGCTACTCCCGACCCCTCCTCAACCAAGAACGAGGGAAAGGAGCTCCCAAACACGCAACCCCAATCTCTCCCCCCCCCACTCCATGCCATATACATATATACGGAGGGGGCTCTGCTCCTTCAAGCCCCCCACCCCCACCCCCTCACCATCTTTCTCCCGCACATCACGGACCTTCCTCACTCCAAGGCTGCATTCACAAGAGACGCACAGACTGCTGCTGTTTCCCCATCGCCGTGCCATGACAGCCCTCCAACCAGCACGTTGCACGTTTCCATGTGCTCTGGAAGGCCACGCCCACCACCAAGCATGCGGGAGGGACAGGAGCACCATGCTGCTTTGGGCTTGGTTTCAATCAAGGCAATTAAGCAATCGGTACGTTTTCTTCCTTCCATAAGGCCAGAATAGCCAGCCACAACATTTTCGGGTGCGGTCTTTAGACGTGTGCACGGGTCAGACAAAACTGGCAGGCTCAGAGGGGTTCTCCTTTGAACCCCCCCAAACCTCTTGGATAATTCCCAGGGGCCTGGGCAGTCCAGACCCCCACCCCCTAAAAAAAAAAAAAATGAGGACTAGGAGCGTGTGAAGATCAATTCTCAGTTCTGTCCAGCTCTAGCTCCTAAATGTTTGGTGCCGGCTGGGGAAATTTGAAAGATCAACCCCAGTTTTGTCATTCCGCACAAGGCGATTAGCGACTAAGGGGGGGGGGGTCTTGTGTGACTGCAGCCTGGAGTGGTACCCTCACCCCGGAGGAAGGACTGGGGGCCCCCCAAGAGAGGAAAAGGGTCACATCCTTGGGCTGAGCCATTGCTAGGGGGGCAAGGCCCCCCAGCATCCAACCTCATCATTCTCCTCTCCTTTTACGTGGCACCCCAGACCCAAAGGATAGAAGGCCACCCACCCAATTCTGACCTCTTTTCCCAGATGCTTAAACATGCACGTGTTCCTCTTGAAAGTCCCAACTGCCACACACACACACACACACACACACACTCTCCCGGCTCCTACCCTGGCATGCAACAGCGCGCAGTCCATCCCGGCCCCCCCAGGGAGCCTCCGGACCCCGACTTACCCATGCAGCCATAGGCGACTCAGCTCCGTCCCCTCCCCTGGTGGCGGCAGCCGCAGCCACCACATTCCAGAGTCTCTCAAGGGATCCTGGGGTGTGGCTGCCTCCCTCCCCCTAGAAAAAACCTGGCCACCTGAGCCCACCTTGCTCTTCACTCTCTCCCCCTAGCGTGAGCCTGGCCTTTCCTCCCCGCCCTCCCGTGCCTGAGTGGTCTCCCTCCCCCAACCCACGCCCTCCCCGGACAATCCCCCTACATGCCCCTTAAGATACCCCGTACCCCCCTTCCCCTCGCCCGCCTTTCCGGGAGCCCTCCTTGCGAAAGGTCCAAACCCTGGTCTCCTCGGCCTCCTCTTCGTCACAGTTCGTCACCTTGGCCCAGACCCACATGATGCCGGCCCCCGACGGGTCCCTCACTTTGTGCACCCAGACATCCGCAGGCCCCCCTCCAGCCGGGGCCGGCTTCTCCCGGGGGACCCAGACCTGGCCGAGGTCTGAGGAGCCCACCACCCCGCGGGTGTCTGTGCCCCAATCCCTGTGCCTCCTCTGGGGGGCCGCCCCTCCCTGCGACCAGGACAATCCTGTTCCGTCGGGGGCTCTGGCTGGCTTGCGGGGCACCCAGACCTGGCCAGAGGCCTCCACAGGGGCCCGGCTCCACTCCTTGGGGGCCCATACAGCGGCCCCCACGCCAGGGTCTCGCTTGGCCCCCTCGTGCCCGGAGACGTCCCCAGACCGGCTGTGGCGGACCCGCACCGCCTGGCCCCGCCGGACCTCCCCGGGCTCCCTGGCCCCCAGCTCCACGCTGCAGGACCGCCGGCTGCCCACCTCCCGGGGAAGGTCCCCGCCCTTGGAGCTCAGGGCCACGCACGACTGGCAGCGCGCCCGGGGCCTGGGCGTGCCCCGCTTGTGGGCCGCCCCCCGAGGGCTCCCTGCACCCCCAGGAGCAGCCCCTGGGGGGTCTTCCTCCCACCACAGGCCCAGAGCCCCCCCACTGCCTAGGGGGCCCCCAGACCCACAGCCGACCCCCTTTTCTGCCTGGGGGCCCTGCACGTGCCCCAGCCTCTCCTGGGGCCACTCTGGGGGCGGCGCCTCGGACGCCTGGGTCCCACCACTCTCAGGGCCCCCCCTGCCTGGACCCCAGGATACCTGGACCCCCACGTCCCTGAGCTCCAGCTTGGGGGCGCCCTGGGCCGCCCCCCGCCCCCAGAGCTCTCCCTCGCCCCCCCACTTGGAGGCCTCGGACGCCTGGGTCCCTCCTGGACTGCTGGGGTCCCCCGCCTCCCCCCACCCCACCCCCTGGGGCTGCCCCCTCTCTGGGACTACAGCCTGCCTCTGCTGCTGCTGCCTCCCTTCGGCCTCCCCGCGTCTCCTAGGCAACCCCCTCCCCTGGCCCCCCCTTTCCTCAGGACCCCCCATCCCCCCCTCTCACCTCTCCTGGCCTCGCCGAATACCACCCCCCCTCTGCGCATGCGCGCCCCGGACACGGCGATTGGCGGACAGGGCGCGACGCCGACACGGCGGGCGCCATCTTTGTTTCTGGTGGGAGCCTCAGTCACGAGCCGCGATGCGGGTCACGTGACATTCCCCATTCCCCGCCCCTCAAAAAAAAATATATATAACAATAATTCCTTCGGATAATGCAGCCGGACCGTATGCGAAGCGTTCAGTAGACAACAACTTTACTCCCTCAAGATATGTAAGAATCAAGGAAATTAGTAAGATTCAAGACATGGTTTCCGCCTCCGTCCTTACGTCACTTCCTGTCCAAACTGGTGTTTGCGCCTGTGGAGGCTATCTAACATCCTTGGTGGAGGCGGACCAAGGAGGCGGACGGGCTTCCGTGGGCGTGGCTAAGTGTCAGCGCGCCCCCTGGCGTTGGGCAGGAGGAGAGCAAGCAGCGGGCGTGGGCGTCGTCACGCATTTGTCACAGGGGTGCAACGTGCATATTTAGTTCTCGTGCATCTGACTTCTCGCCTCCCCTTGATTAATTGATTCGAACTGATAAATTAAATTACATCCTGTTAATCAGTGCTAATCACTGAGAGGGATTTAATTCTCGTTTTGCATTTAAATTAATTCTGATTAATAGACTGCCTAACCTGCCTTTTAGTCCAGGCTCTCCAAAGCGCAGCTATCTTGGAGTGTGTGCTCGGTGGTTTTTATTAATGTATTTTAAAAGATAGATACGCACAATGTTTTTTTCCCCCTTAGATTTAAATCTTCAGGGATCTCATTGATTTACCTCTGCAGAAAAAAATGGGGGGGGGGGCTGCAACACTTACCTGGGCGCAAATTTAACTGAACTCAGTGGAGCTTACTTCTGAATTTAAATATGCAGTACATTTCTAGGGATGAAATCCTATTAACGCTTTCCTGGAGGTAAGCCCCATGGAACGCAATAGGGCTGGCTTCTACTGCTTTATGCACAATTTCCCAGGCTTGCTTTTCTAACATTTTCACTTAGGGGGCTGTCAAGCCCTATTGTGTGCACATGTGCCCATTTTACAGATTGGGAGCACTGAGGCAGAGAGACTGAGCTGTGAATATAAGTCAGGGGAAGGAACCCAGATCTCACACCTCCTGCCTAGCAGACCACAGAGGATCTCATTGTACCCCTTGACAGGCAGAATTCTATGGCCTTCCCTTCAGTCCCTCGACCTCAAGGACCTGCCTAAGACTTTGATCATTAACACCCTTTGCAATTCCATTATCCTCTGAACACTGACCTCCGGGGTCACTTAATCCCATGCAGTATTTGGACTTTCCTATCCTTGGACAATCTATACAATTCAAGGTAACCCCACCTCCCCTTCACACAACCTCCTCGACCTTTCTCATTATGTGCCTAGAGTCACCCTTTGACCCCCCAGCGCCCAGATCCCCTGTAATGTGACCTCCGTTCTGTGTTCTCACCAGAAAACAGTGAGTTTTCTCTCTTTCCAACCATTCCTCCAGCCTTTGCAGGATGTTTCAGAAGTGCCTTCTGACACCAGCTGCGTTTGGTCTTTGAACAAACTACTTTTTATTTTTCAGGCAGAGCCTTTTCCTCATACCCATTTTACAGATGGGGAGCACTGAGGCTGAGAAAGGGCGGGACCAAAACCCTGCAAGGAGAGTGGCTGAGGATGCAAGCCTAACCTGGAATGAGGCCAGCAAAGTTTGGCCCGCACCAGGGCCACCGTAAAGTATGTTTGGACCACTCTTGGAGTCAGGGAGGATGGCTGTGTGGTGGCCTCTCTGACTCCGAGAGTGGTCCAAACACGCTTTACGGTGTCCCATGTGCCGGTCCAACTTTGCTGGCCTAACTCCAGGTTAGGATTGTGCCCTAAGGGATCCACTCACATCCGGTCCTGAATTATCTGTCCAGGGAGGGGGGGCATTAGAAGGAGGCATGGCCGAAGCAAGGAGTCACACAATAATACAATAAACAGGCTTCTCTGTGTGGGCCCCTTGGGCTAACGGGTGCTACAACAGAACACTAAATCAGTTTATTTCTTGTGGTGTGTTGAGTTCCTGCACAGTTCATAGGTCCAACTCTCAATTATCGGATATTCACCAGCAAGGCCTGAAGGAGAGCTCTCCGGCCACATTCTTTGCTCTCAGATAGCTTGCTCCTGCACCTAGAGGCTCTATTTAATTCTGGCTCTTATGGGGCATCTCATGTCTGAAACTCTTGAGAGACGAGGCTTTCCACTAGCTATGACCAATGTGCCCTGCAGGGGGCACTAGCACACCATGCCACGACGGGAGGGGGGCATTTCCTGGTTAAACTAAGAAGCCAACTGGGTGTTTAGTGGCAGAAGCTGGCCCCACTAACCGTTGGTTTCCCCTGTCCCTGGCTAGGGGACTAGGCCAGGCTCCCAACACCGGGGGATTCTGCAGGCCACAGCTGGATATCTATGGCTTGGCCAGAGACAGGGTTGCTTTGCAGATGTGCAGGTCTTAGGAGGATACGATCCAAACCAGAGGAAAATGTTTGCACGGGGCATTCGAGGGTTTGGTTTGACAATGTGTGGCTTGGCTCACTTGCTCGAGCGCTCCGTACACCATTGCTCAGCCTTGCTGTCCACGTGTGTGTGGATCTGGGCATGCGAGGAGGTTCCATCAGCAGCCCCCACCCCAGGGTCACTCTTGACACCTTTCAATTCAAATACGGGGCGGGGGGACGGGACACGACCTGCGAGGTACAGAGGCATTGTCTCTCCTGGAGTGACGTCACCCAAGCTGGGGTTGGGTGGGCAGTATTCCCTCCTGGCATTTTGGCCTGCCTGCCCCTTCCCTGCCACCCTCTGAGCCCAGCTTCGGCCTTGAGCTGATGCTGGGCTCTGGGACTGCGCTGGGCTCGCCAAATATTGACTTTTCAAGGGTTAGGGTCGGAGTCCAGTCAAGAGCCGCAGCAGCCCACTCCGGCACCCAAGAGGGTAGAGAGTCTCTGTGGTTCTAGCCCACCACTCTCCCCCACTTCCTCTCCTGTTCCAGGGAGTAACTGGTGGGGCTGACAAGTGTCCCTCAGGGCAATCAGTTGCCTCAGGCGACAATCTCAGCTGGCCAATAAATGGGCCAGCCCACTGGTTCCATTTCTGTGCTTTTGGCTGCACCCTGATCCACAGAAGCATAGAAAGGGGTGCCCCTTCCAATATTTTCCCCACTAAAAGAGGGATGTTATCATAGCCAAATTACTCTCCACTGCACGCTGGGAGGGTGGAGGGGGAGAGATTATTCTGTTTGTTTTTCTGGTAAAACAGCCTGTTTTCTCTGATCTGGCAGTTCCGTTGTTTAAATATATATCTGAAAAAACAACCACCACCGTAACCGTCGTGCAATCTGTTATCGACGGTTCCAGACAAATCTTGGCAGCTGCAGCGGGCGTAAAAACGGCAGCATGGCACACTAATGTTCTTACACATGCGCTTAAACTGACATATGCCCTAGACTGGGTGGGTGCACCAGAGAGAGAAAAATCGGGGGATGAAATCTGGACGGTGGCTTTTCCCGGAAGAGGGATTGTAAAATCAGAATGTTCTGAGGCCCGCTTCTAAAACTGGGAGGTTGCACATACCTAGTACAGCTTGTAGCCTGTGATGAACTTTTCCTCCAGAAATCTGTCCAATCCCCTTTGAAAGCCATCTAAGCCGGATGCCATCACCACTTCCTGTGGCAAGGAGTTCCACAGGCCAATTACACACACAGGTTAAGGAAATATATATGTGCACAACCACAAGCATTCTCCCTTACTGCCACTTTTCTCCAAGCTAAGCGCCTGTGCGCAATTAAAGGCACAGGAGCATGGCTAGGAGCAAAGGTGGCAGTTAAGAAGAACCCACTAGCCGCTAGCCCCAGAGAACTTTGTGCAATCTCCCCTGAGATGCCAGGGCCCCAAAGCTGGACTTGGAAGGTTTATAAAACTCTGTATGTGTTACACAACCTCTGTTGGTTCTGAACTTTACCTCCCTTTCAGCAGCTCCTAGAAATTGAGCACAAGAGGGGCAGTGAGGGGGGGGGGAGATGGAGTGACTTTGACCCCAAGCGTGGCTGCCAAAATTATCCTCTGGGCTGGGCGTTTTCAAGGTTAGGCAAGAGGTCCTGAGATTGCAGAGAAAGTGGATACAGAGAGCTGTTTTTCACCCTCACACTCGGACCACAGGCTGCTGGGCCTGCAGAGCTGAACACACAGCACCCCGTTTCATCTTTAGCATGATCACACCTCTGGAACTCACCGCCACCAGATGTTGTATGGCCCCTTGCTTAGGCGTCCTTTACGAAAGGACCCAACGAAATTGTGGAGAGGCTGATCGCTAGTCGAGTCAGTTTCAGCAGAACCTCCAGTTCAGCAGAAGTCTACCTCCGAATGCTTGTTCCTGGAAACAAAGATTAGGGGAGGGCAGAATTCCACCCTGGGCCTCTGGGAGGTAGCAGATTGGACTGGATGGTCCTTTAGTCCGATCCAGAAAAGTTATCCTGACATTCTTAGGTTCCAACCCAAGATTTGGGAGTGCAATTTGGTGTAGTGGTTAGAGCAGGGGATTGGGCCCCCTGGGAACAGTTTATTTCCTAGTATGGAGGACTGAGCATCCGAGGAGAGCCCAATCCTAGCCCTGTCTACTCAGAAGAAAGTCCCATTATAGTCAATGGAGCTTACTCCCATGAAAGTGGGCACAGGATTGCACCTTCGACAGGTGGCCTAGCAGTCTGTTGCAGCATCAAAACCTGATGCTTAGAGGGGAGAGGGTGGGGGTGGGGGGCTTGCCCCCCTGGAATAAGGCCTCCATCCTCCCAAGGAATCCAAAGAGGGCATTTCGGAAGCTTTCTTGCAGATTCGAATCTGTGGAGAAAACGTGGAATGGTTTCAACGCACACACACAGGGCGCAAACACACACCAAAATCTCTGCGTGTCCCAAACTCCATGTTTCGACTTTACAAACTCCGGACTTGCCGGGGAACCGCTATCAGCTTTCCGGGGTCCTTCCTTCCACCCCTCCCACCCAGCCCGAGGAACAATCCTATCGGATTCAGGAGCTTGCCTCTAGCAACTGTGCGTGTGATCTTTTTCTTCGGTTGGTCTGCGACTCTGACAACAGTAGGCTTTTGTTTTGTGTTCAGATGGGCCCCTGCCGTTTGTGTCACTCGGACTCCGGGCCTTTCCAGGGCGGACGCCGGCAGCAAGAGTGCCCCTGAGCATGTGCAGGTGTGCCGCCGGGTTCCCACGCTCGCCTTGTAAAAACGCGGAGATGCCAAGCCTCCAGGCTCCCGCCCGCCCGGGCCAGCTTCAGAATCCACCCGCACCTGCCCCTTTAGAAATCACAGGCCACACCTGCTCTCGGGCTGTCATCCCCCCCCCTCCCAGTCACGAGAAGCTCATGCGGCCAGCATTCCACAAGCACCACCCTCAGCGCAGCCATGCTCAGCCGCACGTCCCAGGGTGGCGGTGCCAACGCCGGGCATGGCTGGGCCCATTCACGGAGCCTGGGAACAGAATAGCTCGACTCAGCAATTCACAAGCCTTGAAAAGAGGCCTTTGCGGGAATGGGGGGGGGAGAGGAACGGAGCCCCCTGTGTGCCTGGGGAGGGGCGGAAGGACACCACGAGTGGCAGCCACTGCCAGGCCAGTGCTGAACAGCTCCCTCCTTCCGCGCCAGCGCAACAGAGACGCATGAGCAGCCAGGCGGCCACTATAGAGGCAGTCACGGACCACTGCATAGCAGCTGCTGGGGATGTCAGGACCAGGAGAGGGATGCTCGCTCCCCCCCCCCCCGCAGCCAGGCGCCCAGCTGGCAACTTTGTTGGGAAGTAGAAGTTCCGACAAGGCTGTGCTTCTGTTCCGATTAGTAGCTGCGAGAGTTGGGGCCAGAACCTCCACGGGCAGAGGCAGCCTACCTTAGAATCCTGGCAACTAAGAAAGGGAGACTTTGCTCGGGGGAATTCTCAGCGGTTTCTAGCCGGCCACATCTGATACAAGGCGGCCTTTTCCGGTATTCTTAAATCCTGTGCGTTTCGGAGCCAGCGTCCCACCATAAAACTGGCGTTTCTCCTCCCAAGGTGTGGCCAGCACAGTTGGGCCGGCACAAGAGCCACTGCAAAGCGCGTTTGGACCCCTCTCGGAGTCGGGGAGGATGGCGCACGTCTGTGTTCTGGCCTCCCTGACTCCGAGAGTGGTCCAAACATACTTTACGGTGTTGCTTGTGCCAGCCAAACTTTGCTGGCCTAACTCTGCCAGCCTAACTCCAGGTCAGGATTGCGCTCTTAGTCCCCTTCAGCTGTCTGTCCTGTTCTCCCCACCCGGACCTCAATGCAAATTGTAATCTCCTTGGGGCAGGGACTTGTCCTTTGCAGATGTGACTGTAAATGGCACAATACAACTTGGACAGGTGCGACATAAACGTGTACAGAAAAAAAAAAAGCCCGTTTCGGGACAGGCCTCTGAAGGGCACCTGCCCGCAGCTTAGAGGCAGACTTTTATGGATATTAATACGATAATAGCCGGACAGTGTGGGTGGCGTCGGAATTCCTGCGGCAACCCAAAGTTACAAGGAAGTCTTTTTTGGCCGGAAAAGGGGTGGAGCCTTGACCACCACCACCCCCGGCCCTGGGTGCAAGTGGGGGGAGGAAGTGAACGTTAAAAAAAAAAAAAAAAAAAGACGGCTTGGAAAACGAGGGAAGGACTCCTCAAAGGAGAGGCCATTAAATTAGAGGCAGTGTTGGTAGGCAACAGGGGAAATCTGAGATAGGTTTGGGGGCTTAAATATGGGGCGCCGTGAAAAGTCTTCGGAAGGCCATCTTGTCCGTCAAAGGAGTCTTAGCTCCATGTGGTACAGCCCCCAAGAGAGATAATCCAAAGTGGTATAGGCAGGGCTGAGTGTTCTCCTCCGTTCCAGGCAAAAATGGGGCGGCTGCTCCCCTAGGCATCTCAACAAAGACGTCACACTCGGCCGTCTCTGGCTGCATGTCCTTCGGCCTTGGATCGGAGCCAGCCGCGGCACAATTTGGGGAAGGGGGCTCGTCCTTGGCTGTCCGTCCCCCTGGTCTTGGCTCTCCTCTCAGATCATCTGCGAAGTCTCTCACACCTGTAGGGAGAAGCGGTGGGGGGAGACAAGGCACGGTCACTCAAAGCTGTTTAAAAAAAAAACTGATTTTGGGTTGCTTCGACGGGTCTCAAGGGGTCTTG
Organism: Lerista edwardsae; assembly: GCA_029204185.1. Lineage (NCBI taxonomy): Eukaryota > Metazoa > Chordata > Lepidosauria > Squamata > Scincidae > Lerista > Lerista edwardsae. The sequence goes on along the minus strand of JAJKFI010000133.1, from coordinate 1,887,407 downwards.
AAGGGGCCAGCCTAAGACCATAAGAGAAGCCATGCTAGATCAGGCCAAAGGCCCATCAAATCCAGCTTCCTGTATCTCACGGTGGCCCACCAGATGCCTCAGGGTGCACACAAGACAACAGGCTGCCTGCATCCTGCGGCCACTCTCTTGCACCTGGTATTCTGAGGTACATTTCCAAGGTAAATATGAGGTAAATGAAACAGAATTTGCTATCCTAAGAACGTAAGAAGAGCCCTGCTGGATCAGGCACAAGACCCATCTAGTCCAGCTTCCTGTATCCCACAGTGGCCCACCAGATGCCTCAGGGAGCACACAAGCAAACAGGCTGCCTGCATCCTGCTGCCACTCCCTTGCACCTGGCATTCTGAGGCAATCCAGTCTGGGTCTTAAGAACATAAGAAGAGCCCTGATGGGTCAGTCTGAGAGGGCCAACTAGCCCAGCTTCCTGCATCTCACAGTGGCCCAACAGATGCCTCGGGGAGCACACAAGACAATGAGATACTTGTGTCTCGCTGCCACTCCCCTGCATCTGGCATTCTGGGGTAGCCTATTACCCTTGCACCACCTCCAAGGAAGACACCAGCCTGAGGTTGGGGTTGAACTTTATGGCCTCTGCCACGGACTCACTGGGTGGTCTCGGGCCAACTGCTCCCTCTTGGCCTCAGTCTTTCCCATCTGCAAAATGGGCATAATGGGCTCACTAAGCAGGCTTAAACAAGCCCCTGCTCCACTGCCTCTGGAAGCCCACCTGCAGCTGTGCTCATTGAGTTCCAGACCGCGTGCCCGGCAACGCTGGGGTCGGCGCCGGCAGCGGCAGCGGCATGTCTGTGGGTCCGGCTGCCTCCTTCTGTCCAGACAGGGCGGGCAGGATGGCCTGTCGGAAAGCGGAAACCCAGGTGAAGCAGAGTCCCTTCAGCCCTCCTCATTTGTGCGAAGACGGACCGGTTCTAAGTTTGCACGCCTTTTCAAAACCATCACTTCCACTAAAAGCATTGTGGAAATTTATTTAGCAATCACAAATCATTTTGCGGCATTTCTGGTGCATTTCTGAGCCTTTGGATGAAAAGGGAGAATATTTCCCCCCCCAGCATTTATTTTTTATTTTTGGGCCACATTTCTGGGCCTTTGCATGCAAAAAGGAGACTGGGCCTTTCTCTTACCTGTCTGTCTTGTCGTTGATCAGTTTCTTTGGTCTGAAAAAGTGCCAGAGAGGAAAGGAGGGGTTGAAATACATGTTTCTTTCGCTTTGATCCAGCTTTCCTCCAAAGCAGAGTGAACACCACGTTGTCCCTCCCTCTTAGCTCCTCCCACTTGGGCTGAGACGATGATCAGGCTCAGCACGAGGCAAACTAAGACATTTCCCTAAGGGCCTTTCTGTCAGGGATGCTTCAAGGTTGTGCCGTTGCCGCAGACCGAGAATGCCAATTTAAATTTCAGGAGTGCCGTTTTAATATGTGACGATGACAGCACTTCCTGCTTGATGATGTCACTTCCTGCCACAACATTACTTCCAGGTTAATGACCTCACTTCTGGTGGGTCCCGACACGAGCGCCATTCTAAAAAGTGGGTCCCGGTCTAAAATGTTTGAACACCGCTGGCCTAAGGCAATGAGCTCAGCTAGCCTAACGGATGGGCCGGCCCTGATTTTGTGGGGGAGCCATATAAGCCAGTACGAAACTGACATGCAGTTGAGCCCAACACTGCATCAAGCAGAGCATGCAGGGAGTATTCCGTCCAGTCCCGAAGAAAATCCATCCATACATCCACAGTCAGAGACACACAACGCTCACCTGCATTCGCACGCACTGTGCTCCACGAAAGGCATCTGCCCCAACTGGCTACGTGGGAACCTGGTCTTCATGACCTAGCGGGAGGGAGACAAGAGTCAGGCTGGATCACGGCCACACGGGCCCAAAGCCCACAAGGCAGTCCTCCTTGCCTGTCCCCAGAACGTGCTGGCCAGTGGTAGAACGTGAGCCGATTTGGAGAACCTCGGCAGAAGATTTAGCCGAGAGGGTTAATGCCTCCGTTTGCCCGAAGATAACACCTGAAGATCTCAAGGTCGTGAGCTCGGGACTGCCGGAAGTCTCTGCGAGCAGCAGACCTTGGAAACTGCGGCTGATTAAAAAGCTGAGTTTCAGCTGCCTCGTGGGAGGAGGAGTGTGCTGAAATCAGCTGCATCTCTGGTGGCAGCAGGGAAGCCTCATCAGCCAGCAGACGACAGACGGGTGGCTAAAGAAAGAAGGCTAAATCCAGAAAGAAAGATCTGGAGGAGTGTTGTTCTTGGAAGATAGAACATTCTGTAAATTGTAAAAACCTTCGGGGTTGTGAGAAAGTCTGCCTATGTAAACCGCCTTGAGTTCAATCATTAGAGAAATCTAGTGATCTTAAGAAAGGCGGTATATAAATAAATGTATTATTATTATTATTATTATTATTATTAGGCAAAGGGTTCACTCCAGTTCCTGCCTCCCTGTTGCTCTCTTGTCAACAGGAACCAGATGAAAAGCGACGGGGCGTTCGAGGTGGAGACGGATGCATCTCACGGGTTCGAGAGTGGGCTTTGGACCGTGCAGGATCTTGCCCTTTCCCCCCACCTCCGCCGCGGACCATTACCTCCATGATCACCACGTGCATCTGGACGGGCACACACTGCAGCTCCTCGTCCGCGCAGCAGCCGGCGCACCGGCGCAAGGAGACGCACGAGGGCACGAGGACGTGTTCGACCTCCCCGGGGTGCTCGTCACTCACAGGGACCATAGTTTCCTTGGGCTGGCAGAAGCTGCGGTTGTAGACGTCCATCCACCGGATCACTAGAGAGGGAGCAGATTGGACAAGAGACCTCAATGGAAAGCAGATGTTTTGCCCAGGAGATGTTCTGCCCAGTATCCCTGCCAGTGGTGGGATTCAAATGAATTAACAACCGGTTCTATGACGTCATAGCCGGAGCAAAAAAAAACCCCAAAGCCAGCCGAGGTAAGCGAGTGGGCGGGGCCCGGCCATTTAACAACCGGTTCTATAGAACCTGGGCGAACCCCCTGAATCCCACCACTGGTCCCGGCCAATGGGCATAAATGCATTGGGTAAATCAGCACAAGCCTATTTTAGGGCGCAATCCGAACCTGGAGTGAGGTTGGCGCAGTTAGGCCCGCAAAGTTTGGCCAGCACAAGGGACGCCGTAAAGTATGTTTAGAACACTCTCGGAGTCAGAGAGGCCAGCGCACAGGCGTGCGGCACCCTCCCTGACTGCGAGAGTGGTCCAAATGCCACTCCCTTGTATCTGGCATTCTGAGGTAAAATTCTGAGGTAAATATGAGGCAAATAAAGCAAAGTCTGGCCAGCACAAGGGACACCATAAAGTATGTTTGGACCACTCTCGGAATCAGAAGGGCCAGCACACAGGCGTGCGCCATCCTCCCTGACTCCGAGAGTGGTCCAAACGCCACTCCCTTGTATCTGGCATTCTGAGGTAAATTTCTGAGGTAAGATTCTGAGGTAAATATGAGGTAAATAAAGCAAAGTCTGGCCAGCACAAGGGACACCATAAAGTATGTTTGGACCACTCTCTGAGTCAGAGAGGCCAGCGCACAGACGTGCGCCATCCTCCCTGACTCCGAGAGGGGTCCAAGCGCACTTTACGGTGGCCCTTGTGCCGGCCAAACTTTGCTGGCCTAACTGTGCCGGCCTCACTCCAGATGAGGATTGCGCTCTCAGTCAGAGAGGCTGAGAGTCCAGAATGCGCATGTTTATGCCACAGATTGAGTAACCCTTATCCGGACCGCTGGGGAAGGGAATTTGTACACATTTCGGATTTTTGTGGATTTCAGAATAATTGGACAAATATCATGAGAAATGCTTGCTCTTTCTACTGTACGTGGGAATGAGCACAAGTCCTAGTGTTCACATTACGGAAGGTTTTTTTTTAAAAAAAGTCTTGGGCAAAAACGTCTGGATTTCCGATGCCTGGGTAAGGGATCATCTACCTGTATTTTGAGGCTGGTGTGTTATTTTGAGTGCAATGTGCGACTGCCACAGGGAGCTCAGAAGGAAAGACGGAAGATGTTTTTAAAAAATAGTTCTTGCGTGTTAAGTCGGGAGGCAGCACGTAAACAGATGTATGGTTCTAAAAAAAGTTTCAGCTGATTAAAGAGGTACATTGAACAGCAGCATGTTTTAATAATGCTTAGCACAATTACTTATGTGCAGATGGCAAGAGGCACGTATTTATTTTTTAAAGATTGTTCATCAATGTTCTGCGCCCGACGCAGACATGAAAGCTGGTTAAATACTGGCTCCTGATTCGCTGTTTCACCAGTGTTGCTTCTCCAATAATCAGTACAGTAAAGAATGTCCAACTTGCTGGGGAATGCCTCTTAACAGTGAGGCATTCCCCAGTTTTTGAGTGCACGCCTGGGAATGCCTCTTCTGACACCATCGCAGAAATCCCCTTTTCTCTTTATCTCTGACCGCAATAGAAGCCTAAATCCCTGAAACTGGACCTGCTTGTGCTCATCTCTTGAGATTGGTGCCTCTCGACTCCCTCTCTGTTCCCAATTGTAAGCTGTTTGGGGCAGAGAACTGCTCCATGTGTTTGTTGGTTTGTTTTAGTCCTTGCACAGCCCTACAGAGCGGGTGCACATTGACAGTACTGTACATAGGTCATTACTTAGGGAGGGGGAATGTCAGAGGACGATTTCTCTAACAGGTTGCCCCCTGCACAACTGTGACCCTCAAACCCCAAGCTCTTACCTTCCCCTGATGGGTGTGCCCCATTTTCCTGAGGCTGCAGCATCTGCAAATAGATCAGAACTATCAAGGTGGTTTCATGGATTGCTCAAATGGGAAGTGATATTTATCAATTTTCAATAAAACCGTAAGGTGCACATATGAAATAAGAATTGATCTCTCGGCTTTTCAAGTGGCGCCCCCTTACATTACACAGGGGGAAAACAACTGTCCCCCAGTGACATAGCTAAGGCATCTGCAGGGTTAAAGAAGATTTTGTAGCCCCCTCCACGACGAAATCAAATTTAATTAAGCAAATAAAATAAAAAAAGTTTTCTGGTTCATTGGCCATAACTTTGGATAAAATAAAGCTATTCCAACACAGTTTCACTCATTGCATTCTGCATTAAATTCCCTTTCCGACGATACATAGCATAATGGTCTTATTCATACTTTCCAAGATTTTCACCATTGTGTCCACTAGTGTCAAGCTCAGCTTGTTGCCCCCCCCAAAGCTTGTTGCTTGGTGAAATTGCCCCCCTCTGCACCCCATTAGCTATGCTATTGACTTTACCTCTTCACCCCAGAATGGCGTCTTTTTCCCTCAGCTGTTGCTGGTTTCTCTTCTATGTCTTTTTTTTAAAAATTGTAAGCACTTTGGGGACAGAGACCCATTTATGCATTTCTTTTGCGATGCAAACGGCATTGCGAACTACTTTGGGTTGAGCAGCAGCAGCACATTAACACTTATTGATCAGAATAAATATTCTTGAGAACAATAAATATTGGGAAGGCGCATAGTGCGCGTGATGGGGCTTTGCCGGTTTGAGGGGCTGCCCCTGTGGAATTCCCTCCTTCCTCGAGCTGTCAAATCATGCTTTTGGTCAGGGCATCTGCACGTGACTGTGCACGGAACTCAACGGAGCTGGCCCCAAACCATTCAGCGCATAGGCAGCGCATCAGATATCAAGCCCTCAACTTTTCCCAAGGTCCATGAGAGGGCGATGGAGTGGGTAAGTTGTGCCCAGGTTTGAGGTCAAAAAGGGGGCCCAGGAGCCCCCCCAAAAGGAAGGGAGCTGGAAGTTTCCCAGAAAATTTGGGGCATATAGAGGCATGCTCCAGTATCCAGCAATTTCTGCAGGGTTTCAGGTGGGTGGTTCTTCCCAGCTACCTGGAGATCAAAGCCAGGGATCGAAGCTGGGATTGCGCCGCATGCAAAACGTGCCCTGCCCTTGAACTATGGCCCCGTCCCACTGTACTGGGCATACGTCACCCTTGTGAAGGCTGGAAAGCGCACAGCTGCACGCTAGCGCATGTGACTGGGGAAAAGAGGGGGGCAGCCAGGAAGATGCGTCCGATTGTCGGGAAGCCATGTGGCAATGCTCGACCGGGCTGCAGTGACAAACATGCATGCGCCACGGTTCCTGGTGGCCGGGTGCGCGGTGAGCGCCGCGCATGACTAATGTAGCATAGCTGTTAAGAGGCTGACCCTGGAAGTGGCTGGGTCAAGCTTTACCCTGCTCTATCTCGCTCCGCCTCAGGGCGCAATCCTAACCTGGAGTTTGGCCGGCACAAGGAGCATTGTAAAGGATGTTTGGACCACTCTTGGAGGCGGAGAGGCCGGCACACAGACGTGCGCCATCCTCCCTGCCTCCGAGAGTCGTCCAAACGCGCTTTACGGTGGCCCTTGTGCCGGCCAAATTTTGCTGGCCTAATTGTGCCGGCCAAACTCCAGGTTAGGATTGCGCTCTCAGCCTCCTGACCCATCATCTTGGGAATAAGGGCAGCGGCCTGCTTTGCAAGGTCGTTGTGACTGCACCAGTGTGCACAGCCCTGAAAAATGCCCCCCCCCCCCAGCAAGGCCCAAAGTTTGAATCTGGTTTAAGACTCTGTCCTTTTGCAAAAGCCGATTCCCGGCTGATTTCAAAATGCCCTTAACGGCTTCTAGAAACTGTTGGGAATAGCTGGGAGGCATTCTTGCAGAACCGGAAAGCCGGAAAACCGGGGTTGATGGGGGGGGGAGGAGACCACGGCGATGACACACAGGCCGTTTTCAAGGGTAGCGCAGGGACAAGCATGGCGAATGGGATTAGTCCGCCTTTTTTTTATATATTGTTTTTTTATTGTTGGGGCTGTACGAGCACAAAAGGCTGTTTGAATCGGCTGCGTTTGCAGCCCTGGAGCGGAATCCTGACCGGTGTGCCTCTGAGCATGTGCAGAGTGCAACTGTCAGTATGAGCCTCTAGCTGTGGAATCCGAGCATCCTCCAGGACAGCGTTAAGAATCCGGAATGGTTTGGGTTCTTTGGTCCACTGGGACAGGGCTGGAAGGGGTGTGTGTGTGTGTGTGTGTGTGTGTGTAGATGCCCACCTGAGATTTGCTAATTGTTAGTACCTCCTCCTCGCAATGCAAGTGTGAACAAGGGTGTTAAGAGGTAGCTAATCAGGGGTCAGCAACTCTTATGTGGGTAATTTGGGGCAGGTGGGTTCTTTCAATAGATGTCCTGCGTGGGGTGGAGGGAGCAAGGGGGCTGTGTCTTATTGTCCGATGCCAACATCATTGTGAATTTTTGGGGGGGGCGGGGTACCTAGTAACTCCCTAGACTGAAGCTGCAAAAAGTTGGGTGTGTGTGTGTGTGTGTGTTAATACAACAATTCCACTCCCCCCAACTCAAACTGATTTACCCTCCCCTGGCACACCAGTGGGGGGGGCACTAATGTCCAAGCAGGCAGCACTCCTTACCCCCTTCAGCCTCTCTCAGTGCCCCCCTTTTTGAATGCACTCCTAGCCGCCTTTTCCGGAGAGTAACAGAGTGGGGCTTACTTCCGAGTAGACAGGCATGGGGCGTGCAGAAAAGCCCCCCCCCTCCTCCCTGACACGCAGCCCTCTGTGGCGATGCCAGTTGTCCCAGCTCTCCCCCCCCCGCCCCCGCCCCCGTGCCAACTCCCCCCCTCCCAACCCGGTGCCCCCCTACCGTTGCGGCGCCGTAGAGGACCTGCAAGGTTGTTGCCAGGAGAAATTGAAGGGCACTGCAGGGCGCGATCATGGTGCCAAGCCGGGCTGGCTGGCACGGCAGCGGGCGCGGGTGCGTGGGGGGGGGGCGCTTCCTCGGTGCCGGTGCCCCCCGTCTTCAGCCGCCCCCGGGCATTGTAATCCGGGCCAAGCGCGGGAGAGGAGAGGCGGGGCAGCTCGCCGCCGGGGCGCACGTGCCCAAACTTTGAGGGGTCGCTTTGCAGCCCCCCGCCCCCCAGAAGCCCCTCCGCCTCTAATCCATGGGGCGGAGGGGGAAAAACGCTGGGGGCGCCGCTGCGGGGTCCGAGGGCGGAGTGGCCCCCCAAGGAGACGCCGGGCGCGCGGGCATCGCCCCCCAGCAAGGGCGCAGCGCCGATCGCGGTGCCCGCAGCCCGCGCGGTGCGTGGCTGCGTCCCCAGGCCGCCCTCCTCGGGGTGCCGCGGGCTACAGGTGCATCGGCGCCCCCCACTCCGCCTCCTCCTCCTCCCCCCGCGGTGCCAGGCAGGCAGGCAGGCAGGCAGCAGGCAGGAGACGGCACTGCCTCCCGAGCGCGTCCGCGGGGAAAGAAGGCAGGCAGGCGGGCGGGCACGGGGCCATGTGACCGGCCGCTCCATCCCACCCTAAGGAGGGGAGGGAGAGCCTGGCGGGCGGGGGGCAGGCCGGAGGGAGCCGCGGGAGGGGCCGGAGCGAGGGGGGGAGCAGCAGCCCCGCCGAGAGGGGCCTTTGGGGAGGGAGCGCGCCCTCCACGCGCCCCTGGCCGAGCGTGGGAGAAACGGCCCTCCCCGGACGGGCTGCGCTTCCGAGGTAGGCTGCTCCCGGACCTGGAGGCTCCACTGAACGCCGGCTAGCAAAGGAATCGCTCCTGCTTCTACGCAGGCCAAGTGTCCTCGCCCGCAACTGTTCGGTTGGTTTGACTTACGTTTTTGACCCCTTACCTGTGTGTGTGGGGTGGGGGTGGGGGTGTCACCCCTTTAGCACCCCTTACTTGGTGTTAAAATATAATTTGAACAGCTTCCGAGGGGGGAGCAGGGAGGAGAGCCGGATGTGCTTTGAAAGCCAGTGGCCATGAGTTCCAGAAGCCAATGTCGTCTAGTTCCTCTGTGGGGGGGGGTCAGGGAGGGGGTTCTTGCAATGACACAGAGGGGATGTCAGCAACTTGTAGGTTGTACTCCAGAGCCCTCTGGTTCCTGCTCTCCTCCATGTGGGTCACAACTTTTGCCAGGCCACTCCAAGGCTCACTTTGTCCTGCAAGGGGCCTGGCTCAGCTTGGCACCGAAACTCTCCCTTGACCGAGGAAATCTGGGCCAGGGCAGCGCCACTCAAACTCCCGGCCTTGGATCGCGATCAACTGCAGACGTTTGCTCTCGAGCGTTCTACAAACATCAGGAACCAGCCACAGCCCCGCAGTGCCTCTGAGCACGTGCAAAGCGTTTCCCTTGGTCCACCCCCGTGAAATCTGCCACGTTTTTTATTCCTATGGAACAGGAGGCGCAGAGGCCACGCCCCCTTGGAGTGCCTGGGCCTTCAGCTGTGGGGCTGCTGCCACTTAGAGAGGCGCATTCGGAGTCCCCCACAAGCCACAACATTTGCACCCGCGGATGCAGGCTTCACGCCTGATGTGTGATGTGTTTGTTTCTGGCACAGTGGCCTCCAGCAGCCAAACCACAGCCTCCAAACACACTGCCAGGAAAAGAAAAGGCTTCCAGGATGGGGGGGGGGGAACAGGGTGAGACCATTTCCATGCAGAAAATCTCCAAATTAGGGTGGGGGGAAAGGTTGAACTCCCCCCCCCCCTAAATTGGGGAGATCCACAAACACCCTTTTCTGACCACTGCAGTATTTTCTTCCAGGGCTCCTCAAATCTCCTTTCCAAATTCTCCCCCCACCCATCAAATCCCAAACAGCTCATGAGCAGCTCAAATGCGCACCACATGGCAGAGAAAACAGTTTCCAAGGGCCAGGCCGTGCCCTGCAACTGGAGGACAGTGCTGTCACTGGAAATTTTGCTTCCGGAACCGGCCAGCAGGGGGCACCGGAAGTACAACGCGCGATGCCCCCCCGCACGGACAGCATGGATTGTGTACAGGAGACGGATCAAGCATCACCCAGAGGGCAATTCCAAGATTGCTACCAATTATATGCTCGAGAGGACGCTGCAACCGAGCAGGGTCGCATGCAGAAAGTTAGCACCTCAAGGTTTTGCGCTCACCCTTGCCTTTTTGCCGATGGGCTAACTTTCCAAGTGCAAGGAGCTTTTCGGTGTGTAATTTGTGTGTGTACAGAGGAGGAACATCTGGAGATGACACGGCCCTGTGTGGACTCTACCATGCAGTCCTTGAGATCTCCAGGTCCTCCTGTTCTTTTTCAGCGGCCTTAACAACATCCGGTCCGTTTGGCCACCCTCGATGCATTTTATCAACGCGCCCATCCTGTTTGTCCTCTCTTTTCCCTGGCTTGCTTTTATTTCTTCCTGCCTTCATGCGCTCACACCTGTGCATGTGCACGCCACCCCTGCTGCCTGCCCATGTTTGCGCACCCTCTTCCTGGTGCTGTGCAGCGCATTGCTGTTTCTTGGGGGCACGTGAAGTGTGCTCCCCCTATCCCGCGGCTGCCCAGGGGAGCCTTGAGGCTTAGACCCCCTTGCGCACAAGGAGATTAAACCGACATTTCACACATAGTTCCCCGTCGTGGCGCGGTCTCGCTAATCCTTGTTGCGCGTCACTCCCGGGCTGCCTCCAAAGGTTCTTCCCTCTTCTCCCCCCAGCTCTGCTGGGAGCAAAGGGGCTGCAGCGGGAGGAAGGACATCGTGGGCCATGAGGCGGGGAATTACGCCATATCCTGTCCCCCTCCTCCCAGACTCCCCTATTTCACTGCTGGTACAAAGACCAGTAATTCCCAGCCTGTGTGAGAATTGAATTCCTCAAATAATTAAGGAAGAAAAAAAAAGTCCATGCATCTAGGAGGTTGCCCTGCCGCGCCTCTGTTTAATCCCCCGGTCGCAGCCGCCTTCCAATTGGCCCCTGGTAGGGACAGTGGGAGCCACATCTCTGCGGGAGCAGTGAAATTGGAGCCAGAAAGACAAGCGGATACCTGCCCTCCAAAGGAGGCTGCCCAGTGTGTCTCTCTGTGAGTGAGCTTTGCCTCCAGCCAGGCAGGAGGCACAGGCAGAGTTGGGGCTGGGGAGAAAGCAAGGCTGTTCTTGCTCTTCCAACAGATGAAGCTGCTTTCCTTGGCCTGCATGTCTTAGCATTGTCAAGCCCTGACTGGCAGCAGCACCCCAAGGTTTCAAGGGGGGGGGGCAATGTGGGGCAGACCTTACTCCCTGCTGGAATGAGAAGCCCACATAAGAAGAGCCCTGCTGGATCAGGCCAAAGGCCCATCTAGTCCAGCATCCTGCATCTCACAGTGGCCCACCAGATGCCTCAGGGAGCACACAAGGCAACAAGATGCCTGCATCCTGTTCCCACTCCCCTGCACTTGGCATTCAGAGTAGCCAACTACTAACGTAAGGAAGTTGCACCACCCATCATGGCCTGTAACCCGGGATGGACTTTTCCTCCATAAATCTGTCCTTCGAAACGCATCCAGGCCAGCCGCCGCCACCACCTCCTGTGGCAGGGAGTTCCACAGATTAATTACACGCCAGTTAAAAAGAAATATTCCTACCGATGCCCCCATGGATTCCTGACGTTCTGAAGGGCATGGGACGGTGGAGAGGCAGACCCACGGCCAATCTGCTCTCCCAGGTCCCGGGCAGAAACAACAGGGCCTAGAAGTGGGGGACTGCCCTGTGGCCCCCAGGGAGAGGAAAAAACAACAGCCGTAGCCCCGTCTGCGCTGTGGAAAATGCTTCTATTGGGGGAGAGGAAAGGGTGACTAGAGGAGATGAAGGACGTTGCCACCGTCGCCCCTCTGCACGTCCTCTCTTTGGCAGCGGCCACAAAAGGCCAGGTCTCAGGTTGTCGGGCACAGGCAGGCCCCCTTTCATTTGGCAGTGGAGGTGGGGGGATCCGGGGCCTTGACGGGGTCCAGGGTCCGCCTTGCTCCGGGGAGCCACCCATGCTGGATCCGGTAGCGCTGAGTGAATTCCACGTGCTTTTGCCGTAGGAGTTCTTGTTGCTTCTCGAGACCGATGGACCTGCAGGGCGAGGGGGGGACACAAACGCTGCGGCGGGGGTGGGGAACAGAGAGCCAGCAGGTGCACGGGGAGGGGCCTGTCCACAAAGGGGTCCACCTTGCGGATTTTGGAGTGTGCTCAAGGGACTGCGGAGCAAATGTCACTGTAGCCTCCCTTGCCGCATCAGCCCCTCGGCGCATTTAAAGTGGGGGAGCAAGTCGTGCCCTCCCCCTGGGGGATCCTGGGAACTGTAGTTCCACAAGGGGGCTGCAGATCGCGAACAAAGAGGGAGTCCTGGGTGAGCGGAAACTCCCGTGATTCCCCAGGGCAACTCCAGGACAGGAACTCGACAAGGCTCTGATCACAAATGTGTGCAACTCTTTCCACCCCACCCTTCTTACCCCTCTTTAAAACAAAACAAAACTATATGTGCATCTGCCTAATCGTTAAATTGGTCTCTCTCTTGGTTAGAGGATGAACACTGTGCATTTGTCAACTCTGTGGAAGTGGGAAACTTGCGCAGAGTCCAGCATCTTAAGTACTTCAGCCATCCATTTTATTCTAGTTTATATTTTTTTTTTAAAAAAAGCAAGTTTCTAGTCCTCATTGCTGGGAAGACAGCCTGGCTGAGAGCCCCAGGTAGAAGACTGGTGGTTGACACCCAGTGCTACCCACTGCAGGGCACTGCACCCCAGCCAATCTGCCACCTGAGGCAACCATCTCAACTGGACTTACGCATGGGGCCGGCTCCCAACCAAAAGACGCTTCTACCGGTCCCTGTTAAACCATACCTGGCCCGCTCCTTGTTCTCGTTGTATATCTGAGTGATGGTTCGGTCCTTCTCGTCCATGAAGCTGTTGTGGACTTCCTCCAGCTTCCTGCAAGCAAATTCGAGGAGGGGGAGGGTGGGTGAGAAGCTAGAGAAAACACGGGGGTGGGGTGGGTGATGTGTTTAAAGTCACTGTGTGCAGAAAGGGAGTATTTGAAAGCTCATAGGGAGGCTCCTTGCATCGTAGATAACCTTTGAACCAGGGGTCTCCAAACTATGGCCTGGGGGCCACATCTGGCTTGCCACAAGATTTTATCAGGCCTGCAGCAATTTAGGGTGCAATCCTAACCTGGAGTGAGGCCGGCAAGGTTTGGCCAGCACAAGGGCCACCGTCAAGTCTGTTTGGACCACTCTTGGAGACAGAGAGGCCGGCACACAGATGTGCGCCATCCTCCCCGACTCAGAGAGTGGTCCAAACGCGCTTGATGGTGGCCCTGGTGCTGGCCAAACTTTGCTGACCTAACTGTGCCAGCCTCACTCCAGGTTAGGATTGCGCCCTCTGTGTGTGTGTGTGTGTGTGGGTGTGCGCGCGTGCGCGTGTGCATGACCAAGTGAACACACATATATGGGGGGAAAACTCTGCACGTGTGCCAAGCGACCAAACGCGGCCTTCTCCCGATTAACACGCAGGGCTGGCTGCTTGACTGTCCCCAGCCACCACCCCCTCTCCCAGAATGCTCAGAGAACATTCGATTCCAGGCATGTCAGACCACGCTGGCCACCCATTTCCAAGGGGCCCCAAGAGGCAGCCTGTCACTCGTCTAATCAAGGAGAATTCCATCGGCCCTAATTGGAGGCTGGTTCCTCTCCCCCCCCTTTCCCCGTCCCAATTTCCATAAGAAAAAGGACAATTCGCCTTCCTGCCTGTTTACACAGCGCTCTGCAAAAACAGCCCTGTGGCAAGGGAGAAGGGCTCTTGGCCTGTCCAGCAGCCAGGCGTCACAGCTCTTCCCAGAATCCTTTGCAAACACGCTATTCATGGTTGCCTGATGCAACCACGGGGCGGGGGGGGGGAGATGCTTGTGGACTGATTGATCAGCTTGCTGTCCCCCACCACCTCCCACCCCAACGCTGTAGGTCCACAGGCAATTTGCCGAAGGGATTTGGAGGAGAATTAGCGGCAGTCTGGCAAAATCTCAAGGGAGGGAGGGGACACGCAGATTGCAGAAAACAGTCTTTGTGTGGCCTTTGTGTGTGTGGGGAAAAATCCCTAATTCTCAACAGCCCAAGGGGCTTCAAAGTGCCACTCAGGGAGTCATCTAACTCTCACAACTCCCTACCCAGGCTGTGCTCCTAACAGGAGAAATCCCTAATTCTCAACGGCCCAAGGGACTTCAAACTGCAACATGCAAGTTTGCCCTGACTTTTTGCAGCTGGCCGGCCAGAAGCAGACTGGGAGGGGCCTGAACAGGTGGGCTCTGCAAGCATGCTGTTGGCTTCGGAGGGGATGCCGCATTGCAACTTTGCTCCCCTCTTGCTCCACTTGCAAACACACAGATATTACACCAGTTTGTGCAGTTTCTCTTCCTCCTCTTCCTCACGAGGAAACTGATTCTATCAACAGACCCCAGTGGGAAACTCTTAACCACTCAGGGGTTCTCGTTACGCTGGTGGGCCTGATCCTGCAGGAGTGGGGCAGGTGGCTTCCCTCCACCTCCTAGCTGGGCATGAGGTTTCTCCTAGCGATGCTGCCACCACCACCCCCGGTCCTTTTAAAGTCCCCCTCCCCGTTTCAGCTGTAAGTGGGCATGTTTAATTGCATTAGGCTTGATTAAAGGCTGCTCACGATTAATCTCCCCCTAGTCGGGGCTGACTAATTAGGCAATGGATTAGCATGAGAGCGGACCGCCAGCCTCAGTTGGCAGGGCTCCACCGCTTGGAGGGCGAAAACAGAGCGAGCCAGGAAAGGAAGGGGCTGAAAAAACGGCACCAGACGGGCCCGGTGGTCACACAAGCCCACCACAAGCGATGGAGGTGGCTGTGGAGATTGGGCAGCACAAGTGCCGGGTGCAAGAGCCTGCTTGGGCCTGACAAACCTACATAAGAAAATAAGAAGAGCATTGCTGGATTAGGCCCAAGGCACGTCTAGTCCAGCTTTCTGCATCTCACAGTGGTCCACCAGATACCTCAGGGAGCACACAAGGCAACTAGATACCTGCATTGCCACTACCTTGTATCTGGCATTCTGAGGTAAAAGTGAGGTAAACAAAACAGAATTTGCAATCCTAAGGACATAAGGAGAGCCCTGCTGGATCAGGCCAAGGCTTGTCTAGTCCAGCTTCCTACATCTCACAGTGGTCCACCAAATACCTCAGGGAGCACACAAGGCAACTAGATACCTGCATTGCCACTCCCTTGCACCTGGCATTCTGAGGTAAATTTCTGAGGTAAAATTCTAACGAGAGTTGTACCAGCCTCACCACTGCGATTTTCTGTGAGTTTTTGTTGTTGTTATTTTTTATATTGTCCAAAGAGACAAATAGCAAATAAGGGCGGGCATTGTGACTAATAATGTCTATTTTTTTTGCCGCTGCCGGTAAATAAGGCTTTATATCCTTTGGCAACTTGATCCCTGCACGCACAAAAAGAATTTCTTCTGGAACTAATGGAAGAACAATATGGGGGTAGCGTAGCAACCGTGAGGCTGAGCTTAGAATCAAGACTTCCCTGGTTTGACGCTCATCTCTGCCATGAAGTCACTAAACAGCTGAGGCAAGCCCCTCCCCTTTGGGCCTCAGTCTTCCCCACCTGCAAAATGGGGATAATACTATTTACTATAATAGTAAATACTATTATAGGCCTATAGCCTGTAATACTATAGGCTTGCTCCAACCAGGACATTGTGAGCTGAGGATCAGGACCTCCCCAGCTTGAATCTCTCCTTTGCAAGGAGTAGCTGCCCCTACAGTAGCTGGGGTCTTTTCCAGTTTTGCATCTGCATGTCTTTCTAGATTGGGAGCCCCTCGGGGCAGATCTTGTGCCCCGAGGGGATCTATCCTCTTGGGATCTTGTGATGTAAACTGCCTTGAGAACTTCCTTTTGTGGAAGAGTTTATATAAAAGATTCAGCGGCGTCCTGAGGAGGAGGAAAAGAAGACGGAAGGCTGGGGGGGGGATGAGTAGCAGGAGGGGGGAGGTAGAGAAAAGCCCGTGGCTAGGCGAGATGGTGGGAGTGAAGGGGAGATGGAGGAGTGCTTGACCCGGAACTACTCCAGTTCCAGCTTGACCTGCAAAGCAGGTCTTCCAAAGCAAAGTCTCCGGCAGGACTGACTTCCTTCAGGACCCCTAACCCTGGCCCGAGTCCCAAAACAATATGGTGGCCGCGACACTGTCATGACCTACCAAAGGCCAGGCTGAGACCCAGTTCCGGGCTCCAGCAGGTGGCCTGCCAAGCTCTCGACCGCTCCTTTGGGTTCGCAGGAGGAAAAACATACTCGGCCCGAGGAGCCGAGACACTGAGGATGCAGTCCTGGACTTAACTGGAAGCCAGTTCACTTGAACTCCATGGGACTTTCTTCTGAGTAGCCCTGGACTGGAACATTTGCCCCGGCTTCCATTCCCCGGCCAGTTGACATCCCTGGGCAGAGCTGTGAACGGCCGCCAAGGAGGAAGGGAAAGGGCGGGGCAGCCCCTTACCTGAATCCAACGTAGTGGACCGCCAGGCTGCCCAACATAATCAGCAGACAGTAGCCGAAAAGCCTCTCGTTCCGCCGGCGCTTCCTCTCGAACTCGGGGCCCGAATCCGTCTTCGGCGGGACCTCCTGGAACTGCTGCCAGTAACGGATGTTCTCGTTCCGTTCCGTCTCGCTCCTGGGTTTGGGGGTGGGGAGAAATCATCACTGCAAGGTTGGTGTGAGAAGCAGGGATTGAGGTGTGTTTGATGGAGCTATGCAAAATATTCTTGTGCTACCTTTCAAATGCAAGGAGCAATAATGCACACTATTATTATTATTATTATTATTATTATTATTATTATTATTATTTAATGTGCATTATTGCTTGTGCCCTAATGAGTGCCTTCGGGCATAAAGGCGGGGTAAAAATCTTTTAAATAATAAATAAATAAATAAATAAATAAATATGGGGCAGAAAATCTTACCATCAGCATCACCATCAATAATAATAATAATAATAATAATAATAATAATAATAATAATAGCTGCTGCTGCTGCTGCTGCTACTAACAACAACAACAACAACAACAACAACAACAACAACAGGGTTTATATCCCACCTTTCTGCCCAAAGGGCACCCAAGACAGCTTTTTTTAAACCCTGTTTTTATTTATATTTTCTTGTCATTGCTTATTTTATTGTTTTACTGTTTTGTTTTGTTTTTTGGTGGTCTTTTCCCCCACCCCTCTCCTCCAATAATTAATTCTAAGCCGCCTTGGGCACCTGCCTTTGCAGAGGAAAGGCAGGGCAGAAATAGCTTAAATAAATAAATGCGATGAATGCAAGAGAAAAATGAAAAGCCAGCTGCAGAGAGAACGAAAGCGGCAGTGTGGGGTAATGGTTAGATCCTGACTCAACCGTGGAACTCCAAGGGAGACCGCAGTTGGAATACAACAGGCCTTGCCAGGTGTAAGGGTCTTTGGCGGGGGTCTTACCTGGCTCCAAAATCTGCGAAATCGAACGGCCTCCTCTTGGGGCGGTCGCCGCGGCTGCCCGAGGTAGGCCAGGCCGCTTGGGCTGCCCTCAGGCCATCGTAGCTCTTCCGGCTACTCTCCCTGCTCAGGACCCGGTAGGCCTCGCTGAGCTTCACGAACTGGCTGTGGAGTTCGGGGTTGGCTGGGTCGCTGTCGGGATGCAGCTGCGGAAAGAGGGGCAGAAACATGTAAAAGCGCCTGCGGGACTCCTCGCCCCAGGAGGCCGTGAGGACACCTGGCCTGGACCTGGAAGTTTTATGTCGCCGTCGTGACAGATTGCGTGACCCAGTGACCGAGCCCTCCTCTGTGGCTCTGTCCAACCCCCCTTTTCAAGCCCTGCCCCCAGCTCGCAGCCACCGCATCCTGTGGCAGCGAGTTCCACAGACCCCTATGCCCAACACGCAGGGGGTGGAGATAGGCTGTGAAACCTGAAGGCAGGTTTCTTTGATTTTTAGATGCAAAGGGGGGGGGGAAGAGTATCAAAAAAAGGAGCACGCGGCCCTTGCCGCAGTCTGAGGAGCCAACCGCACTCCAGGATTTCAAATGTTCGCCTTGATAAGGCAAAGACGGGTGCCTACCACCATTGTATGGAGGGGTGGCTGAACAAGCCATCGGTCCCATCCATGGGTGGTGTCTCCCCCTCCCCCGCCCCACGGCCGCTGCAGAGCCAGGCACTTTTGTCAAAGCCGGCTCATCGCGAACATTTACAGGGCTGAAAATCCCCCCTTGGAATGTAAATAGGAAACGTCCCCTAATCTTGCTGATGCGCTTTGCAGGTCCTGCTTGACGTCTGTGCGCGAGGGGCTTACGAAGCCCGGAGGGGTGAGGACAGGCGGCTGCAGATAGCGGGTCACACATGGCTGGCTGGGATGGGGGGTGGGGAGCCGGTCTGGGGCAGGGGTGTAGCTGAAGAAGTGCAGGGGGTGCAATTGCACCAGGCAACAAGCTTTGGGGGGGGGCGCAACAAGCTGAGCTTGACGCTAGTGGCCAAAACGGTGGTTTTGCATGAATAATACCATCCTGTTGTATACTGCTCAATGCGGAATTTCATGCGAATGCAACAAAGCGAATATTCGTTCTCTCCAAAGTTATGGCCAAAAACGTAAGATTTGGTGGGAATATCTCCAGCATTAGTGCCACTGGAATGCTCAGAAAACTGCAGAGGATTGGGGCCCGAACGACGGTGGGAAAGGGCCATGGGGGATATTTTGGGGGGTGGGGTGGGGTGAGAGATATTCTTGAGGCGAACAACAACTGCCCCTATTTCCGGGCACTCCGCGGCATTCTCAGCAAGGAAGCCAGTTGGAGCTGCCGGAGAAATTTAGCAACTACCTGGGAATGTAAGGCAGCCCTGTGTCAAGCGGTCTGCTCGGAAGACAGTGTCAAGCAGTCTGCTCCTGTTCCAGTCCATCCTGACGCTCTAGGCCACCACTCTCCTCTCCTCTACACTTCCTTTTCCACTCCATCTTGATGCTCTAGGCCACCACTCTCCTCTCCTCCACACTTCCTTTTCCACTCCACCTTCACACCCTAGGCCACCACTCTCCTCTTCTGCCAGCCCTGGATCGGGGAGTGGGCACCCTGGCAACTGCTCATTGAAGGCCAAGATCCTCTGAACCGCAGTTTTGTAGAACCTTCACCACCATTTGTCCGTCGTCCCCCCCCCCCGCCCCGGCTACAAGAGTTCTTAAGCAAAGTTGGAAGGAGGCAAAGGAGAGAAACTCGGCAGCCATCCTGTGTCCGACATCGATTCCCTTTCCAGTTTCTCTGCCTCTTGCAGCATTTTCGTGCCCGGCTTTTGTTATGACCCAGTTAGCAAAATATACAGAACAGAAAACAAAACAAAACAGACAGAGAGGCGGGAATGATCCCAACATGTTTGTGTGATTAAGGGTGGGGCTGCGGCTGGCTTCCTTTCATCCCCCCCTTGTCTCTTTGAGTTGGGCTGCTTCATGGACTGTTTTTCCACATTTCCTAAGCTTAAGAGCTCCCTTTGTTGGCAGACTGGGGTGAGCAGGCTGGCGAGGAGGGAAGGGAGAGATTTGGGGTGGGTGGGGAGGCCTGGGGGCGAAGGGCGAAAACGGCTCCTCTTGTGGCTCCTCTTTAAAACTCTGGTGCTTCCTGAACCTTATTTCAGCTCGTAAATTAACGTTATAAACACGTTTGGCGTTTGGTGATAAACACAATCCTATGGTGCTTTTGTCCTGCAGGAATCTTATGGGCACAGGCAGCGCAATCCCAATGATGGGGGGGGGGGAGGAAGCAGAGGGACACACACCAATCTGCCACCTGAGGCAACAATCTCAGCTGGCCTCCCAGACAGGGCCGGCCCCGGTCGCTGCTCACAGATCAGCAATGGCCGGGGGAAGGCTGAAAATATGCCGTTCTCCTACACAGACACTTTCTCCAATGGTGGCCTTTCTCCACTTGACCAGACCGTCCCGTGGATATCTGGGGGGTGCTGAATGGGAACAAAGCAGGTCACCACGGCCAGCTGCTCATGCCCCTGCGCACACAATTTCCCCAGATCTCCTCGGCATGCTCCTCCGATTTAGCATTTTGCACAAGCAATTAAAACCGGCAGTCTGGAAGCGGGCGGGGGGGGGGCACAAGGATGAGAGGGAATTTTCTGGTGCAGAAAAGAGGGAAATTTAGAATGGAACGCTTGTTCTCTCCGGAGGTAATCCTTCTCGGCTGAAATGAATTCCCACAGTCGAGGCGTCTTGGCGGCGACCGAGCAGGAGGAGAGGCCCGGAAACAAGAAGGGAGAATCTGGTCTACAGCGTGCACGCGGCAATCGCAAATGTTGTCAAGATCCAAAGAGCCACGAAGATCTCCCGTCCCTCGGCCATGTGGCATGAAGCTGCCGGACTGAGTCAAGCTGTTGCTCTGTCTGCTTAGCGCCATTGAGCACTGACTGGCAGCAGCTCAAGGTTTCAAGCTCAGGGCACAATCCTCACCTGGAGTGAGGCTGGCACAGTTAGGCCAGCAAAGTTTGGCTGGCACAAGGGCCACCGTCAAGTATGTCTGGAGCACTCTTGGAGTCAGAGAGGCCAGCACACAGACATGAGCTGTCCTCCCCAACTCCGAGAGTGGTCCAAATGCACTTTACGGTGGCCAAGCTTTGCTGGCCTAACTGTGCTGGCCTCACTTCCAGTTAGGATTGCACTCTTAATGTCGTAACCTGTCTTGCGTGCCTCACGATGGGGTAGGAAGGCGGGATACAAATTCTTTAAATAACATCTGTTGCTGCCATTTTAAGTAAAAAGGTAAAGGTTTCCCCACGACCGAATGGTCTAGTCGTGACTGACTGTAGGGGGCGGTGCTCACCTCCGTTTCAAAGCCTGTAGAGCCGGCGTTTTGTCCGAGGACAAGCTTCCGTGGTCATGTGGCCGGCATGACTCTACGCCGTAGCGCACGGAACGCCGTTCCCTTCTCCCCAAAGCGGTCCCTATATATCTACTTGCATTTAGGTGCTTTCGAACTGCTAGGTCAGCAGGAGCTGGAACAAGCAACAGGAGCTCACTCCGTCATGCAGTCTTGAACTCCCAACCTTCCGGTCAGAAAGCCCAGCAGCAGCGGTTTAACCCGCTGCGCCATCACATCCCCATTTTAAGTAGTCAGTTTTAAAATTGGAACAGAAGGAGGGAAGAATCCACATATATCGCCTGAAACTCCATGGAGGACGGGGGGTATAAAAATGCGTGAAAAATAAATTTTATATATACAGTAGTGACAGTAATTCACCGACACACTGAAAAGGGAAGGCTGCTCAAGGTTTCCAAGCCCTCGGCAGCCAAATGAGAAACAGGCTTCTCGACGTGGTTTTTCACGACCACAGAAAGGCAGGAGCTGGACGCAAAACACCCAGATCTCCCACCCACCCCCCAGCAAAACTGGCGGCGCCCATGGTAGATGTTCAACTCAAAGATGTTCTGGGACGATAAGGCGAGAGGCATTTTTGCCCTTAGAGGGGAAAGACCCTCCCTTAAAAAAAAGAAGAATATAAAAACCCTAACTACAGCCATCCGCTGGTTTCGTAACCTGGTCTGAACATCACGCCTTCGGTCGTCCCACAGCCGTGAGTGAAGCCCTTTTTTTCTCCCAACAAGGAACACAATTCCGCACTCCCCTGGGCCAGACCAGCCAATAAACCCTCCCTTAACGGTTAATTAAGTGGTCTGACGCGAGAAAATAAGCCAGCCGGAGAGGGAGGCAATTGTTTTCATGGCAACGGGTCAAATGTGCGCGGACTGACCAAATTGCCTGCGCATCACAGATGCCACAGTGGCCGGGGAAGAATGGGGGGGGGGGAAGGGACAGGGAAAGAGGAATGTGCCTACTCCATCAAGGCCCCAACCGTGACCCAGACGAGCCGCCCCTCCTGGTGGGTTGTGACCGAAAGGTCTGAAAAACCTGCTGGCATGGGGGGGGGGGTGCCACATCCTTGTTCTGACGGCCCGAGCTGTCAGTGTGCCTTCCAGCGCCTTCGGGGCTTGACGCCGTTATCAGTTCTTTCCGTCACCCTTGGTTTTCTAAATGGTCCCCAACTGATTCGCTGACCCAAAAATCAAGTTGTGACCCACCAGTGGGCCTTGACCCCACAGCTTGGGAAGTGCTGCTATACATTGCGCAGGGTGGCAGGTTTTTTGCGAGGATTCCTGCGGCCCCCCTGAGACTGGGAACCCCAAAGGTATTCTAAAACAGAAGCAGTAGCTGCTATTTACCCAGCAAAGAGCTCAGCTCCTGCAGTTTGCAAGGTAGCTTCTAATGGCCCTGCAAGGAGCTGAGTGCCTGAAATCTGAAGGCGTGAATAAATGTAGGGATGTTTGAGGGTCTTTTTCAGGTTCTTATTATTTATCCAACAATCAATTAATCAAGAAAATATTTTTTTTCTTTCTAGATCTCCTTTTTTTTAAACGTCTGGTAAACTAGGTGTGCTGTTTTTAAAAGGGCGTCCTGATGCTAAATTTTTGGGAACCACAGAAGTATAGGATTGTAGCCATAATGGGGAGCTGCGTCCAATGGCCCAGTAGGTCAAAGGCGCTGCCAGTCGAAAAACGTAAAAACATTGCGCCCATTTTGCAGACAGGGAAGACTGAGGGCGCAATCCTAACCTGGAGTGAGGCCAGCACAGTTAGGCCAGCAAAATTTGGCCAGCACAAGGGCCACCAAAAAGCGCCTTTGAACCATTCTCAGAATCAGGGAGGATGGCGCACGTCTGTGTGCTGGCCTCTCCGACTCGGAGAGTGGTCCAAACATACATGACGGTGCCCCTTGTGCTGGCCAGACTTTGCTTTATTTACCTCATCTTTACCTCAGAATTTTATCTCAGAAATTTACCACAGAATGCCAGATACAAGGGAGTGGCGTTTGGACCACTCTCGGAGTCAGGGAGGATGGCGCACGTCTGTGTGCTGGCCTCTCCGACTCCGAGAGTGGTCCAAACATGCGTTACGGTGGCCCTTGTGCCGGCCAAACTTTGCTGGCCTAACTGTGTGGGCCTAAATCCAAGTGAGGATTGGGCCCTCAGGCTGAGAGAGAGGGACTCTCCTAAGGCCACCAAAAGAGTCCAGGGCAGAGGCAAGGCTCACAGCAGTACACTCCGGAGTGGCAGCCTCGAGCTCTGGCCTCTTGCGCAGAAATGAGAGCGGAAGGAACACGGCCATTGGCGTGTCAGCAGCTTGTTCGAGGAACCAGGAATGCGCCGTTTCTCCAGGCCCCATTAAAAGCTTACTGGCTGGGCCGGTAAACACCTGGCATCTGTCGGCAGCGGGTCTCTCTCCAGATGCCTCCCGACCCGGATCCCACATCAAGGAAAACCGTCATCCCAAACCGGCCGACAGGAGGGGGGGGGGCACCCAGGAATGAAAACCCGTGCGGAAGGTAACCAGACTCTGTCCCAGATCGCCTGGACTGATAAACAGATTATCACGCAGATTATCCTGCTTTGCGTGGGGGGGGGGATTATTATTATTTTTACAACTCTGTGTGTGTGTGTGTGTACGCGCACACTGGGGAGGGTTGTTAACCAATACCCAAAGGCTGTTTTCCAAGCCTGAATGGAGTCCACATAGAGTCCGTTCCAGGACTTTTGCAACGGGGCCTAAGTTGTACAATATTTGGCCTGCTCTGGCGGTCTCGGGCCTCCTCCAGCTCCGTCTCCCGTCTCTCCTGCTGTCCCGCTCCAGGCACGTGCCGGGAAGGGGGGCCGGTGAGCAAGGACGGAGGAGAGAAACCAGGGTGCGCAGGCTAGCGCATGATGCCCCTCCCGGGATGTGAGGTGCAGGCAAAACCCCCTGACGCGCTTGGACCTCTCTCGGAGTCAGGAGGATGGCGCACGCCTGTCCCTTGTCACAATTAACAATTCACAAAACCTTTAATGGCATATAATCCCTTGTCCTTACGGTGCGCCTTGTGCCGGCCGAACTTTGCTGGCCTAACTGTGCCGGCCGAGCTCCCGGCTAGGATTGCGCCCTGAGAGGGAGCGACAGGCCCACGTTCACCCAGAAAGCGTCGTGGCTGAGCCGGGATTTGAACCTGGCTCTTATGGGTCTGAGAGCCCCCCCCCCAACCACAATGCCACAAATAAATAAATAAATAAATAAATAAATAAATAAATAAATAAATAAAT
>JAJKFI010000133.1:1849293-1863431 GCA_029204185.1 Lerista edwardsae | reverse complement strand
AATAAATAAATAAATAAATAAATAAATAAATAAATAAATAAATAAATGCTCCTGCCCTCATTGCTGATGCCCACTTTTTGTGGTGGGATGGAGAGCACCCGTGAGAGCACCTTTTGCGGTGGGATGGGGAGCACCAAATGGGGCGTGCATCTGGCTCCTGCGCAGACCCGACCCGGTCATTCAGGAGGCGTGCGCACATGCCCTCCCTTCCATGCGCACACCTGCCAGGTGTTGCACCTGGGAGCGAGGCGGCTCCCATTGGGCAGGCTGGGGTGAGCTTACGGACGGGGAAAGAAAAGGGGGCAACAGAGTGTGGTTCGCTAGCAGGAGGGAGTGCTTAAGAGGGCTGGATTGGAGGCTGCTGCAGCCCACCTCTGCCCTGCGGGGTTCTCTGGTGCTGCAAACCGACTGGGGAAAAGGAGCCCCAGCGAGCGGGAGAGCGCGAGAGGGAGCAGGGAGGGGGACACTTCTGTCCAGATGGCGGTTGCAACACCAGGCAGCTCTTGCCCCAGCTGCGTCCCTTCCCCGCCCTGCATTACAGAAACAAGCAAACGGGTTCCACGCCACGCGGCCCCCAACGATAAGAGCCGCAGCGCTGGGATTCCTGGGCCGGCCTCCAAGGCCGGCGGAGGCCGGAGACGGGTGGAGGAGGGAGCGGCCCAGAGGCGGGTAACCCTTCCCTCAGAAGCCGCCCCGGCTGCGTCCGGGGAGCTTTGGGGCACCACGGAATGAGGGCAGGGGTGTTCCTGGGCAGGAGAGAGAGACAGGGAGGGGGTGCGCTCGTTTTAGCGGCACATGGGCCCCAAGTTGCCATGATCTCTGGGGTCACCACCCAACTCTGCTGTTCTGAAGGGCTGCCTTCATTGCAGGCAAAGGCCTCTGGGAACACCCCTCATTCAATGAGAGCTTGATGCACAGGTGCGCTCTCTCTCTCTCTCTCTCTCTCGCTCTCTCTCGCTCTCTCGCAGACATGCAAGTAAGCAACAAACCAGAACGGGAAAGGAGACGCACACGCTCGTGCGAAAACACCAGCAGGGACGTGCCGGCCTCCGTCTGGCTCTCTTTCGGCCCAACACTGCCCTCTTCGGGATAGGAGAAAAATCCCAAAGACGTGATCCAAACGTCTGAGGTTTGATCAGCAGGACTGTCAATGTGGATTATTATTTTTTAGAACGTATTGGCACGCCGAGCACCCTTGTCTCCCCGCTTAAAAAAAAATAAAAATATTCAGAACAGCTCCTGTTCGTTGCAGCTGCATGTACAGGATTTCCCCGTGGATCGTGGCCCTGGCCTGCCGCGCGGTTTTGAGCCACAGACGTCCCAACAACAGGGGGCCTTGTAAAACCACAGGTGCCGGGGAAATGTACTCGGGCCTCGGGCTCACCTTGTCGCCTGGGGCGAGCAAAAACGGAGTCCAGGC
Source organism: Lerista edwardsae (assembly GCA_029204185.1). Lineage (NCBI taxonomy): Eukaryota > Metazoa > Chordata > Lepidosauria > Squamata > Scincidae > Lerista > Lerista edwardsae. The sequence continues at coordinate 1,862,011 of JAJKFI010000133.1, read as the reverse complement.
CTGGAATGCTTGTGGACTAGTGACTTGTGAAGGCTTATCTGCCGTGTGGATTTCACGAGAGAGGAGGCGACAGGAGGAGGAGGACAGGGGGTGTCATTCACTCCCCACCCCCGGCTTGCATTTTTGCTGCTCCGCATTGTCGCTGCTATCCCCCCTGCAGGGAGAAGTGGCCCCCCTGTCCCCAATTTTGCATAAAACGGTACCTTTTTGGACTTGTGGAAGAAGGCTCGCTTGATCTCCTCCAAGGTGGCATCTTCTTTGATGCCCAGCAAGTCATAGTAGCTGCTGTTCCTGGCTGGCGACCTACAGGGAGGAAGGCACACTTGGGGTTACTCTGCTTGTTACTCTGGGGTCACTCTCTCCCTGCCCACATGTGCCAGCCGCAAAGCCCACAGCTCCTTGGGGTGTGGAACTGCTGAGCCTTGTGGTTGATATTATTAATATTATTAATAATTTCTAGATTTTTTTGGTCTGATGGGTTGCGATAGGTGGTCATTTCAAAAAGTGGGTCCCGATGCTAAAACGTTTGGGAAGTGCTGCTCTACGGAACTCCCCAGCAAGCCATGCGGGGTGGGGTGGGGAAATATCTCCATCAAAGCGGTTCTCATCATAACATTTCACATTTGTCTAGCGCCCGCTGAGCAGAAAAAAAACCCTCCGTCGCTGCGTTTTCCTGCTGCATTCCTTGCAAACAGCCTGGAAGGGAGGCTGTTATTATCCCCACTTTGCAGATGGGGAAGACTGAGGTTTGCCAAAGGCCACCGAGTGAGAATTCACCGGAGAGGCAAGATTCAAACTGGGGGTGTTCTGAGCCACAGCATGGTCCCTCCGCCGCGATGCACGCACCAGCTCTCGTCCTCTTGTGGACTAGCGCCTTGTGTGGGAATAACTGCCATGCTGATTTCCCAAGAGAGGAGGCAGGAGGAGGATAGGGGGATAATTGTCTTTAAAAATGCCATTCCATTCTGACGCCATGCTCTTCAGGGCCCTCCGCTCCCCGGTCTCACAGTACACAAGACCCGACACTTGCGGGAGAAGCGTGCGGAAGAAATCAGAACCCTCTTTTGGGCAGGCAGAGAACATAAAACGACAGATGGTTTGTGCCGAACTAAGGAGGACGCAGCTGAGAGGAGAATGGATAACATCCACCAGCTGTGTATATAATATTCCCCCAGACCCGCGCCAGCAGTCCGTTGCTCTCCGGAAGGCCCGGAATGGGGCAAGTCGCCAATGGAAGGGCTACGATCTCCCCTTCTTCCGTCGGTGCTTCCCTTTTCGTTTGGGGGAATTAGAGTGCAATCCTATCCTGGAGCGAGGCCGGCACAGTTGGGCCAGCAAAGTTTGGCAGGCACAAGGGCCATCACAAAGAGCGTTCGGACCACTCCGGGAGTCAGGCAGGACGGCACACATCTGCGCGCTGGCCTCTCGGACTCAGAGGGTGGTCCAAGCCTACTTTAGGGTGGCCCTTGTGCTGGCCTAACTGTGCCGGCCGAACTCCAGGTGAGGATTGTGCGCTTAATCTGGCTAACTCCAGCAGAGTCGAGACATTTGAGTCAAAACAGGTGCGGTCCCAGAGGACAAGGTGACAGCATGTTTGGAGCTCTTTGCTCCTGGAGGTGGTCAAGGAAGGCACCATTAAGAACTACACTGGAACAATCAAAAAGTTGTGTGTGTGTGTGTGTGTGTGTGTGTGTGTGTGTGTGTGTGTCCCTTGTGTGTTGGGGCCAGGCGGCAGCCTGTATCATAGTAACACGCAGCAAAACCTCATGACAAATTTGTTCTGGCTTTTAGCTCCATCGCTAGTCCGTGAGGTTTGCAATTTACACGGAAGGCACCTGGTGGGCCGCTGTGAGATACAGGAAGCTGGACTAGATGGGCCTTTGGCCTGATCCAGCAGGGCTCTTCTTATGTTCTTAAGGTTCCCCAAGGCCCTGGAGGAACTGGGATGTAGCTTGGATGTGGCGGCTGCTTCTCAGTGCCAGTCCGGCTCGGTGCGTCAGCATCACAGATTTACTCACCAGCTGCAGCGTGCCGTGGAAAACACCCTGTGGCTGGCACTCCTACATGGCTGGCAGCATCGGCAGAGGAGGTAGGCCACGGCTAAAGTCATAGTCCAGACCCCAGGGGTGTCCAAAGCGGATTCTAGGAAGACACGGATCTACGGAGGCTGGGGAGAGAGAAAAGAGAGGCAGGTGGTATTCAATGTAATGCAAAGATACAGGCAAAGGGTTGGACTAGATGACCTTGTAGGTCCTTCCAACCCTGAGAATCTATGACCTTCACAGCGCTCTACGTACTTCGGTACTACGGCTTCGGTAATCTCCGCAAGGGAAAGCCAAGATCGTTATCTCCATGTTTCAGACAGAGGATGAGAAAAAGGCCCCTGATTTGGAAAACCCTGGGCAGATGCTGCCAGTCAGTGCCTGGCAATGCCAACCTGGTTGAAACAGAGCCAGACTCAGTTGGCAGCGGCTATGTTGACTTCTTGCCTGGAGTCAGGCCAGCGAAGTTTGGCCGGCACCAGGGCCGCCGTAAAGCGCGTTTGGACCACTCTCGGAGTCAGGGAGGATGGCGCACGTCTGTGTGCTGCCCTGACTCCAAGAGCGGCCCAAACGTACTTTATGGCGCCCTCGTGCTGGCCAGCTTTGCTGGCCTAACTGTGCCGGCTTAGCTCCAGGTTAGGATTGCACCCTAAATGTGTGTGGAGGGAGGCAGGGAATCACCGCAGAACATAAAACACACGTCGACTCGGGTGTTTACGAATCAGATTCTAAATATTTATAGGCTACTTATATTTAAAATGACTCCACGGCAGGGCTGGTGATTGAGCAACTGGCTGGAGACAGCTTGTATGCTTTGCCTTGTGTCTCTACAAGTAAGAGAACCTGAGAGTCATCCCTCAGACGTCTGCCACGGGATCTCGGTTAACGGGGGCCGAGTACGAGACTTGTCCGGAGTCGCCAACTGATACCTGCCCTGCCGCAAAGCAAGCCGGAGTTAGCATGGGAGGGAGGACGTCAGGCCATTCCTTCTCTACGGTGCGCCCAGCCCGCTCCCTGGCCCCCAAGCGCCGGCTAACGCTCCTGAAGCTAATCCAGTCTGAATCTGGATTACCATGCGCGTGTACCCAGGCTGGATGCGGAGGCCTTGCGTCCTTGAAGAACTCAAGGGCGATGAGTGCTCGACTTCAGGCAGGGCCTGTCTTAATCGGGAGCCTAATTGCCCAGACGCCATTTCCATCTGCGGCCCTGTCAGGCCACTAATTGGCTGCCATGGCAACCAGCCCGGGACCCTTCCTCTGTCACGGCCTGTCTGTGCAAACTGGTGTCGACAAGGCTCCCTCCGCCTTTTTCCTCACGCAAATGGTCCCGTGTCACCCTCCTAAGCTGAACCCCACGAACTGCCACCTCATGGCCCCCGAGCCGGCAAGAGGGAAGGCGAGGGGCGGCAGAAATGTTTGCCAGGCCTCACGAAAGGCCACACGCAGCTGAGCCCGACAGACGCGCTGCCAACGCCAGCAGTCTCCCCAAAACCGTCGCCGCGTTTGTCAGGGGAGAAGCAACCCACAAAACACAGCGACCCGTCCAAAGAGATTGTGCTCTGTTTGCCGTCGTTCCGCCACTGGCAGATAAAAGTGGTGCTTGTCCACCCTTCGCTCGTCCACCCCTCCCGCATTTGTCTCTCCAGGGCGCATTATAGGCACGTAACTGCGTGCGGCATTTAGCGCTGCGTCTTTCAGGAGTTAAAAATGTAACGGGAGGGGGGGGGAATTGGGGCAGCCTTGGGTCAGGAGGAGAGAAGGGAACGCAGGGGCAAAATGGCGGGGCGGGGCGTCCCGTGGATGTCCGCGCACGGTGATGACATTGTCTTCCTCGCTGCTCCCCACCTTTTCCTTCCACCTTCAGCAGCACCTCTCTGCGGGAAGAGAAGGGGCAGGGGCAACATTTACAAATGTTGCTTTTGCTGTTGTGTCGTGTAAGCAAACTACACTTGGAGGACAAGGCTGGCTGGGCGCCTGGACATTTCCGGCACAGTGTTTCGATTCCCCAAGCCAGAGGCCTCTTGCCCCGCAGCGGATCCATTAACCTGCAAGGTTAATTAACATCGTTACTACGTGTTGTTATTAATAGAAACACGGCCGTCCTGCCTGTTGGTCAAGGATTCTTGGGGCGGCTTCCTGAGTGCCTCGTGCTAGTTCTATCATTTGCCGACTGGCGAGCGACTGTCATTCTCCCCGTTTTGCAGACGGGGAAGACCGAGGCCAAGTGGGAACGGCTGGGAGAGGTGAGATCTGAAGCAGGGAAAGACCTCCGCCACGAAGCGATGCTGGCTCTTGGCAAGCAGCCAACGCAGGGGGTTAATCTGGTGGCTGGTGGAGCAGAATCGGTGTGGGTGTTGGTCTGGCTTGTGGACCACCCCACCCCAACTTCCAACATTTTTATGCCTTTTTTTTGTCCCAAGGAGATGTTTATGTGCACTCTGTTCTTCCCCCGCTGATCTCTTGCCAAGGAGTGTGCAATCGTCCCAGTCTGTGGTTGCTGCCTTGATGTGATGCAGGCCCTTTGGTGTAGCAGCCTGCACCCCACCTCCAACAGCAGCTGGGGCCAGAAGTTCCCAGGACAAAATTCCAACAGCAGTTTGGGGGTCAGGAGCCACGAGGCTCCCCAGACAGATGCGAAATAATCCGGGGCCTCGCGATGGTCTCATTGGCCTAATCCCTAATCGGGACAGATTAATTTAAAACCCTGAAATTTTTCTAAGGCTTTGGTACCGTTAAACATTCCAGCTTCACGGAGCAAGAGAGAAAACTGTAATCCCACTCTAAACTGCCATACGTTGCTGTTCGTGCAAGCACTGTCATGTGGCAGCAGGTTCCACAGGATAAACGCACAGGGAGGCTTGAGTTGAAAGCAAGAATTTTCCCTCTGGACTCCAGCTGGAAAGTTGTGAAGAGCCCCAAATGCTGTAACCTTTCCCTGGAAGGGCGGTGCCCCAGACCCGTGATTATTAAGAATAATATTTTTATTGTGCAAGCTGCCTTGGACCTTCTGAAAATGGGACAGAGACGCTGTGGATAATAGGGAACAGAAATTGCTGCAGACCAAGTGGACTGCCATCTGTAGCAGGCATTCAGGCAGGCCAGCTGCCTCCCTCCCCTCCCCACACATCTCTCTGGCCCCCCACACACCCCTCTTCTCGTCACAGTTCTGCCTACACTGCACTATTAGGGTGTTTATTTGTTCTCCTCTCCGCGCTTGCAAAAACACCATCTGGCTTGCCACAGCCCGGAGCCCGCTAAATCAATTCCACGCTGCGAAACCAGCCCAGCAAATAAACATACGGAGAGAAAGAAGGAGAACTGCCAAGCTGGGAGAGCGCCCAACAGGCAGCTGGGGTCCTTTTTGCGGGCGCCGGCAGCTCTGCTTGGGACACCGGAAGCTGCTTCTGGCAGAGTCCAGACCTGGGCCCGGTTTCCTCAGCGTTGTTGGGCACTGACCGGCAGCGCTACTGTAGAGTTTCAAGGGTTTGTCTTTGCCCTACCCAAGGGGCCAGATTTTGAACCCGGGTCCCAGGAATGTCTCGCTCACTAACCAGTCAGAAGCAATGGCTCATTAAGCTCTTTCTTCCCCTCCAACTGGAAATGTGTCCATAATTTCCAAGGCCTTCCCTTGTTGCTTATCCCCCCCCCAAAAGGTACTCAGAGATAGACTGCTACTGGACATGGCAGCTCCACTTAGGGTGCAATCCTAACATCCAGGAAGCTGGACTAGGCGGGCCTTTGGCCTGATCCAAAGATTCTTACGTTCTTAGGATAGCAAATTTTGTTTTATTTACCTAATATTTACCTCAGAAGTTTACCTCAGCATGCCAGGTGCAAGGGAGTAGCAACGAGATGCAGGCATCTTGTGGTCTTGTGTGCTCCCTGAGGTATCTGGTGGGCCACCGTGAGATGCAGGAAGCTACACAAGATGGGCCCTGGGCCTGATCCAGCAAGGCTCTTCTCATGTTCTTACGAGAGCCACTTGCCACCTCTCCGAGGAGCCATTGCAACTGAACCGCATCTCACAAGCTTACTGGAACGGGGAGTCTCAGGCTCTCCGTGCCCAGGGCGAGTTTTGCAACGGCTGATCAAAAGCACTCCTAATTAAGAGCATCTCTTAAACAACATGTGGGCAGTAGCTCGTTTTGGACAGCTCCCTTGCGCAGTTTGGCCTGCGGGATGAACAGGAAGTGATCCATCCACAGCTTTGTAGCTGGAATTGCTTCTCTCTCTCTCTCTCTCTCTCTCTCTCTCTCTCTCTCTCTCTCTCCCCCCTTCTTTTTTGCCCCTGGCCTTTTTTTTTACCAGCAAAGAAATCAGCTGCACAAAAAAACGAGGCCATTTGCTTTTGCAGCGATTCTATTGCCTGCAATGGCCGCACTACCGCACCAAACTAATCACTTAGGGCAGGTTAGTCGGGCCCTGGGGAGAGCTTCCACAGATGGAACAGCGCGAAGGAATTTCGGGATAGGGACGCCAGAGCAACAGCGGTCAAAAGGAAGAGGAATGCTCCCCAGAAAACAAAGCCAAGGGGCAGGTTTGCAGCGCATGACCCACCACAAAAGACTGCCACGGATAGACTGCACACATGCTGACACCACAGCTAATTCCACTGCCACTCGAAGAAACCTCATGAACTGCTCCCAAGTACGCCACACTGAGGCCTGTGGCTGGCTGACGGCTTGCAGATAGTTTTATGCGCTGCGCTGTCCAGGGGCAGAGAATTAACTCTCACAGAGCGCAATCCTAAATGGGCACAGTTAGGCCAGCAAAGTTTGGCCGGCACAAGGGCCACAGTCAAGTATGCTTGGACCACTCTTGGAGTCAGAGAGGCCAGCACACAGACGTGCGCCATCCTCCCTGACTCCCTCAGCACACCCTGTGGCAAGGAGTTCCACAGGGCACAATCCTAACGTGGAGTTAGGCTGGCACAGTTAGGGCAGCACAGTTTGGCCGGCAGAAGGGACACCGTCAAGTATGCTTGGACCACTCTTGGAGTCAGAGAGGCCAGAGCAAAGATGTGCCCCATCCTCCCTGACTCCGAGAGTGGTCCAAACGTGCTTGACGGTGGTCAGCGAAGCAGACTCAGGCTGCAATCCTGACCAACTTTCCAGCACTATGGCTGCCCCAATGGGGCATGTGCTGCATCTTGCAGTTGGGGGGCGGTACTGGGAGCCTCCTCAAGGTCAGGAAATGTTTGTTCCCTCATCTCGAAGCTGCACTGCCCTTACCCCGGTGCGGGAAAGTTAGGATTGCGCCCTCTGTGACCCTGGGCCAGTCACCAACGCTCTGCTTAGCCTACCTCACAGTTGTGTGGATAAAATGACAAGAGAGGGGAGAAGCTCCACACGCTTGCCTGGAGGTACTCAAAGGAAGCTCCAATTTACAGGCCAGATTCGGTACAGCTCTTTGTACAGCAATAGATGGAAGGGGACATAATTTTGCGAAAGAGTCAAAGGAGAGCAGGGAGGAGGGAGACAAGACAGACACAGCGAGCTGTTATGAGAAGGCACATTGCATGCAAGCAGATGTTGCAGAGGCCGGGGTTGAAGATGCCACAGTTTAAGGACAGGCCAGCCATTCAGCACACCAGTGCGCAAAAGTCACGTCAAAGGACTCATTGTGAGTTGGTCGACAATTGGACCGATTGATTGTCTTTATCACATCCGACAGGGGCTCTTCTGCGCTCTCTTTGTCGTCTCTTCCCCGCTGGCTAAATTTAGATTGTAAATTCTTTGGGGCAGGGATCTCTCTCTCTCTTTCCCGCCCACTCTCTCTTTCTTGGCTAATGCTGCCCGGCGTCCATTGACGGCAGGGCATATATCATCCACAGGGGGAGGCCTGCGTTTGGTTTTAATTAAATACAGTGTTGGAAAACAGGGCGCACGACAAGCCGACTGCGAAAGTTGCAAAGACAGATTCTTTGAGAAAAGGGCAAGGATGAACATGGGGTTCTTTTGGAGCGCACAAGCCGACCTTCGCACAGAGGAAGTCTCAAACTCTGCCTGCAGAAGGCAAAGCGGATTATAGTCCACAAAAAGCTTCCTCCGCAACAAATCCATTCTGTCTTTGGGGGTCCACTAAATTCTGTTTAATTTTCACTAAATTTTCAGCTATACCCTCTCACAGCTACCCTCTGGAAGGGATATAAAAACTCTGGGTATTAGAAGGCCTGAACTGCCTACTTAAAAGGCAATAAGGGAAGGCAATAATAACACAAACTCCTGGGGAAATAAATTCCACATAAAAACAGCCCAGCCCAAGGCCTCGATATCCAGCACGCTGTTTCCCACAGTGGCTAACAAACCCAAAAGCAGGTGATTACAGCATAGCCCTCTTCCACCGGCTCTCCCCTGCAACGGGCTTTCTGAGGTAGACTGCTTCTGAATCTGGAGGTGCTACAGAGCCTAGTAACAATTAATAGAATTGTCCTCCATGGATTTGTCTCAGGGCACAATCCTAACCTGGAGTTGGGCCAGCAAAGTGTGGCCAGCACAAGGGACACCGTAAAGTAGGTTTGGACCCCTCTCAGAGTCAGAGAGGCCAGCACGCAGACGTGCGCCATCCTCCCCGATTCCAAGAGCGGTCCAAATGCGCTTTTTGGTAGTCCTTGTGCCAGCCAAAGTTTGCTGGCCTAACTCCAGGTTAGGACTGTGTCTCTTTTCAAGTTCAGCTGCCGCCCCAGCATCTTAGGGCAGTGAGTTCCAAAGGCCGACATTGTGCGGAGTGAAGCACCACTTTTCTTTGGTCAATCTCCAGCCGACTTCCCATGATTTCATGGGATGACCCAGCCTTGTTTAATACTGTGTGCGTGTGAGAGAGAGAAATACTAATTTCTCCCTCTTTCTCCATTGTGCATAATTTTATTTTGCACCAGTCTTTATAGAGCAATCCCATGCATGTCTACCCAGCTGTTAAGACCCCTGGGTTCAATGGGATATCTACCCAGTCCAATGTGCATAAGATTGCAGCCTTAGGCTGTAATGCTAGCCACACTTACCTGGGAGTAAGCCCCATTGACTGTAATGGGAATTGATTCTGAGTAGACATGCATAGGCTCGGCCTCTCAATGGGTTAGGTTTATAAGGTGCAACAAGGCTTTCTATTAAGGAGAAACAAATGCCCAAACATAGGCTCAGCCTTTGAAAATATTAAGTCTTCCAAGGTTTCAAAAATTTTGCAGGGCGGAACCATAAGGAGGTGGGCGGAGACTTCCAGGGGTGGGACATTGGGGTGACACCTATTAGGCGTAACGAAGGGCAATCATGGCGGAGCAAAGGGAAGCGAAGGACTAGGAAGTGGAAGGGTGAGTAAGCACGGCAACAAGTCAGTTTTGCACAGTACAGTATGAAGACAGGTAGCTGTACAAGGGACGGCCCTCCCTCAAAACACGAAAACACCACCATACCCGGACAACCAGGGGAGGAACGTAAGGAGGAGGGGGGAGCGGTAATGGTGGGGGACACGGTGGTTACCATAGAAACTCACAGTCGGGTCGCGGACGCCATTTTGATGCCGCAACCGCGGCTTCCTCCTTCGGGTCTCCGGCTGCGCTGAGCTCCGCCCCTTTCGCAAAGGTGGGAGGGAAAAGGAGCAGCATCCGGGTATTTCCCAAGCGCCCTAGTCTGATTGGCCAGCAATATCATATCTATGGGAATTAGCTAGATAATGGCTAATAATGCAATATAATATAAATATTATTACATATTGTGCAGTATATCTAAATTGCTTCTAATATATTATACCCTATTTAAATATAATTGCTTTCTTAATTTTATGCAGTTAAGAAAGCCATAAAAATGGAATGGAATAGTTAAATTAAAATATATAAATATATTATAGGTAATGATTTGATCTCCCCCTTTAATTACTGTGATGCATTGTACATTTATTGTACAATTGCATTGTATTGTAAGCCGCCTTGGGGATTTGCTTCGGCAAGGGAAAGGTGGGATATAATTTTTTTTTCCAAATCAAATAAATATTTATTTATTTATTTATTTAATGTATTTTTATACCGCCTTTCTCCAGATTTCACTGGACTCAAGGCGGTTTACATGGGCAGGCTGTTCCTAAACCCCATTTTTTCAGTTGGGGTCTTTACAATTATTGTTCTATGTACCATTTACAGAACCCTCAATTTCTTCCGATGTTTCCCTTTCAATGTGTGGTCACGATCCTGGCTGCACTCTTGCACCTTCCGAGCCTTCACAGCCCACCACAGATCACGCCTTGGCCAGTTCTTTTGTCAGCCGACTCCTCCACACTCCTTCCGTTCCTCCACTAAGCTCTGTCAGTGACTTCCGGTCTCCCATCCAAGGCCAATCCAAGGCTGATCCTGCTTAGCATCTTCAGGCAAAGGCAACAGCTCAACCTCCAGACCACACTTCCTGCCCTTATACTTCCACACTTATATATGAATAATGTCATATATAATATAAAGTTTATATAAAATATGATTGCAATCAAAGTATGGCTTTAAGCACTTGTTTTTAAAGCGCCCCTGCATGTCTTTTTTTTCCATGCCAGACTACACTCTGCACATGATCAGAGGCACTCTTTTCTGAGCTGAGGTTAAGCCAGTTCCCACAACTGAAGGGCCATCTCTGCTGAAGGTTGAAGGCCATTTGGCCAGCGCATAAAAGGGGGAGGGACAAACCCACAGTTGAGCTGAAGTGTCATCGGCAGGAATTAGCTGGCAGCCCTTTTTGTGACATGGAGTTGCAGTCACTCACTCGCTGCTAGGGGCCAAGCTTCTGCACAGGGCAAAAGAGCAGGAGCTGGTTTAAAAGGTGGCAATCCAAAGGCCTCCAGCCAGACCTGTGGCTCAGCAGCCTTACGCACCCCTGCTTTGTATGTGCTGAATGTAGTTTGCCTGACTGCTCGACATGTAGCCTTGCAGTTCACTGGCACAAGCGGCGCTGACAACATTTGGATACAAGCACGCACATGGCGTGGAAGGCAAATGGAGGGTTTCCGGGGCAGAGGTGCCGAGGCCTGGGCTCGATCTGTCTTGCCCGGACATCAGAAGGCGCACTGGGGAAATCAGTGCGCTCTGAACAATGGGGGGGGGGAGGCAGCCCCGCAACGGCTGCGCACTGAGCTTGTGGGAGCAGTGCCAAGCACTGAGAGAAGGAGGTCCATGCGGGGAGACGGCCAACAAACCCACCCTTGTCAACATTGTGGCAGTGACCTCACTCGTTTGCGGGGGGACGACGACAGAGAGGGACAATGCCGCCTTTGCTCGCAGTGAATCCTGTCAGAGCCACTTTAGTGCACGAGGCGGAGAGGTCACTGTTGCCAAGGGAGCTCTGGAGGGGCAGCAGGATGGGATCCCTGTGTGGCATGAAAGAATAAAGGAGGAGTGGAAGAGAAAACTTCTCACACCAGCAGGAAATTGAATCTGTCATGCCTTTTCCCACAGGGGAAAAAAAAATCAGGGTTTTTTTTCCTGGCTGCAAGATTAAAGGCACTCGGCCACACTACCTGCCCCTCTGGCAGCATCGCATGGGCAAATCTGGGGGGCAGGTGGTCCAGGCAAGGCCCAAAACGGCCCTGTTTCTCCATCTTTAGCGGTCTACCATGTGCCGTTTTTGGCAGCGCCTCTTGGCTCCGCCCCATCACTGCATGGCCCCGCCTTCTTAGCAATTGGCTCCACCCCCCGTGCTAATTGCGTATGCTGATTGGCCACCACCAAGCGGGAACAGAAGAAGGGGTGTGGCCACTTGCTTGCCCGCCCCCATTCGCCCCCATTCGTCCAACCTTACAGGGAGAGCGTGGAGGTGGTGTCCTAGCTCTCAACTAGCCGCAGGCCGCCCTGCTAACACGTGCATGCTGAACTGCTTTTCAAAGGCACAAGAGCGGAGATAGGACAAGAAATTGGCAACCCAAGTTTTAAGCTAGCTTCTGGTAGGAACTGTCAGCAAGGCTATTTTTTTCTCTTCCCCCTTCGATCCGTCCCCCTGAAATGTTCCCACTGAGATTATAATTAATTAGTGCCAATTACAAATCAGATTAAATACAGCCTCTTGGGGGAGGTGGGGGGGGGGAGAGCACATTTCTTCTTGAATGGAGCCATTACCAGAAGGGTGCGAGGATGGGCTTTGCGCATGATGCAACACTTAATTTCCGCACGTACCCGATGTTGTAATAATCCTCTCCGACAAGGCTCAGAATCAAATAGGATTTTGGGCATGTGCTGTGGTAACTCCTGGACTCAACTTCCCCAAAGCTTCAGCCACTAACAGGTCCCAGGGGGAAACGTACCGAGACCTGAAATTTACTGAAAGCAGCTACCTTAGTGAGGGCGCAATCCTCACCTGGAGTGAGGCTGGCACAGTTAGGCCAGCAAGGTATGGCTGGCACAAGGGACACCGTCAAGTCTGTTTGGACCAGTCTCGGGGTCAGAGAGGCGAACACACAGACGGGCGCCCTCCTCCCTGACTCTGAGAGTGGTCCAAACGCCACTCCCTTGTATCTGGCATTCTGAGGTAAATTTCTGAGGTAAAAATCTGAGGTAAATATGAGGTAAGTAAAGCAAAGTTTGGCCAGCACAAGGGACACCGTCAAGTCTGTTTGGACCGGTCTCGGGGTCAGAGAGGCCAACACACAGACGGGCGCCCTCCTCCCTTGTTGTTCATTTGGAGTGTTTATAGCAGAGTTGGGGGCTTGTGAACC
>JAJKFI010000133.1:1823002-1833413 GCA_029204185.1 Lerista edwardsae | reverse complement strand
TGAGGTAAATATGAGGCAAATAAAGCAAAGTTTGGCCGGCACAAGGGACACCGTCAAGTCTGTTTGGACCACTCTTGGAGTCAGAGAGGCCAACACACAGATGTGCATCCTCCTCCCTGACTCTGAGAGTGTTCCAAATGTGCTTGACAGTGGCCCTTGTGCCGGCCAAACATGGCTGGGCTAATTGCACCATCCTAACTCCAGGTTATGATGGTGCCCTTAATCTGGGACTGGGGATTCGGTGAAGCACAGAATACTGTATCTTTATAGGGGATTGGACAGATTTCTAGAAGAAAAACCTATCACAGGTTACAAAAACACAACGAGTATGTGCAACCTCCTGGGTTTAGAAGTAGGCTGTCTCTGAACGCCAGGCGCAAGGGAGTGGCCACAGGATGCAGGCATCTGGTGTCATGTGCTCCCTAAGGCATCTGGTGGGCCACAGTGAGATGCAGGAAGCTGGACAAGATGTTTTATTTACCTCAGAATTTTACCTCAGAATGCCAGGGGCAAGGGAGTGGCAACAGGACGCAGGCATCTTGTTGTCTTGTGTGCTCCCTGAGGCATCTGGTGGGCCGCTGTGAGATGCAGGAAGCTGGACTAGATGGATCTTTGGCCTGATCCAGCAAGGCTCTTTTTAGGTGCTTATCCCCCACAACCCACAACTCACATCCGTGCAGCGTAAGTGGACTTCAGTCATCCCTTCGGGCGACGGGACCAACAGCTTGATGCAGAACTTCTGTCCGGAGATGTTGACGTCCGGGACCACCTCGCAGCCTGGAGTGGAGCGGAAACCATCAGAGACTGAGCAGGGAAGCATAACAGGTTGGCTTCTACCGAGTTGGCTCGTCCGGCACCTAGCCTGACTATTGGGATTGTCAGTGGCTCTGGAAGGCTTCGGGTAGAGAATGGCATCCCTCCCCATCCTTGCTACTTGGGGATGTTGACGTCTGGGACTTTCTGCATGCAAAGTGGTGGTCTGACGGCAGAGCTAGGGATACTCCTGATGAACAAAGGATGCTGCCAAACAGAGCCTGGCTTTCGGTCCACCTAGCCCAGCTCCGTCGAGCACTGACCGGCAGCAGCTCTCAAGGATTTCAGACAAGGGTCTTTCCCTGTTTCTCCAGGAGATATTGGGGCTCAGCCACCTAACCTGCAGACCTCTGGGGAACCAAAACACCCTGTTTTTGCAGGAGCGGGCCAACTGCTCAACGTGGATCGCGGGCCTTGCCAAGGCGACGTGGGCACAACTCACCTTTGAGGCTGAGCTGCTGCAGCGGTTCCCCCAGGGCCTCCTCGGCACTCTTGTAGTAGGAGATGGACGTCTCTTTGAAGACCACCCAGTACTGCTTGTAGCCTTTCAGCGTCAGCTTGCGGGGCCTGTGGAGCAAGAGGGGGCGACTGAGAGACCCACTTGTCCCTTGGGCCCGGCCCCATTTTTCTGCTCTTGGCCAACTCCACCTCAGGCCTGGCCCCAGGTTGCCGGGCAGCAGCGGCGTACGAGGAGGGTGGCTAAAAGCCACACACACAGGCCCTAAAACTGCTGCCACTTCCTCCTCCGGACTTTGAAAAGGAAGAGGAATTGAGCAGGGAGGAAGTGAAGAGGAGAGTGTGGAGGAGCAGAGAGGAGAGTGGCGGACTAGAGTGTCCACCTTTCTGGTTTGGGAAGGTACCTGAATATTCGGAGGTAGTCCTTCAACTCTGGGATGGCCGTGAGGCTGTCCTAGATGGGGAAACAAAGGAGGCCTGTGTCACAGTGTCATTGGCACCGTTACAGACGCCCTCTGGAAAAGTGCTAGTCGTAAACACAAACTTGTCAAGAGCTCACTGACGGGATAAATGAACTGGTCGCGACATGCTGGCGAGAGACAACGTGATCTAAGCCAAAAGGGGTGGTGGGCTACTGGTACCGGGTGTGAGGGAGTGGCCACAGGATGCAGGCATCTTGTTGTCTCAGGCCTCCCTGGGGCACCTGGTGGGCCGCTGTGAGATGCAGGAGGCTGGACTAGGTGGGCCTTTGGCCTGATCCAGCAGGGCTCTTCTTAGGTTCTTATGACTGAGTCACGGTGGCAGTCGAAATGGGGGCTTCTCAGTGGCTTTGGAGGGGATTGCCGAGGGAGGAGGAGTGGATTCTCCCTCAGTGGAGACCTTCAAGCAGAGGCTCGACAGGCACCTGCTGGTGATGCTCTAGGAGGATTTCCTGCTACAGGCAAAGGGTGGACTAGATGACCTTGTGCGTCCTTCCAGCTATGATTTTGTTTTTTGCAACCCTGCCCCCCCCAACTGCAACCAGGCACAGAAGCCTGGGTCTGCTTCTGCTTCTGTGGGTCTGCCCCACAGCTGCCATTGTGGCAAGGGAGGGGCTTATCTAGGGGAGGATGGCTCGTGACCCCCCCCTTTGCCTGAGCCAGGCCCAGGGGGTCCAGCCTAGAGGGAGTGGCGAAGAGGCATTCCCTGGCCAGCACTCACCAGGACACTTGGAGCCGACGGAGTCCCCTCCAGCTTGACCTCAAGCGAGGCCAGCGCTTTGTCCAGGTCGTCCAGGCTCGCCTCTCCAGACTGCTCCGCAGGGTTGGCGTTCAGGGAGAGCTGCTTGATGCGATACTGGAAGGAAAAGGACGCCCAAAACCGTGACTTGAGTCCTGGGATGGTTGCAACACCCAGTTGGAAGATTCAAACAGAGAAACTGGGGTGTCTGCCATGAACCCCCAAGAGCCCATTAGCTTCCTCCACCCCACCCCCCAAATCACCCAAGTAGACGGACAAAACATATATATATTTCTACAGTGTCACGGGGTGGAAAAAAAATGAAAAAAAATGGAGGAAAATACCTGGACCCAGGCCAGAGGAAACAGAAAAGGGGCGGAGCTCTGAGACATGGGTGGAGCCTATTAAAAAGGGGTGTGGCTTCAGGGGAGAGGGTGGAGCCCACCAAAAGGGGCGGGGCTTTCCAACCACCTGCACACAGCGAGATTAACCATTGCTGTTCATCAGGGTCCTTTGGGGCAAACGAGCCACACTACATGCGGGGTAGGGGGGAGAGAAATACTTACCTGCAGCGCTGCAAAGACCACCATCTCTTCTTCCGTGCAGTCGGTCTCCTCGAGCAGCACTGCCCAGCGTGCCTGCTCGTAGAGCTGGTTGATCCGGACGGCATCGTACTGCAAGCAAGGAAGGGGGTGGTAAGAGACCAAGGCCTGGATTCAAAGTCCTTCTGTACCCCCCAGCCTAAATCACACCTGTGGCACATGCACTCAGACGGCCTCAAGCAAGGCCCTCCCTCTCAGCCTCAGTCTTGTCCTTCTGCAGTATGGGGAGAATTACCTTGCACCTCCTTTAAATGGCTGAGCATTCTATGGAAGCTGCTGCAGGTATGTAGCTCCTGGTGGCACGGACCCAAATTTTAAAGAACACCAAACCATAAAATGTACCATGTACAACAGGAAGCAAACTGAATTTACATCCTCTGGGGCTTTAAGAACATAAGAAGATAAGAAAACCCCTGAGACTGCCCCGTCAGTCACGATGAGGGCTAGAAACTTTTTCTATCCAAATACACTCAAAAAGGACAGAAGCTGAGATCCTATGGCAGATGTTGTGCCTCTCTGGCTAAGGACCAGGTGTCCTCTACAAGAAGAAGTGGCGGAGAAAAATGGAAGAGGATGGGGAGAGGGGGCGATGGGACACTGACCTTTGGCTCCAGGTCAAAGAAGCTGTAAAACTTAAAACGCAGCCACAAGCGCGCATTTTCCTTCACTTCTTGCTGCAGCAAAGTCCGCGAGGAATCTAGCCACCTGCGGGAGGCCCAAAAGGAGCAAAGCTAGACGCCACCTCCCATCATGTTCCTGCCAGACCCATAGTGTGGCGAGGAGGCAAAAAGCATCCACAAAATCTCTCTTCCCTTCTCCCCTCTTCCCTTCCCTCTTGTGGATTCCTTTGAATGTTTCAAAACGTGGTTTGCAAGCTCCTTGGGGACAAAGACCTGTCCCATTTGGCACAAGCCTTCCTCCTCCACCTCCCTCCTCCTCCCCTTTCATGCAAATCGTTCTCTCTATTATTATCACTTTCAATCAGATTATAATATTAATATTATATATTAATATATAATATTATATATAACAATTAAAGATTAATATAACATTAATATAATAATTAATATAAGATTAATGCAATAATTAATATTAATATTAATATTAATATTAATATTAATATTAATAATAGAAGTTATATCCAGAAGATTTAGTCGAGAGGGTTAATGCCTCCGTTTGCCTGAAGATAAGAGCTGAAGGTCTGAAGGTCACCAGTTCGGGACAGCTGGAAGTCCCTGTGAGCGGCAGACCTCGTTAATTGCGGCTGATAACAACTGAGCTTTGGCTGCCTTGTGTGAGGGGGAGTTGTGCCGAAGTTCAGCCGCTTCTCTGGTGGGAGCAGGGAAGCCATTTATCAGCCAGCAAGAAGACAAATGGGTGGCCAGAAAGAAGGACTAAATCCAGAAAGATCCATCTGTATGTGTGTAGTTCTTGAAAGATAGAACATTTCTGTATAAATTATAAAAACCTTCTGGTTTCTGAATAAAGTCTGCCCATGTAAACCGCCTTGAGTTATAGTCACTAGAGAAATCTGGTGACCTAAGAAAGGCGGTATATAAATCCAAATATTATCATCATCATCATCATCATCATCATCATACCTTTCTGCCCCTTTCTGGATACCCCAGGCAGCTCACAGCATTAAATATAACAGTGAATAAAAGACAAAAACAATACAAACTAAAAGTTAAATCCATGACATAAAACAATTCAAAACAAGCCGACCAGAAAGGATCTCACCAGACACCAAACTACAATCACTAAAAGCAAGATTAAGAATTAAAACGCCAGCCCAGCATGTCAGCAACTGAAATAGCAAAGTCTGTCCTAAGACTGTGGGTAGCACCCCTCTAAGCCTGCAAGGACTAGGATCCCTTCTTCCTCCACCTCCTCTTCCTCACCTGCGGTTGATCAGCGTCTTCTCGGTGAGGGATCCCGGACGGTGGAGTCGGACGATCTGCTCGGGGGTCAGCCCCGTCTGACTGACCGACAGCATCCGGTAACAGGCCTCAGTGCCAGCACTGTCTGAAAAATGAGCGGGCATCCCCCGGAACAGCTGTTGCTCCGCACCTGGGGTGGGAAAGGCACGGCATGAAGGGGGACGTTTGGGGCAGGGACCTCTCTCGCCAGCCAACCGAGCATGCCGTATTTGCTCTCGCATTTCTTTCCGTTTCACAAGCGCCGCTTTCAAATCTGCCGCTACCGCAGACCCCACTTGGCGGGGTGTGCAGACCAGGCCTTTTTGGTGCTGGCCCCGCAGTTCTGCAATTCGGGCCTGGAAAAACGCAACAAAGCCCCCTTCTCAACCTGCAGGTGGGCTCTGAAGCCTTTTCTGTCCTGTTCGAAATTTTATTATCAAGGATATTTATGGACCGAGGAATGCGCCGACGACACTAAGCTCGACTCACGAGGCAGCAACCCTGGGACTCGACTCACGGGTCGTCGCGCGCGCACGCCACGACTCGATTCGGGGACATTTTGAGTCGTTCTGACTCGAGTCCCAAGTCATTTTGAGAAATGAGTCAAGTCCTTGAGCCAACCTGAAGTTAGGCTGGCACAGTGAGACCAGCAAAGTTTGGCCGGCACAAGGGACACTGTAAAATGTGTTTGGACCACCCTCACAGTCAAAGAGGCCAGCACACAGACGTGCGCCATCCTCCCTGACTCCCAAGAGGGGTGCTTTACAGTGGCCCTTGGGCCGGCCAAACCTTGCTGGCCTAACTGTGCCGGCCTAACTCCAGGTTTGCTCAAGGACTTGACTCATTTCTCAAAATGACTTGGGACTCGAGTCAAAATGACTTGCTGGTCTAACTCCAGGTGAGGATTGCGCCCTGAAATTCAGAATGGCAGTTCTGCTGCCGATCTGTTTCCACTGAAAGCGCAAAAAGGTGTTTACTTTTGTCCTGAGCCTGCTCACACACAGGGAATCACCCACGTGGCCACCCCAAGGCTACTCACGTGCCGGTAACCTCACGCCCGTCAGATCGTGGACCTCCTTGGTGCTCCCCTCTCTCTCCTTCGGCTTGCGTTTTTCCTTCTCCTCCGGGGCGCGTAGCAACGACAGCTCCTCAAAGTGACGAATACCTGCCAGGGATCCCCAATTAGCACCCTGCTAGCCGTCTTAATTTTTTTGCAGAATGCGGTGAAACAAACCGGAGTGTAAAACCTTCATTCTATCAAAGGTTATGGCCAAAAAGACCAGAAAAATGAAACTATGACGGTGACATCACTTCCTGTCGTGATGTCATTCCTTGACATCATTTGGCCCTCTGCACCAGGCGACACTTTCATGAGCGATGCCACTGCTTGTGGGGGTCTCAGAGGGCCCTCCCAGCAGGACGGCCCCCACCCCGCCTCGGGGGACACTCACCCAGGACTTGGCAGATGTCGGCCACCGTGCGGAAAACTGGCTGGGCAAAGTTGGCCCGAACCCGGACGCAGCAGCGGTTCGGCAGGGACAGGAGGACGGGTTTGTGCTGTGGGGTGAACTGGAGCCGGGCGTCCGCCAAAATCCCGTATTTGTCCAGGCTCCAGTTGGTCTTCAGGAGCCAGAGTTTCTTCTGTTCCCACCACAAAGCATGATCGGACCAGTCTTTCTGAATCTCTGGGGGAGGAGGGAGAGGAGAATTGCAGTTGCTGCTCCATCCTGGCCTCAGTTTCCCCCATTTGCAAGAGCTACGTCAAGCATACGGGAAGGACCCGGTGTGTCAGATTGCGCCCTCTGCACCGCCTCAAAAAACAAAAAATGGGCGTTAAAAATACAGGGTGCTCAAAGCACGTATGAATCAGTGATGTCATGCAGGGGGTACGCGAGTACTGGTTTCTAGGATTACTGCTGGCCCCGCCCATTCGCCCGCCCACTTGTCGACTCCGCCCTCTGCAATGTTTGAATTTCCTGCATGTTTGAGTTGCCTGCATGTTCTCAGAGCCAGGCAGGCAGGCAGGCAGGCAGCGAGCGGAGCCTTTCCTTTCCTTGCCACTGAAAAATGAGTTGCTCTGGGGTTTTAACATGATGCCAGGCCTCCTTCACATGTTCTGGGGGTGCTGTGGAATACTGTTGCAACTGTTGGGTCAGTTTAAAATCATCTGAGGCCTCAAAAAGGGCTTTTTTCATGTCACTTCCTGCCACGACATCACTTCTGGCTTATGACGTTACTTCCGGTGGGCGGGTCCCGACACATGCCAATCAAAAGTGAGTACCTGTTCCTAAATCATTTAGATGACACCACTGGTATGAATGGTTTGGTTCATTCCAGGCCTGGTTATCAGACCATTGGCCAAAGGCTTTTCTTGGCCCCCTGAGGTTGGCAGTGGTTATCAGAGGCTGCCAGGAACCCACAGGGGAAGGGATCTCACCACAGCGTTGGGCTGAGTCACAAAGGGCTGATCCCTTTCCTGGCGACACACACACACACAAACAAACACACACACACTTCTTTGGATGGCAGGACTTGTCCCAACTTCCCTCTTCTGCTTTCATTTCTCTTTGCAGGGAAGGGAACGAGGGAGAAACAACCCCGAATAATCAGAGCACAGGTTGTGTGTGGGAAACGAGACAGGCTTCCTCATAAGTAGACCCACCCTGGGGATTCCTTGAACGGGGGCCTCGGACGAGTCCAGCGCGGTCCAAAAGACATTTCAGAGCGCAATCCTGACCTGGAGTGAGGCCGGCACAGTGAGGCCAGCGAACTTTGGCACCAGGGCCACCGTCAAGAGCGTTTGGACCACTCTCGGAGGCGGGGAGGATGGCGCACGTCTGCGTGCTGGCCGCTCTGCCTCCGAGAGTGGTCCAAACACACTTTATGGTGTCCCTTGTGCCGGCCAAACTCTGCTGGCGTAACTGTGCCGGCCTAACTTCAGATTCGGATGGCTCGCTCAGTCCAATCCCGCAGTTCTGCGCCACCCCTTGTCCGGCAGAGTCCCGGTCAACTCACGTAACTTATCCACGATCTGCAGCATGATTCCTCCGATGTGGAGGCTGCCGGAGACCCGAAGTGTGATGGGCTCAGCCTCAGGCCCCAGATCTTCCACGAAGACGTTGAGCTCCCAGGAGTCATCAATGTACTCCCCCGTGGCCGTCTTCAGCCCAGCCATGGTCTAATCCTAGAGCGGCAAGGAGAACATAAGATGTGGCTTCCTAGGATCAAGACAAGGCGCACTGTCGTTTCATCAAGACACTGACAGAAAGCTCACGAGTGGAACACTGGGCCAGCAAACCTTATCCACTGTCTGTCCCCAGCACTTGGAATTTAGATGTATGCTGCTCCTGGACGTGGAGGTTCCACTAAACACTCCAGAGATCCTAAAGCAGAGATTCTCACACCTCTTAGCACCGGGACCCACTTTTCAGAATGACAATCTGTCCGGGACCCACCGGAAGTGCCATCACTGTGATGCCAGAGCCTGCTGCTTTCCTGAGAAGGCAGTAACACGTTGGATTATTTCTCAGGCATTTTCCAAGAGCAAGGTGAATCAGAAAGAAAGAAAAATTATTTACAAGCTTGGCACAAGCAGAACAACCACACAGCCCTCCCCCTCTCCCGCATCCCCTCTTCCCGTATTTTCAACACGGCTGCTCTAGGTTTATTAATTTCTTAAATAAAATAAATAAATAGGTGCTTCGCGACCCAGCTGAAATTGGCTCGCGACCCACTGGTGGGTCCCGATCCACAGTTTGGGAGCTACTGAGCAATAGTTCAGTATTTGGTATGTAAAGCATCAAAAATAAGAGGGTCAGAGCATTTAAGCCAGGCAGCCAAAATCAGGACTTGCTCAGTTTGATTATCACCACAACGTCCTAGGTAGGCTTAGGGCAGTGGTTCCCGTAAATGTTTTCAACGGGCAGCACCCTTGTCTTCCTGGGCCATTGTCCATGGCGCCACATTAGGGCTACAATCCTACATGTTGTATAGGGCAGCGGGGTTTTACTCAGAAACCGCCGCCCAAGATCATTGTAGCAGTGAGTTCCAGGCATTGTCTTGTAGCAGTGAGTTCCACAGGCTAACTGCACGCGGGGAGTGGCACAATCTGCTCTCATTCCAGGGCGTGATTCATCCGCACTTGTGCCTGCCAGCGTATCCAGCATATCGCCACGTCTTCTTTTCCACCACCTCTAAGTGGGGCCTCTTCCCTTTTCTGCTTCACCCCACCCCACCCCCTTATTTATTTCGCCGTCGCTCATCTAGATTGCTGCAATCTCCGCCTCTTCCTTGGGGCTGACTTTGATCTTCTCTGCTGCATTCAGAGTGCTGACGACGACTTCAAGTTGGGCCCACGTCGCTGTGAATCACAACCTGCCTGATGCCCTCTCTGCCCATCAAGTTTCTAGTCCTCAAACTTTGTCTCCGCTGTCTGGTCCCAAATAACGTCATACCACATCTCTCCCTTCCACACACTTGGGTTGACCAGGGATAGCTCATTTCCTTCCTGGGCATATATGGAGAAATACTGAAAAATACTCGAGACTGAGACAAGAGAACGGAAGAGCAGGGATGCTCCGCGAAGTTAAAGAGATGGTGTTGAAATGCTGGTGTTGGGAATACGCTGGGGGAACATGTCCATCTCCAAGTCACAATGTAACATTGCACCTGGTACTTTATAAGCAAGACATTAAAAAAAAAAAAAGGGAAGGTTTATCCAGTGTGATACTGCTAAACCAGTATGAATTAGGAAATTTGACTGCATGTGTTTCGGGCTCAATCAAGACCGGGGTTCTCTTGCCCGATTTCAGAAGTTACACAAACACAGCAAAACTTGGAAGGCTGCAGGACAGCCCGTTGCTGTTCCAAATGACCACTATGGCTCTTGCCTGTCTTTTAGCCTTGCGTACCCATGTCACAGAGCATACCGCATACCAGAGCTCACAGCGCCTGTTTTATTGTCTGTACCAGCGGTTCCCAAACTGTGTGGGTCGGGCCTCTCCGGTGGGCCGCCGCGAGCCAATTTCAGGTGGGTCATGAAGCACGTAAGGTAGCCAAACTGAAAATAGGGGAAGATGGGGTGCTGGAAAGGGGGAGGGCCGTGCGGCTGTTTTGCTTGTGCCGAGGTTGTAAATAGGCTTATTTTTTCCTCTCCGATTCACTTTGCGATTGGAAAACGGCTGAGAAATCACGCAACTTATTGCTGCGTTCTCAGGAAAGCAGTAGGCTCTGGTGTCACAATGACAGCACTTCTGGTGGGGCCGGTGGGTCATTCTAAAAAGTGGGTCCCGGTGCTAAAATGCTTGCAAACCACTGGTCTCTACCCTGAGAAGGGGGGGGGAATCCACTGTATATTATAATAATAATAATAATAATAATAATAATAATAATAATAATAATAAT
>JAJKFI010000133.1:1804588-1822992 GCA_029204185.1 Lerista edwardsae | reverse complement strand
ATAATAATAATAATAATAATAATAATAATAATAATAATAATAATAATAATAATAAATGTATTTATATACCGCCTTTCTTAAGGTCACTAGATTTCTCTAATGATTACAACTCAAGGCGGTTTACATAGGCAGACTTTTCACAAACCCGAAGGTTTTTACAATTTACAGAATGTTCTATCTTTCAAGAACCACACTCAAACAGATCTTTCTTTCTGGATTTAGCCTTCTTTCTTTAGCCACCCGTCTGTCGTCTGCTGGCTGATGAGGCTTCCCTGCTCTCACCAGAGACGCAGCTGCGTTCAGCACACTCCTCCTCCCACGAGGTAACTGAAACTCAGCTTTTAATCAGCCGCAGTTTCCAAGGTCTGCTGCTCACACAGACTTCCAGGAGTCTCGAGCTCACGACCTTGAGATCTTCAGTTGTTATCTTCGGGCAAACGGAGGCATTAACCCTCTCGGCTAAATCTTCTGCCGAGATATATACCAGCCAAGAGAGGCTAAACCCTTCTTGAGCCCAAGGAAACCGAATATGACCCACGGACGTTTATGCCACAGTACGCTTGTTTGCTGTTAAAGAGCGATGAGTTTCCTTTGCCCCCCCCCCGGAGACCCTGCCTTGATGTGGGGAGACTTGGACCAAAAAGTCACCATGTCGGCTTGTTTGGGAAGCTAAAGGGAGGAGGGGGGGGACTTCCCCTTCTTACCCCAACCCTTGAGAAAAAAAGAATACGGAAAAGAAAGAAGCGAGACACATACCTTTCGGTTGCAAACGTGACCCAGAGACTTGCGGTGAGGACTAGAAACTTGGCCCCAGCACCCACGGGTGCCGCAGTGGTTTTGCTGCCCAAGCACATCGACAGGGCTCCGCGACTCCTAATTTAGGGCGTTCCTCCCCCTCCCCCCCCGTTATCAACTTCCTCCCTGTGTGTGACACACGCCGGAACGCGCCACTTGCTCAAAAGTGGAAGTCTCTCTTCGTCAACGCGCGTACATTGCAACTTGGCATTTGCTCTGGGCCGGAAGCTGCCGGTCTCCTGGGCGCCGTGCCAGATGTGTACTTAGGAGGGAGGTTGTCGCCCTGCGTCTGGGGCACACCTGCCATCCCCACACACACCCCGCTGAGGTCGGGCTGGGCAATCAGCTCCTGGCTCCCGTTTGACAGACACGCAAAGCGGTAAATCGAATGGGCGCCAAAGCCTAGTCTAGCCCAGCCTTTTCCGGCAGAGTTGGAGCGCCTCTCTTGCGCTGGCCATTGGGGGACACAGCCCTTTCCCAGCCGGGTGTCCCAGGACCCAGCATTCAGACGCAGCCTATTGCCAGGGGCCTCTAGGGACGGGCCATATGCCACCCTCAAGTGGGCCATGGCTCTGATGTTGTTTGAAGACTTGGGCCTGTAGGCCAAGGTTCGGGTCCTATAGGGAATCCATTAAAGTGTTTGCTATATTTCTGTGGTGCGTGTTGGTGCTTGTGGGGGAATCCTGGAACTTTTGAGTCCATTCATTTATCTGTTTCATCTCTATTTAAATTTGATACTTAAATTCATTTATTTTTCTGGCCTTTTGACGTCGTGGCAGGTATTTGATGCGGCCCTCCTGCTAAAAGGTTTGGAGACCCCTGCACTAGAGCCTAATAGAAGTTGTCGTGTAAATTTTGAATAAAACCCGCCTTTTGCACTTCGACCTTTGAAAAACACTGAAGTCCGCAAATAAATAAAAGCATTTTCTTCCTCCTCTGCGTATTGGCCAAGGCGGAGGAAGGTTTTGCCTCTGAAGTCACCGAGGCGGCAGCTCTCAACTTCCTTGCAAGCTCAGATTCCTGTTTTGGACACGCTACAAGCAAGGCGCTAGTCCTTGTGGTTGGAAAGTGTGTGCCGGAAAGCACGTGAGCAAAGCTTGCCCTTTCAGAAGTTCAGAGGATTGGCTGGGAGTCAGCTGGCAGGATGAAGGCTGGGTCAGCCGTAGGCCGTGGCCTTTGCCCCCCCCCCGCCCCCCCGGCAGCAGGAACTGGGTAATTTTTGCAAAACATTCAGCCTTCCAAAATTACACAAAGCACAAGGTTGCCGATTTAGTTCAGGCGCCTGTTTGGGGGATTTCTAAGCCTGCTGCACTCAAGGCCTTGCCTTTCTGATGTGGTTTGTCAACAAGCAGCTCACAGACTGCCAAAAGGCTAAAAAAAGGGAATAGAAGGGGGGGGAGAGGAAACAAGTGGCCACGTCTTTCTTCTCTGTGCAGCCGATTCCCCTCAACCCACACAACTGTTGCCTGCCGAGTCAGACCTCTGAAGTGGCCCAAGCAAGACGGAGAATTCTAGCTGGTAAGCATCCCTTCCAGCCTTTCCTCGCCCTGTCTGAGGATGCTGGGAAGTGACCCCAAAGAACACAATTGATCGTGGAGTTAAGGCCCCATTCCTTGCCAGCCCAGATACCGCCCCCTCTTGCTAAATCTGTCTCGGCTGTTTTCCAACGCCCCAAAGCACTGAAGGCGAGATGAGCAGGGCAAGCGGCAATTCTGCTTCTGAACGAGGGAGTCTGAGCTCTTATTTCCTGCTGCTCTAACCACATTGCTGGGCTTGCTATTTATAAGCCCTGCGCAACAGCTACTTCAAGCACTAGCAGGAGGGGGGAGAAAAGGCTTCCTTCTCGTGCCTTTTAAAGGTAGGAAAAAAGTGAGACAACCTGTAGGATGAGTGTTTGGGGCGCACACTCCAGGCAGACATCAAGTCATGACAGCCCAGCTTGCTTCCACCACTGAGTTTGCACCAGCAGGTCTCCCACCCAGAGTCAGCCGCAATGCAAATAAGCAGCTCTCTGAAACCAGCTTCAAATGCTCTCACAGTAACATTTAGGCAAGCGTGCTGTTAAAAGTATCTTCTTACGGGACCCTGCTGTAGGGCTTTTGTAGGAAAAAAGTGCTTTGTTTTTAAATCAAGACGCCGACATTCACCACTTGTGTGCGGCTACGGCCAGAACGAGACCAGACTGTGAAAGATCCACCTGAATGCTGTTTGCTCTTGAAAGATTAGAACTTCTGTTACTGTAAAAATTCCCTCAGGGGTTTTACAGAACTGCCTTGGATTAGGCAGAGGGTTAATCCAATGACCGAAAAAGGGGGTATATAAATACCAGTATTATTACCACATATAAATGCAGTTCTGTGCTCCTTCTCCCCCCCCACCCAATATTAAGCACAGATGCAATACAAAAGTTTTCTTGGAAGCCGGGCCTGCAGTTAGTGTTGGTTCCACAAGAGGGCAGCACACAGATACTGGCAAAGAATATGAAAAGTACCCCTGTGTACAGACTTTTTTTTGTTCAAAAGGGTGCTATTAATCCAGAAGCCTGCTCCCTCCACCCATTCAACATCTGGTTCTTGCTCTTCCTTCTCACACGTTCACAGCACAAGTGCAATGCCAAGAAACCGTTGCAAACCCGGATTGTGGCTACTTTTGTCCACAAACGGGCAGCATGCCTCTTCAGACGCAGCACGCATCTATGCGCATGGACGTTCCCTATGAACTATGCCGTCCCTCAGAAGGGAAATGTTTGGCACCCTGAGAAAGCCGTAGAGCTGTTATTCAAAATGCTGAGCCGTTTCTAATCCCTTTTCAGCTTACTGTGTGTGGAAGGCGAGACACATCCACAGGCCGTGATCTGCCCCCTCACCCCCACAAGGCAAGACACAACACTGCAACCACAAAGCAAACACAGGCTGCTGGATCAACAAGGGACAGGTGAAGGAGCACAGGTGAGACAAAAAATTGGACCAAAAAAAAAAAAAAAAAAAAGGAATTGGCCTCTTGGTATATTACTAAAGATGCTTCACTTAATGATCAGCCTTGCAAGAGTGCAACAATTCCCCAGCAGCAGCGAAGCCAGAAAGCAGAACGCCTCTGAAAAGCCCTTCAAGCACAAGGACATGCCCGTCACATGCTGCTGCTCTCCTGGAGTGGATATTTGGAGGTATACTGTGCCTGAGGCTGGAGGTTCTCCATCGCCATTGAAATCAACGTGCCACCCAAGCGTTTGTGTGATGCTCTTTTAGAAAACATGCTGTGGCCGAGTGGGTTTTTCAGCCCGGGTCGGTCCCAGCCCTGCTTGGCGGTGTGCCCGGGACCTTCTGGCGCAGGACACGGGCCAGGACCCCCCCTCCCCAAAAGGACGAGCCCTCTGCAGTTACACCGGAGGACCTTAAAAGGAAGGGAGGCGAGGCGGAAGCAAAGGCCACTAACATTTGCTCTTTTATTGGGTTGCGCAGCAGACAAAAGACGCGGCCTCACAGCCGAAAGGAACCAGACAACCGAACGAGTGACGAGCCTCCCCGGCCCCCAGCAAACTGGCGAGGGGAACTTAAAAACTGCAGGGAGAGAGGGTGGGAGAAGAGAAGGGCAGCTCACAAATGGGAACCAACGGAGAGGGAGAGACGCACACAGAACAAGCGAGGGGGTGCCGTGGGTGGAAGGCCGGCCCTGTGCCGGCATGGTGGTGGTGGGTGGGAGCGAGTGCCCGCGCCCGAGAGTGATTGACACGCCGCTCAACTGCACGAGTCTCTGCCTCTGATGGGGGGGGGTTTGCGCCCTGGCTGGCGGTGGTGCTGCCAGCGTTCAGAAGCCCCAGCTGCCCTTGCCAAGGGGAGGGGGGAGGAGGGAGGGCGCCGAGTCAGAATCATCACCGAATCGCAATCAAGCCAACGTCCATCAGCTTCTGGATTTTCTGCGCGATGACTGGGTTCTTCAAGTGTCTGCGGGGAAGGGAGAAGAGAGGGTGTCCTCGCCTGTCCAGGGCACGAGGCCTCCCAACCCCCCCGCCTTTCCCCAGGGCCCCTCCCCGCGGGCACTCACTCGCTGAGCGCCTGAGGGTCTTTCTGCATCTGCTCCAGGATCAGCCGCATGGCCGGGTCGCTCATGATCTGCTGCACCTCCGGGTCGGCCATGGCCCGGCGCTTCACGTCCTCGGGGTTGTCGTTGCGGTGGTACTGGGACATCAGGCAGCGCTGGTAGCCCTCGGCGGCTTCCTGCAGGCAGGCAGGCAGGCAGGCAAAAAAGGCACCGAGGTGAGGGGCGGGGCTGAGGGAGATGTTTGGCTGGCAAGGAAGTTGCCCTTGCACAGACTGAGGGCGCAATCCTCACCTGGAGTGAGGCCGGCACAGTTGGGCCAGCAGTAAAGCGCGTTTGGACCACTCTCGGAGTCAGGGAGGATGGCGCCCGTCTGTGTGCCGGCCTCTCTGACCCCGAGAGCGGTCCAAACAGACTTGACGGTGTCCCTTGTGCGGGCCAAACGCCAGGTGAGGGTGGCACTCCCAGTCTGGTCTGCTCCCCCCTCTCCCCACAGCTTCCTGCCCCGGCCCGGCCCTCACCTTGCAGTTCGAGTCCAGCTCCAGGGCCTTCTGGTAGACGTCCATGGCTTTGGTGTAATCCTTCATGGCTTCCAGCGCGGCCGCCTTGCGCGTGTAGCCCTTGACTGGAGACCGACAGGAAGCTCTCAGCAGCAGAAGGCGGGGGGGGGGGCTCCCTGCCTGCCCCCCACTCCACTTCCCTACTTGAGCAGATCCTCTTTCTCAGCCCCAACGCATTCCCCCCCCGCCCCTAATTCTTCCCAGGGGCTGCAGCCCGTTGGCAGTTCCCAGAGCAGGTGGCACCAACCCCAAGGCCAGAGACTCAGGCCTCTGTACTTACTGAAAGCAGGTTCCAGGCGGATACATTCCTCGCAGTCCTGGGGAAGGAGAAGCCGGTTTTTAGGGACGGTCTTGTGGGCCAGACCCAGGAATTCCCCCCACGCCCCAGATCCTTCCACACCTGCCCTAGCCTGGGCACCAGCTTACAATTCGGACACCGCCGTGCCCGTCCTTACGGGGCTAAACACACGCAGGAGCTGGAGGGGAGAGCGCGGCAGCCTCCCTACCGCCTCCCCCCGCCCCAAAGGGGCCTCACCTTCAGCGCCAACTGGAACTCCAGCAACTTTGTGTAGCAGGCAGCTCTGTTGCTGTACAGTTTGGCATCGTGCGGGTTCCGCTTAATGGCTTCTGTGTAGTGCTTCATCGCTTGTGGGTAGTCCCCTGGGAGAAAGGGCAGAGATCAGCGCGACGCTTGGGGGACGGATGGACGGACCCATTTTTCCTCCCCACCCTTGACTCAATGCGCATCACGTGCTACTTCCACAATCCTTATGCAAATTTAAGTTCCGGGGGGTGGAGGGTGGGAGAAAGCACCACATACACCACGTCTAGCATCTAATTTTCCACGTGCAACTGGAGAGAGCTTCTGCACGATGGACTGCCCCCAAAACAATCCAACTGGGGGGGGGGGAATGGAATCATTCTCGAGGAGCCTTTTCCTCGTACCCCCAAGAGAAGAATACAAACACATATTCTTAGCTTCAATAAACTCTTCTTCTGCTCTAATGCCCAAAGCATGCTAATGAGAAACAAAGTGTTTATTAAAGAATCAGCACATGTTTGGCTTTTGTTAAGAACTATAAATTGAGAATCCATTCCTCAAGCCCTTTCAAAGGTCCTGAAACCATGTATCTCAGATCCGAGGGAATACGTACAAAAAAAAGGAAAAACATCTCTTGTTAAAATGAATGTATAATGACTAGGAGTGATTTTTTTTGGCTTTTATTAAGCCAAATAATAATTTGGTTTAATTTGGCAGGGGTGGCGTTCTTCCTCCCTGGGGAAATCTGCACACCTGTCGTGGCACCTTCTGAATGTCAGCTCCCAGGGGCCTCACACACACACACCCCAGCATAGCATTCCTTGCCAGACAGGCCTCTGCAGCTCACACATGCTCCCTGCTCTGGTGAGCCCAGTGTCAAAATGTGGCCTCGCAAAACTCTTCAGCAGTGGCCCCAACCTTGTGGAATTCCCTTGGAGGCTTTCCGGTAGCGCATGAAGATGTTCCGGATAAGCTTTCCACATTTTCAGCCTTTTTAAACATCTGGATTTTACAGGTGATGCCCTCAAGATGCTGGCCGCAACTGTGTTTTTACAGTAATTGTTTTCACATTTTTATATTAGGGTATTTTATGAAATGCTGTATCGTTTTACGTGTGGCTTTATGACTTTTTTTGGTAAGCAGCCTCAGGTGCCCTTTGGGGAGAAAAGCTGGGTCAAGGTTCAGGAACTAAACGCAGGCTCCCAGCCCCTCACCTTTTTGGAAACATTCGTTGCCCTTGTTCTTCTGCTCCAGAGCCAGTTCGGGATCGATATAAGCAAGCCTCTCCTGTTCTTTCAAGATTTTCTCAGCCTGAGGAGACACAGGAAGTCAGTCCACACTAAGTAGATTTGTTGTTGTTCAGTTGCTAAGTTGTGTCCGACTCTCCGCGACCCCCTGGACCACAGCACGCCAGGCCTCCCTGTCCTCCACTAGCTTCCGGAGTTCGCCCAGTTTCATGTCCATCGCTTCAGTGACACTGTCTAATTGTCTGCCTCCCCCTTCTCCTTTTGCATTCCAAATTTCCCAGCAGGAGGGTCTTTTCTAAAGAGTCCTCTCTTCTCATGAGTTGGCCAAAGTATTTGAGCTTCAGCTTCAGGATTTGTCCTCCTAGGGAGCAATCAGGCTGGACTTCCGATTTGATCTCCTTGCAGTCTAGGGGACTCTCAAGACTTTTTTGGTTGTCTTTCTCCAACACCATAATTCAAAAGCATCTATTCTTCGGCGCTCTGCCTTCCTTATGGTGCAGCTCTCACACCCATACATTGTAGATGTACTAAGTAGATAGGAGAACTTAAAAAAATAGCCAGGCTATATTAAAACGCGGGGGGCTACAAGGGGCTTTGGGTGCCCACGCGGCATCCAATGCTGGGGTGGATTTGGGCAACCAACAAAGACTCGAGGAACCGGGCAATGACACAGAGGAGGGGTCCTGGCCTGTCTGCTGCCCCCACCCAAGCATTCCAAAACTTGGTGCCCAGAACACCCTCTCCCACCCACTAAAGAAGGCAGAAGGACGTGCATAGCTTCGGGTTTACAGCCTTCCAGCTCTTCAATGGAGCTGGGGTAGGAAGAGAGAACAGGATGTCCACATGCAATTTGGATGGGGAGGAAGGGTCTGAGAGAGTTGGGATGCCTGAAGGGGGACAGCAAGGATCGTGGGAGGAACGGGCCCCAGGACCGATCACGGGAGAGCCAGCGAGGCCGGAGGCTTTTGGGAGTGGCCCAAGGAAGCTTTCAGCGCTTACCTGCTGACACTTTTTCAACACGTCCGGAGTCCGATGCTCAGCCAGAGACTTGTTGTAGAACTGAATGGCCTCCTTGTACTTCTCCTCCTTGAAGTACGAGTTGCCGATCCGGGCGTAAGCTCTGGGAGCGAGAGAAAGCGGGGCCTTGAGCGGGGAGCTGAAGAACGGCCGCTGGGGGGAGAGCTGCGGTCAAGAGCTCCCAGGGGGGTTGGGGATACGAGACCGTCCGCCACACAGGCTTGAAAGCAAGGAGGTGCTCAACATCCCTTCTACTCTCCAGCAGGGGCAAACGATGCAGCCCAGAATTCCTGTTCTGGGAAGGGGGCATTCCCCGCGCTTTGCAAATGGCCCTTGTGCTAGCAGGAGGCGGGGCCAGCAAGTCACATGGTCTCATAACATAGCGGGCAGACCACTATCCCCAGACTGGCCCTGCCTTTGCCTGAAGGTCACCAACAAGCTGAGCTCCTTCCCTCAACTTTGATCTCACCCCAGCACAGTGTCTTCACCCCAGCACAGTGTCTTTCTCGTGGCTGTTGCTGGTGGTGTTCTCCATTCCTTTAGATTGTGAGCCCTTTTGGGACAGGGAGCCATTTAACTTTAATGTTATTATTTGCCTGTAAACCGCTTTGTGAACTTTGTGTTGAAAAGCGGTATATAAATACTAGTGATTGATTGATCTCAGGGTTTTTTCCTTCTTCGCCCTCCCCCGTCCACACTGGAGGCTGAGGTGAGTGCCCCTTTAAGTGGCAGGAGAGGGTAGCGGGCAAAGCTTCCTGGCTGGATTCCCCATCGGTAGGTAGCCTGGTTTGAACCTTGTCTCTGCCATGAAGACTACCAAGGTGGTCTCGGACAAACCCGCTCCCAGGCTCAGCCTTCCCCATCTGCAACATGGGGATAAAGAAAATCCCCTACATTACAGAGCTGTTGTCCACTTGGGCCCTCCAACAGCTCTCAGTGGCGACAACATTCTTCGTCTTGGGCAACACAAAGGGAAGCTGCTTGCAAGAGAGCTGGCCGACACAGCGGGACGGCTCACTCACTTGGCGATCTGGCGGTAGTCCTCCCGGTTCTCGCGGCCCACCTCGATGGCCTGCTCGCACAGCTCCCGGCACTTGTCGTAGTCGCCTTTCTCGAAGTAGACCGCTAGGGGAGAATGGGGAAGACCCCCACCGCAGGTAAAAATCTGCCCTTCTCTGCATGGGCTATAAATGCCAACGTCTCTCTCTTGTAGGACAAGCTCGTGCCTGTGGAACCTCAACCAGCTCTGGAGCGCCCCCCCCCCACCTATCCACCAGAGGCACCTGGAAGGCACCTGCTTCTGTACCTGCTTGGTTTGTGATGTAGGTCATGTTGGTGGGGTCCAGCTCCTTGGCCTTGTCGTAATGCTGCAGGGCCGTCTCAAAGTCCTTCTTCTTGTACGCCTCGTTGCCCAGCCCTTTCTCCTTCAGTGCCTGGAAGGCAACACGGATGGGATTGCAAGTTTCCGTCTCAAAACCATAGTAAGGCTGCCCACACGCCAT
This sequence comes from Lerista edwardsae, assembly GCA_029204185.1. NCBI lineage: Eukaryota > Metazoa > Chordata > Lepidosauria > Squamata > Scincidae > Lerista > Lerista edwardsae. The sequence goes on along the minus strand of JAJKFI010000133.1, from coordinate 1,813,295 downwards.
AGGGCTACAGCTGCTGGCCAGGTTCATGGCGCTAACCACTACACACCACAGCCCAGGCGACGGCACACAGGGAGCGGGGGGGGGAGTACCTGCTTCTTGTTCTCCGGGACGTCCTCCTCCATGGGCTCCGGCTTGGGCTCCTTCTTGGGGGGCGGAGGAGGCGGGGGCGGGGACATCGCCTCGTCGTCATCCTCCGCGCTGGCCAGGTCGACCCCGAGGAGCACCCCCAGGGTGGTCATCACTCGGGGGTCCTTCAGCTTCCTGGCGTGAGGAAAGCGAGCAAATGGGGTGACCCAGCCGGGAGTTGAGCAGCCAGCACTGAACGCAAGACCCCTGGGCTGGACTTGGGCCTCTGCCGTAGGGTCACCCGGGCCTCGGTGGGCCGCAGCGCCCAGCCAACAAGCTCCCCAGAGGCGTTTGGCCAGCCGCCCCCGGGACCCTGCCGGATCAGGCCCCGGAACCCAGACACTTACGCGCCCAGCTCCGAGGGCTTGTTCCGGAGCTGCTCGATCAGGTCCCGGTAGCTCGGGTCGCTGAGCAAGCCTCTGGTGCGGGGGTCGCTCTCCAGCTTCTGGTAGAGGTTGGGCATGTTGAAAGGGTTCATGAGGTTCCTTTCTGGAAGGATAAAGGCCGGGGGTGGGGGGACAAGCACAGGAAGAGGTGAGGCGCCCTCCTGGGAGGCACTTGGCACCGCAGGGCGGATGTTTCCGCCTAGGGGCCTTCTTGGCGTCTCAGGCCTCAATGCGATCGGATGGCCCCACTCTTCACACACCCCAAACCCTTATCCCCTCTGCCCTGATCAGCCACCCTGTTGGGGCAGCCCCCAAGTATTGACTTCACTGTGGATTCCCATCTCTCCAGCTGCTCCTCCAGCCCTGCTGGCTGCCAGTTCATTGAGCTCCACCCTCTGCCACACCGCTGCCCTTCCCCCTCGGACCGCCTCCTCCTCCATCCCTGGGTGGCCCATTGGCTGGGTCGGCAACTGGAGAGACGGTCAACTGGCCCGACTGTGTCTGAAGCGGGGATGTGCCCAAGTCACTACACCCAGGAGTCACGGACCCCAGGACTCGACTTGGGGGTCACAGCGTGTGGCCACTGCAACTCGACTCGCAAAAGATTTCAAGTCCTTTGAGTCAAGTCACGAGTCATTTCGACTCCTGGAGCAAAAAAACCTCAGGAAAATGGGAGGCGGCGGCGGTGTGTGTGTGTAAGCACACACACAGGGACTTGAGTCCTGTTGAGCCTGCGCTCATTTTTCAAGTCACTGGCCCCGACTCGAGTTGGGGTCAGTGACGTCCACCGAGAAACAGGGATTCTGCATGATGAATCAAGTGCCCATCGCTGATCTGGTGCTACATCACTCCTGCTTGGAGAATTCACTGGACTCCTGGTCTAGAGTAATTTTTCAACCTGCCACCCTTCCAACAGACAAAAACCAGTACACGTTGCTGGCAGGATGGCAGAAGGAAGTGAACTTCAGCCTGGCCACCCTCACCTGCCAGCCTGGCCTCCATGTTGTGTAGCCCTTCCTTCAACTGTGCGTTCCCCGGCTCGTGCTTCAGCCCTTCCTCGTACGTCCTCTTGGCCTCCTCAAAGCGGGCCAGGAATTCCAAGGCGGCGGCCTTCCGGGAGTAGCCCTGCTCAGCGTGGGAAAGGGAGAACGTCGGCAAAAAGGGAGGTGCAGCTAAGAGCCAGCAACCGGCAGGATTCCTCTGCATTCAGGGAGGCGATTTAAGCGTGTGACGATCCCTTTTGGTGACTCAGGTCCCTTGGTCTCCCTTGCCAGAGGCCTTTCCCAGCTTCACTGCAAGGCCCCAGTCCCTTTGCAGTGAGGATCGGCAGTCCCAGTAGATTAGGAGCAGCCTAGAGAAGGCGCTCTCCCTCCCCGACCCCAGCAGTCCCCCCTCCTCACCTTGCCCCATTCGGGCTTCAGCTCGACCGTCTTGCAGGCATCTTCCAAGGCTCGCAGGTATTCGCCCTTCTTGGCGTAGGCGGCCGAGCGGTTGCTGTAGAGGACGTGGTTGGCCGCGTCCAGCTTGATGGCCTCCGAGTAGTGCTTGATGGCCTCCGCGGTGTTGCCGGAGCTCAGGGCCTTGTTGCCTTTCTCTTTCAGCTCATTCACCTGCCGGGAAGGCACAGAATGAAACCCAGCCGTCGGGGCTGCGCGACAGTAACCTACTTCCCCGCTGAACTACTTCCCAGGCTGAGCATCCTGGAGGTGCTCCAGACCATGGAGTTGTTATAAACATGGAGAAGAAATGACATCATATTCTTGAAACTTCCGGTCTGGTCTAACAATATGGCCGACGCAATGGGTCTGGTCCCATGGTCTGGTCTAACAATATGGCCGACGCAACTCCATGGGTATAACAATATGGCTGACTCAGATCATATAATTATGTGGAATTAAATCTTGTAATTGCATATTAAATCATAATACGGTTACCAATGATGTTTCTACACGATCACACGTTTTTACTTTGGTAAGTTTTTACTTCTAATCCTAAACACTACGCGCAAAGCAATCTGAAATGCTTGGAATCAGCATTGTTTTGAGTATAAAAACATAGCCGCTAAGCCCGCCCCCTGGCCTCACTTTGTTCCTATCTAACTGCATGGGGAGGGCCACCGCCCGCTCCAGACACACCAGCCTCCCTACTGCAGATCTTGCTGTAGCAACCTCAGATTGAAATCCTTGCTCGTGAACTGGGCTCGGGTGGCCAACAGAGAAATGGGAGCTGCCCCCCTTCCCTCACCATTCAGAAATTAAGCCATTGGACGCCACAAATGTATCGTTACCTTGTACGTACGCACAAGCTGTTTAGCTGACTGGGCAGCAAGCTGTAGTGGCTACATACCAAGCCAGATTCTGGGAAGGGGGTGTAGCAGCAGCTCAGCGGAAAGATGCCCCCCTCTGTACGCCAGTTCAAACACTGACATCTCCAGGCATGGCAGAAACTGACCCTTGCCCGAAATGCCAGGGAGAGGCTGCCAGCCTGTGTCAACAGCACTGAGCTGGATGGACCCATGGGCCAACTCAGGAGGAATCAATTTCTTAGGGCCGTGCCTTTTATTATGAGAACACAGATCTCGACCAGCTTCTAGAACAGGAACGGGGAGGTCTTTTCAGGGTCACCATGTCCTTCTGATGACAGCCAGGAGTGATGCACGCATCTGGTTGCCTTGTGTCCTCCCTGAGGCATCTGGTGGGCCGCTGTGCGATGCAGGAAGCTGGACTAGACGGGCCCTTGGCCTGATCCAGTGAGACTCTTCTTATGTTGGATGGCTGGAAGTGTACTGCGCCTAGCTAACCGAGACCCTTGGGGCTGAGCTAGTTGAAACTAGACGCAACAGGGCAAAACCGACGCCGTTTTGGGAATCAGCGCTCCAAATCCATAGAAAGCCACCGTGCGTTTTGGAGAAACGTTTTTCTGACCCTCCAGTTTTGTAAGCCTGTGTGATATTTCGAATGGCGTTTTTTTTTGGGGGGGGGCAGCTAGGCTGCAGCATCCAGCCCATGGTTGAGTCATTGGCCATTTCTGGTCTGAGCCAGCTCAGAAACTGCCATCACAATTCGGATTCCTTCTAGAAGGAAAAAAAAAACCCCAGCAAGCCCAAGGGACACACAGGCCCTCAGGTATGCAGGTAGCAGCTGCAGAAGGAGGGAAGCTGGGAGCACAGCCTCTGCAGCACATGACCTGCTAGAGGGTCACAGCAACATCTCTGCCCATATCCACTTCTGGAGGGACTAGCAAAGTCCAACTCAGCTTCTCCTTCCTTCCATAGTAGGCTGCGATGCATTCAGGGACTGCCAAGATGACGGGCAGCAGGTCGGCCCCCACTCTTTGCCACCTCAATGTTCATGTCTGCACACGCCCAGGCGACAGATGCGAAGACTTGGGAAGGGGCCCCTCCCACTCTGACTTTCAGAAGGGGACACAGCAGTATGATCCACGACAGCCAAATTGGCACACACGTGTCCGTCGAGCAGAAGCGAGTTTAAAAATGAGCTGCCTGCCTTCGCTCGGAAAAAACACACTATCCTTATTGAGTGGGGGGGGTATTGGAAGCACTGAAGTGACGTTTCTGTGAACTGGTGCAGGCTGACGACAGCCAGGTTGCCATGGAATAACCTTGACGGCGAGACTGGATGGATTTATTCCCGGCCACCTGCCCGGCAAGCCCAATTCTTCACTCACAAAGGGGGAAAAAAAAAACCTTGCTGGCAGATTCGGTTAAACCTCCCCATTTCTCTCTCTCTCTCTCTCTCTCTCTCACCCACCAACAAAGATATTCTCCCCATTAATGTGGGGGGGGCAGCACCTACAATTAGTGCAAGAAGGTCAGGCGGGGCCACAAAGCAGTGGTGCGCATGAAAGCGGGCACAGGTTCCATTCCCGGCATGGCTGGTCAAGAAGTAAAGGATCTCTGGCAGAAAAGAGCCCTGCCACCTCGAGAAGGCAGGCACAAATGCAGCTTTTTGACGTTCTTGGCTCATTTCCGCTGGCAGGGTTGAGGCGAGTCCCGGAAGATTAATTCTGAGATGCTCCCGTCACCGAGCACGTGGGAATTCCCTCCGCCAGGCAGCGGGTGGGAAGACAGACAGCCTCGGTACCATGTTTTCCCACACTCCGGGCTCCCCCGGCACGGCAGAAGTGCCCGCCTCCACATTTTCCCTCTGGCAGCTGCCAAACATGCCGAGACTGGCAAGCCTGGGGTCAGCCCACAAGGTTGGCCTGACAAACATGCTTCTCAACAGCTGCAAGGCCCAACGAATTCTTGCCCAACTAACCCCTGACAAAGCAGCCCAGGATATAGCTTCCTTCCCAAGTTCCCTTTGAAGCATCTCTCACCTGCCTCTCATACCATTCAGAGAATGCCTCTCCCACCACCCCAGTAAACTGCCTCCAAGTTGCAAGACTGAGGGAAACTACTCCATAGACTGCACCACAAGCCTAACTTGCATCACCTTATACCCCAAAAAGCTTCCCCACAGAACTGTATTTAGGGGACTTCCCCCCCCCACCTCCAAACCCTCTGGGAATCACAATCCCAAGGCAAGTGGTTTACAAATTGCACCCTCCATAGAGGCCTTCCGGCAGTGCCTCAAGACATTTCTTTTTAGATTAGCCTCCTGAATTTTTTTTTTAAATATGGATATTTAGGGTTTTATGCTGATTATCTTTATGATTCTGCCCTTTTAAACCTGATTGCTACTGACATTCTTTTGTTCCCTTGTTCTTGGCTTTTAATAAGACATTTCAAAGTTGTTTTATTATTTCAAGGAGCTTTTAGTGTTTATAATCCGTTTTGAATGCCCACCCAGGAGATAAAGTAGGGAATAAATGTGTGAGTAAATAAATGACTCTCTATAAACACAAAAGATCCAGGAGTTTGGGCTAACTGTAAACAACAGTCGGCTGTAGATTGCCTAGGTGCCCTGAAATTCAGGCTGGTAGCAGTTCAGCAAGCATGCCTGTCAGACACCCCTCTGGACACACACCTTTTGAGGAGACAATTTCAGGGCTGCCTCCAAAAAGGAGCAATATTTTAGCACCCCCCCCCAAACCGCCCACTCAAATCATCAAATGAAACTTAAAGCCTTGGTTCTAGGGAGGCAACCAACATTTCCAGCCCAGCAACGTAGCCCCCTCCTCAGTTCTCCCATTCTTTGCCCAACTCCCTCCTGGTTCCTTCTGAATTCCTCAAGGAGTTTCAACCTTTGAGAACTGACTACAGTCTCTGCCTTCTTCCACACCCAGATGCCTGGCCAAGACACAGTCCTGTATTCGACTTTCCTGGCTCATGCTACGTTATTCCCTGAAGACCTCCCAGACCCACACTGCAGACCACCCACCTCCTTCCTTGCCCAGGTCCACATCACTGGCCCTCACCCGATCACCCAGTCCATACCAGCCTACCACCGACCCATGATACCAAACCAATGGGCCAAACTCAGAACATGCAGCCATGGTCAACCCAGCACCCCTAGTTCCTTCAGGCTCCCCCCCACCTTCCCACAATGCTCTGCAGGCACCCCTTCTTACAGCCTCCCCTGAACCTGCGACACCCCCACCTTCCCACAATGCCTTGCACAGACCCCATGACCTTTGACCCCACTTTCCCATAATGCCCCCAGCACAGCCTTAGCCACCCATGTGACTCCCTCACCCAAGGAGGTCCTTGCCCTCACCCCTTCCCGTGCGCTCTGCAGAGCCAGGCCTCCCTCAGCAGCCCCCTCCCCACCAGCAGCCCCCTCCTTCCCGTGATCCTTTGCAGGCCACTCTCCCAGAAGCCTTTGCGCCAAAGCCTGGCTCGGCCTTCCTGCAGCTCCCACCTTCTCCATGGTGCCGGCCGGGTCTCCGCGCCGCAACCACCGCCGCTGCTGCCGCTCCCACCAACGCCGCCTCTTCGACTTGTGCGTCTCCTTCCTGCGCCCGCCTTTCCTTTTCCCACCCCGCCTTCTGGAACATGCTAGAAACCTCCAGCCCCGCCCCCGGCTCCTGATTGGCTGCCGGCTCTGCTGTTCCCTCACGCTCATAGGCCGAGGGGAGGCCGAAGGGGGCGGTGCTGAGCTCGCGCTCGTTTTTTTCGCAGGCCACGCCTCTACCTCTATCTCATTGGCTCTCCTCCCCGCACCCCCTCTAAATCCCGCCTCCGCCACGCGCTGATAGGATACCCGTCGCCGAGCTCGTGAGGGGCTTTTGACAAGGCGACGTTATTATCTCAAAGTGGGGCGGGCTTTGAGAGGTTTCCCCGGCTCTTGATAGGTTCTCTCCTTTTGGAGCTTCTTGAACTCTCCCGCCTGTACAGGTTTCATTGAGAGGGGAGCTGTGCGCCTCTGGTGGGCGCGAGGGGATTTTTGCGACATCACCAGAAACTGCGCTGATTGGCTGGAGAGATGTTTTTTCCCCCTCCCGTTTCTGATTGGCTGTTCAGATTTCGCCCGTTGAATGGGCTAGAGAATGACGTCACCACCATGCCTTTCAAAATACGGACAGGTGGACGTCTCCCGTGACGTCAAGGCATGACGTCAAGAGGCTGAACACGTTTATTTGCATTTTCACAGCGGCTTCTTTTTGAAACACTGAATTTTTTTTTTTTTTACTATTTGAGATATAAAGTTCACATTATTTCCTTATTACCTTTATATTTCCTAAATTTTTCCTTGTTATTTTTTATTTCACATATGTTTCACAAAACCTTCTGTTCTGTGCTCACAGACACTGTTGCTGTTTTGGGTGGGAGAGGGAAAGTGACAAGTTCAGTTTTCCCAGCTATTAATAGTTGCTGGGCTCCTGGTCTGGCCTGATGCCACCTTGGCATCCCTTTGAAATTTAGCTGAGTCCGTCGTGCCAAGGACAGGGAAAATGGGCTACTGTGGGGAGGGCAGATGCTTTTCAAGATGCCTGGGCGCTGATCCCCAGAGCAGGCCCCCAAGTCCTAGAGCTGATACATTGGAGCCCATTTCCTTGGCCATGAGCCAAATCAGGCACCCACTCCACTACCTTCTGGGCCCATCTTGTGTTGCCTACTGCAGCCAGTGGTGCAATTGCTTTGGGGCAAGTGACCGGGCGGGGTGTGTGTGGCACAGCTCTGCAGGAGTCCTCAAAAGGAAGCCCCACTGACTTCTACTGGCACAAGCGCATGTGTGTCCAGTGGCATTTCTACAGGGATGGCAAAGCTCTAAGTTTTGCAAGAAGCCTTACCTTGCAGTAGAAATCACTCCTCTCCTGCACCGTTTTAGCCAATCCTCACAGGGAACAGCAACATCTTGGCGTTGCTTACTGGCTACAGCAGCAAGGGGAGGAGGGATTTACATGACAGGGTAAGGCTTCCTGCAAAACTTAGAGCTTTGCCATCCCTGTAGAAACGCCTCTGTGTGTGTCTACTCAGAAGCAAGTCTTAAGAGGTTCAATGCGGCTCTCTCTTAGGAAAAATGTGTATAGGCTGCCACCCGACCCGCCACACACTTTTCCTGGAACTAAGTCCCATTGAACAACAGGACTGGTTTTCTGAGAAGACACACAGTAGGAGTGTGGTGGTAGGCTACAAGACTCCTTACCTTAGAGTAAACCCAACTGTACTCAATGGGGCTTACTTCTGAGAAAACTTGCATGCAATGAATGGTGCAGTTCCTCCCAGTTACTTGTGTACAGGGTTACACCCAACAGTGAAATATATGCCTGTTAATATGCTTATTAACATATTAATATATGTTACCATATAATCCATATAATCCTACCTGTACTCTTAGATCATCTGGGGGGCCCTTTTGACTGTGCCGCCACTAGGAGAAGTGAGAGGGGCTGCGGCCAGGAAGAGGGCCTTCTCGGTGGTGGCCCCCCAACTTTGGAATACCCTCCCCTTAGAACTGAGAACTGCTCCCTCCTTGTTAACATTTCGGCGGGGGCTGAAGACCTTTTTATTTCAAAAAGCTTTTAGTTGTTGACAGGCTGGCTGGCTGGTGTGTTATATTTTATATCTTATGATCCACAGGGCTTGTTTTTAAATTCTATTGTTTTATTTTAACTTTGTTTTACTACATTGTTTTAATATTGTTTTTATATTATTTTTAATGTTAAATTTTATATTTTTATGTAATGCCACCTTGGGTGCCTTCGGGCATAAAGGCGGGATAAAAATCTAATAAATAATAATAATAATAATAATAATAATAATAATAATAATAATAATAATAATAATA
>JAJKFI010000133.1:1792240-1804578 GCA_029204185.1 Lerista edwardsae | reverse complement strand
TAATAATAATAATAATAATAATAATAATAATAATAATAATAATAATATATGTTTATATATTAAAATGCATATATGTTTGCAAATATATGTCCTGCAAATGCATATATGTTTATATATTAAAAATATATGCATTTGCATGCTGTGGTCCATGGGGTTGCGAAGAGTCGGACACGACTTAGCGACTGAACAACAACAACAATGCATATATTAACATATATGCACATATTAATATATATGCATATTACATAGGGACGTGGTGGCGCAGCGAGTTAATGCGCTGTTGCTGGGATTTCTACCGCAAGGTTGGGAGTTTGAGACTGCGTGACAGAGTGAGCTCCCGTTGCTTGTCCCAGCTCCTGCCAACCTAGCAGTTCGAAAGCACCTAAAATGCAAGTAGATAAATAGGGACCACTTTGGTGGGAAGGTAACGGCGTTCCGTGCGCTACGGCGTAGAGTCATGCCGGCCACATGATCGGACAAAAAAAAACGCAGGCTCTACAGGCTTTGAAACGGAGATGAGCACCGGTCATGACTAGACCATTCGGTTGTGGGGAAACCTTCACCTTATATTACATATATATCATGCATATTATTATTATTATTATTATTATTATTATTATTATTATTATTATTATTGGAGTATTTATTTACTCCAATATTTACTTATTTGTATTTAAATACAAAAGTACTTGTTTTGAGCAAAAAGGTTCACAACATTGCAAAATAAATCAATACATCAAAATAACTCAAAACAATCAACAAATGCATTTATGGGTATATACGGCACATTTGCGTTTCCTCCTTTTCCTCAGATCCTGATGCAGGCCCATGTTTTAGCTGTTCGGGGGGGGGGTTGTGCTCCAGAAGGGGAGGGAGTTTTGCTTTGCCAGCTGCAGAGCCGCAGAGAGCAGGCACAGGAGGGTTGGCTGGGACTACAGTTCCCAGAAGGCCTTGCATCGGAGGGGAGGGGAGGAGGGGAGGGGAGGGAGGAAGCTTGGCACCATCAGTGTTGTGGCTGCAGCTGTTGCAACCTCTCGCCTTCGCCCTCCCCACGTTTAGAATACCAGGGGTGCTAAATAAGGGAGAAGAATTTCCCTCGCCTGCTGCAGCACCAACCAGGGCTGCAGCCCTCTAGCCAGGTGCAACCCCCCCCTGCCATCTTTAGGCTGCCCCCTTCATGCCAGGGCTTCTCATGTCTTTGCCAGCTCGGCGGCTGCCTGCAGCCTTGGGGAGAGTGTGGAAGGCCTGGGGCGGCTGCCCCATTGCACTGCAAGGGGGTGGGAGGAAGAGCCCGTGTGGGGGAGGCGGGGCCCCCCTCTGCAGGGTGCCAGTGCGCTGGGTGTTGGTGAGGGGCCTCCGGAGCTGGGCGGCCCGCCCGCTCTTGGCCATGGCAGCCAAAGTGGATCTGACCACAGCCACAGACTGGAAGGAGGCTAAATGTAAGTTGAAGGGAGGGGGAGATGTGGGGGTGCGTGCGTGCGTCTGTCTTCTCTGTCATGTGCTTGGCATAGTGTGCCCATGTGCAACTGTTGCCCCCCCCTCCCAAGTGGCTAGCTTTCCCACACTGAGCGTATGTGCCTTGCCTCAACGGTGTCTTTTAACATGTTCTGTGCTCCTCTGGCATCGAGTGGCAAGCTGAGAGTTTGCTGCCTGGCGCATTAGGGAGGCTGACTGTATGAACCAGGATTTGGGCTCCTCGCTGCAAGGCATTCTGGGTATTCTGGAGCCATTTGCCCCCCCCTTTTGGCTCAGTGGGTGTCTAGGTTTCCTGCAATGCATCATGGGGGCCTAATGGGTGTCCTAGGAGATGGCTTGTGGCGGCCATGCGCGGCCCAGAGATGGGGACTGAATTCCATGTGCCTCTCCTGTTGCAATTCGGGGCTTGCTCCAAGGAGGTGCTCCTCAGACCAGCATGACAGATCGGGTTGCCACGTTCTTCAAGACAGCCCTGCTGCTCCTGGGCTTCTGACAACACCTTGGAGCACTGAGTCTGCCCCAAAGTGGCGCTGTGCAAGGGCTGAGGGCGCATGATGGGGAGAAAAGCAGCCAGGTGGGTGCATTTTGGGGAGGAAGGGGGCAGAGCAAAGCTCCGACCGTGGGTCAACCTGTCAATTCAAATGAGGCACCTGCCAGAGACTTTACAGGCCCTGGTTGCTTAGCAACGGTTCCTAGGTGGTAGCAGCAAAATCTAGTGGGGCCTAGTCATGGTTGCTAAGGGCCTTCATCCACCCTCTACCCACCCCCTAAGGCCCAGTGGCACCTTCCACCAGAGGGAAGGATGCTACAGTGCCCCAGGCCCTGTTTAGGGGTGGGTAGGTGGTAGGTAAGGGCCCTTAGCCACTAGATTTTGCTGCTATCACCTAGGAATGGTTGCTAAGCAACCAGGGTCTGTAGCATCTCTGGCAGGTAGATGCTACCATGACTTAGAAGGGCAGGTTGATCTGCTGGGGCGGAACCCCCTTCCCAGGTGTTGCCCTGCTAGAGGTCAGCTGCTGTTTCTCAACAAGAGGGGCCTTGCAAGAGGCCAGCTGCACTTCTATTGCCCATCGACAGAAAATGGCAGACTTTGCAAGTGGAAAGTCTGGAGAAAAAAGGAGAAAAAAGGCATGTAATAACAAGATGGTCCTGAAAGCAAGAACTGGCCTCAGTCCACACGGTGCCACTTTTCAAAAACAGGGCTGGTTTAAACAGGCTGAAAAGTGAAATTAACAGCCTTCATTTGTTCCCAGAAATGGACTCCCTCGGCCTACACAACCGGGGTGGTTTTATGCCTTGTGTTTTCCAAAATGAGAAGTGTTGTGTTTGTGTGTTCAACGTTTACATGATCATTATAAAATTGCTTTGAAAGTGTACTGGGGAGGTGGTTTAGTGACAGCAGAGGTGATCGCACAAGTGCAAGCCTGTACAGGTTTACTCGGGAGTAAGTCCCATTGCATTGAATGGAATTCACTCTTGGGGAAGTGTGTATAGGATTGCAGCCACAGTCATTATCCAAGCACCCTTCCCATTAAATAATAATTAAAAAAACCCAAGTTAAACTGTTTATTTTTTTTTGGCGTGTTGTTTATTTTTGTTAAAAATAAAATTGTTTTTGTGCAGGATTTTTTTTAAATACAAAAATGAGAAGTGCAGAAAGTGGTGTTAAGTGTCTTTCGTTACCGCTGACGGGATAAAAAAACACACTAGCGCTCCCCTGTTAAATGAGGAATGGTCTTGGAGGAAGGGGGTCTGCCTTTTAAGAAGTGTGCTGGTGTAGACATTGGGTCTACTGGTTTTGGAGGAACATAGTCCTGATTTGGTGCTTAGAGGCCTGTCAATGGCCTTCTTAGGCTGCCACAACAAAATAATCTCTCCCTGTGTCAATTTCATTTGAATTGTGAGAAGGGAGGGAGCAACGCATGTTCCCCATGGTTAACCAAGTGCCAGGGAAGTCCTGGAGATTCTGTAGGCAAAGGAGGCAATCAAAGGAGAAGAACAGGAGGCATGCTGGGAATTTACTCTTATGCAATGAACATAGGCGGCCGGCTCAGTGTGAGGCCAACTGAGTCAGTTGCTTCAGGTAGCAGGTGGTGCCCACCTGTTGTGCCGCCTCCTCCTTGCAAGAGAGGAAGGCCACAGACAGGAAGTGCAGAGGAGTTGGAGAATGGTGGGCTAGGCATACTAGCCCAGGGCTGTCACACTCATTTTTCATACAGCAGGCCGAATAGCCTTCATGATGTCTGCTGAGGGCCGGGAGGGATGTCATTGAGCAGGAAGTGATGTCGTTGAGCAGGTCTTGGCCTTTTTTTCCGTTGAGCAGGTCTTCTTTTTTTCCTCGTGATTGCAAATGACAGATGAGAAAATACAAAGCTTGATCCTATTTTCAAGATATGGCCCAATTATCACGGCAGCTGATAGTGGTGCTGGGAGAGTCCAAGGTCTTGGGAAAAAAGCTTCCGTGGGCCGCATCTGGCGGCCCCAAGCCTTATGTTTGACACCCGATCCTAGCTCCCCATCCTGTTCCCCCCTTGGATTTAGAGAGGAAGAAGGGAAGGGGGTTGTTGAGGCTGCTACACCCCCAGGTAAGGAACAGGGGCAGCATTTGTAGAGATGTTTGTTCCTGGTGAGTAAGATAGGATTGCTGCCTGTCTTGTCAAACAGAATGGGCTTACTTCTGAGTAAAGGGAATAGCACCATTTATCAAGCACCTCTCGGCATTTGGTGTCCCTGGTTGGTGGATCGCTGATATTTCTTCTCCCAGCTGTCTGTGATGTCACACACACACACACACCCTACCTACCTACCTACTTTCATCCTGTTAACCGTTTTTGTTCCTTCCCCCCCTTTTTGTTTTGCTGTTCAGCATTTCTGAAAGGCCTGAATAACAAGCAGAAGCGAGAGCATTATTACACCAAGGAGTTCGTCAAGCTGAAGAACATTCCGACCTGGAAAGAAATGGCCAAAAGTGAGTTGTTCGGGTGTGAATTTAAATGCTCTTCTATCTATGGTATAATCTACCTGTATAATTTCCGTGTGTGTGTGTGTGTGTGTGTGTGTTTCTGGGGGGAAATCTGACTGGGATCTGGGGGTGTTGGGGAAGGAAAGTGGGGGCTGTGAATGCTTAAGAATGCCTTGTGTGGAATCATAAAAAGATAAGAGCCCCACTGGATCAGGCCAAAGGCCCACCTAGTCCATCTTCCTGCATCTCATAGTGGTCCACTGCATGCCTCAGGGAGCACACAGGACAACAAGATGCCTGCATCCTGTTGCCACTCCCTTGCACTGGGCATTCTGAGTTAGGCTGCTTCTAAAACAAGGAGGCTGTATAGGCCTATCATGACCTGTAGCCTATGATGGACTTTTCCTCCAGTAATCTGCCCAATCCCCTTTTAAAGGCATCTAGGCCAGACGCCATCCCCGCCTCTTGTGGTAAGGAGTTCCACAGATTAATACCCCGCTGGGAATTTATCCTTTTATCCTTTCTCACTCTCCCCAAGCTCAATGTGAGCGGCTGTCCCCTGGTACTGATGTTGTGGGAAAAGAGCCTCCCTCTATCCACTCTACCCATCCCTTGCACAATTTTGCACATCTCAATCATGTCCCCCCTCAGGCGCCTTTTTTCTAGACCGAAGAGCCCCAAACGCTCCCTTTCCTCATAAGGGAGGTGCCCCAGCCCAACAATCCCTTTGGTTGCTTCTCTTCGACCCCTGAGCCAAGTTCTTCCAACCCTGGCTGGCAGCATCCTGGAAAGGAACTCGGTACAATTCCCATTTTGCAGATGGGGAAGACTGAGGCCCAGAGACAGTAGCCTGCCTAGCCCCCCTGAGTGCACTCCGGACAGAGGCAAGCCCCAAACCAACACCATCCTGATTTAGAATCCAATCTCCTGCCTGCTGTTCAATGCCCTTCCTTGCTTTGGGGGGCTTTTGAGGGCAGAAGATTTAGCCGAGAGGGTTAATGCCTCCGTTTGCCTGAAGACAACAGCTGAAGATCTGAAGGTCGTGAGCTTGAAGACTACCTGAAGTCTCTGTGAGCAGCAGACCTTGTAAAAACTGCGGCTGATTAAAAGCTGAGTTCCAGCTGCCTTGTGGAAGGGGGAGTGCGCTGAAGTCAGCTGCGTCTCTGGTGGGAGCAGAGAAGCCTCTTATCAGCCAGCAGAAGACAGATGGGTGGCTAAGAAAGAAGGCTAAATCCAGAAAGGAAGATCTGTATGAGTGTCGTTCTTGAAAGATAGAACATTTCTGTACATTGTAAAAACCTTCGGATTTGTGAATAAAAGTCTGCCTATGTAAACCGCCTTGAGTTACAGTCATTAGAGAAATCTAGTGATCTTAAGAAAGGCGGTATATAAATACATGTATTATTATTTATTATTACTATTGTGGCCACCAGGTGCCCGAGTCAAGCAGCCGGAAGAGGCCGTCTACCCAAAGGACAATCAGCTGAACGAGAAGATCTCTCTCTTCCGTGGCGACATCACCAAGCTGGAGGTGGACGCGATAGTGAATGCTGGTGAGTGAGTTGGACTGGATGGTGCTTGGGGCTGGGGTTGGGTTTTGATTTAATGGGGGGGGGGTTTGATGTTGGCGGCTGTTTGCCAAGGGGTGGGTGGGAAGAGGGGGGGTCTGCTGGGATTCCCGAGTCTAAAAAACGGGTCAAGCAGGTTTGGAAAGACTTGGGGGTATCTTGCATTGTGGGTTGAGCAGGAAGTTAAAAACAAAACTGTCATGGCCCTTTCGACTCTCCTTTAAAAAAAAAATTGTCTGACTCTGGTTTTGTTTTGTTCCCTGAGGCAGCCATCTCAGCTGGCCTTCTCGATGAGCCAGCCCTATGCAGTTTTCCTTTGAGTTTGTCGGCTTTGGTTGGTCGTCTTGTGGTGCTCATTTTAGTGTGTTTTGGTGGGTTACAACATTGCTGTGTTGGGGTAGGTTTGGCGACGTGCTGTGATTCCCCCCCCCCCGGGGCCCCCCCCCCCGGGTGGGATTGAGTGGTATAAATATTGTGGCAAAATGAGTGGCATTATGTCTCCGTGGGACATACATATTTTAGATACATGAATCACTGCTGGGAAATGGGTATTTAGATACAGGTTGAGAAGGCTGCAATTTTAGTGCGATGAGAGAGAGAGAGAGTTTGGTATATTGGTGCTGTGCTTGAATAGCCTTTCTCCAGCTTTAAAGTTTCGGCTCGCATCCACAGTGACCTGTGCGAACTTCTGAGCGCGACAGAATGCTTTGTCAAGGACGGGTGACTTGTGTTGATGGAGTGGGGAAATACGATGAAGGAAAAAGGGACGTTGCAATTTGAGTCCGGTGAGATTGAGGGTGCAATCCTAACCTGGAGTGAGGCCAGCAGAGTTTGGCCAGCACAAGGGCCAGCGTCAAGTATGTTTAGACCACTCTCGGAGTCAGAGGCCAGCACACAGATGTGCATCATCCTCCCTGACTCCAAGAGTGGTCCAAGCGCCACTCCCTTGTATCTGGCATTCTGAGGTAAATTTCTGAGGTAAAATTCTGAGGTAAATACGAGGTAAATAAGCGAAGTCTGGCCAGCACAAGGGACACTTGGTGGGCTACTGGTACCGGGTGCAAGGGAGTGGCAACAGGATGCAAGCATCTTGTAGTCTCATGCCTTCCTGGGGCACCTGGTGGGCCGCTGTGAGATACAGGAAGCTGGACTAGATGGGCCTTTGGCCTGATCCAGCAGGGCTCTTCTTACGTTCTTATGACACCGTAAAGTGTGTTTGGGCCACTCTTGTAGAGAGGCCAGCACACAGATGTGCGCCATCCTCCCTGACTCCGAGAGTGGTCCAAACGCGCTTTACGGTGGCCCTGGTGCTGGACAAACTTTGCTGGCCTAACTTGTGCCAGCCTAACTCCGAGTTAGGATTGTGCCCTGAATGATCTCTCAAGTGGAAAGAGGAGTTGGTTAGCTTGAACAGGACAGCTGTAAACACAGTAAACATCTGGGTTTTTTTTTCAGCTGGAGGGTCCTGGTTACGTAACTGGCAAGAAGTGAGGTCGGGAAAAAATGTTCACAAAAAGGTGTGCGGGTGGAATTTGAGGGTGCATGCCGCATCTCAGCGGGGAAGCTGTTGTGGATGCACGCTTGCTACATGAGAGTGGAATACAGAATTGCTTAGCCAGGAAATATTGCTAGGTTTAAAAGGTGCAAGGGACATGGTGGCACAGCGAGTTAAACCACTGCTGCTGGGCTTTCCGACCGGAAGGCTGGGAGTTCAAGACTGTGCAACGTTGCTTGTCCCAGCTCCTGCCAACCTACCAGTTCGAAAGCACCTACATGCAAGTAGATAAATAGGGACCACTTCGGTGGGAAGGTGACGGCGTTCCATGTGCTACGGAGTATAGTCATGCTGGCCACATGACCACGGAAGCTTGTCCTCAGACAAAACGCCGGCTCTACAGGCTTAGAAACGGAGATGAGCACCGCCCCCTACAGTGGGTCACGACTGGACCATTCAGTCGTGAGGAAACCTTAACCTTTTTTACCTTTAAAAGGTGCAGTTGTCATTCCGCCCACTAGAGAGTGCCAAAGCCTCACGATTTGGGAGTCTGGCCCTACTCTGCAATTTCCCCGCTTCTATAAATCAAGCTGTTTATTAGCGGAATAAAAGTCCGCGCTAACAAGGGGTTTTGTTGGCGCTCCATAAATTCTGCCTCTCTGCATCACGGTGGCCATATGTGCTTAATTCATACGTAAAGCCGCGAGCGGAGTGATAATACCCGTCCATTAAATTCTAGGAGCCCCGATAATGATCATTAGCTGTGAGTAATTACCTGCGTGGATCGAGGCCGGCCGCGGTCTGCCACCGCCACGGCTGCCGTAGTGGGATTGGCAGTGGCGCTGTGCACACTGGCACGGGGGAGGGGGGGGAAGAACTGTCATGCATCTCCCGGCAGACAGGGGAGGTTGTCTGTGTCATGCAGGAAGCAGACAAAGCATTTATTTCCTGTTAACCTTGATTTCCTGGCAGAGAGGGAGAGCATCTCGGTTCTCGCCAGACTCAATCATCATGTTAATATCTGCGGCGGGCGGCAGGGGTGGGTCGCGGGAGAGTCCGTCCGAGCGGTTGTCAGAAGCGGCTGCCAAACCAAGCCAGACCCTTGGTGTCAAAGGCAGAGAGGCCAGCATGCAGACGTGCGACATCATAGGAGGTGGTGATGGCATCTGTTCTGGATGCCTTTAAGAGGGGATTGGACGGATTTCTGGAGGAAAGGTCCATCGTGGGCTATAGGCAATGATGGATTGTGCAACCTCCTTACATTGGTGGTGGGCTACTTCAGAGTGCCGGGTGCAAGGGAGTGGCAACAGGATGCAAGCATCTTGTGGTCTCGTGCCTCCCTGGGGCACCTGGTGGGCCGCTGTGAGATACAGGAAGCTGGACTAGATGGGCCTTTGGCCTGATCCAGCGGGGCTCTTCTTATGTTCTTATGTTCCCTGAGAGTGGTCCAGACACTCTTTATGGTGGCCCTTGTGCCGGCTGAACTTTGCTGGCTTAACTGTGCTGGCCTCACTCCAGGATCAGAATGGTGCCCTTAACTGTGTTACCTATACACAGTGCGAAAAGGACGCTGGGTTCAGAGCAGGAAAACGTGGGGTTCAAATTCTCACTCAGCCATGTTCAAACTTGATCTTGGTGCATGCTCTCTCTCTCTCTCTCTCTCTCTCTCTCTCTCTCTCTCTCTCTCTCACTCTCAGCTTGACCTACCTTGCAAAGTCATTGTGAGCACAAAACGGAGACCCCCCCCCCATGCCCTGTTCTGAGCTCCTTGCAGGAAGGGAGGCCTAACGGCGACCGCTTTGGCGCCATTGATTTCTCTCCTCCACAGAGCCCAGCTCCCCCGTCTCCCCCCCTTTTGTCTTCACGGCATCCCTGTGAGCTCGGCCAGGCTGCAAGACCCAGCAGGGTCCAGCCAAGAGCTTGGGGGCTGAGCGAATGTGTGCGGCCCACGTGCTAACTTGCGTGCGTGCCTCGACGTATTTTAGAATTTCTGAGCGGGCCAGATCTCTGCATCGCTGCTGCCTTCTCTTTCTTTGGGAGCTACAGGCGTGGAGCAGGCTTGGAGGTGATCAGTTGGCAACCCATGGCCCCAGTGGTGTCATCTAAATGATTTAAGAACAGGTACTCACTTTTGATTGGCACATGTTGGGACCTGCCCACTGGAAGTGACGTCATAAGCCGGAAGTGAGGTCGTGGCAGGAAGGGACATGAAAAAAGCCCTTTTTGAGGCCTCAGATGATTTTAAACTGACCCAACAGTTGCAACAGTATTCCACAGCACCCCCAGAACTTGTTAAGGAGGCCTGGCATCATGTTAAAACCCCAGAGCAGCTCATTTTTCAGTGGCAAGGCAAGGCAAGTCTCCGCTCACTGCCTGCCTGGCTCTGAGAACGTGCAGGCAATTCAAACGTGCAGGAAATTAAAACGTTGCAGGGGGCGGAGTCGACGAATGGGTGGGCGAATGGGTGGGGCCAGCCGTAATTCTAGGAACCGATACTCGCGTACCCCCGCGTACCCCCTGCATGACATCACTGCATGGCCCTGTTTCTCTCCCCCCTCTTTTTAGTTATTTCCTGGCTCTGCTGGACTCCTTGAGAAGGAACCGCAAGGCGCCTTGGCTGGTCTACGGCTCGGCCCTTCTCCCAGCCGGGTGCTTTTTACGGACAGATGAATGGGTCCCGCTGCCGCGGTTCCCCCCCCCCCCGTGTTGTGAATCGCCGCCTTAGAAGGACAGTGGTTATGAGACCGCCGAGTGCAAGAGACAAAGCTCCAGGCGGAGATTACGATGCCGAACTGTCAGTGCAAATCGCCTCTCCTGTCACTTTGGCAGGCTGATGGCTTGTGGGTGTTTGCTGCCACCGGGGCAGAAGGCAAGGAGGCTCGGCAGCCCAGCCGGGGAAGCTCAATTTTGCGCTGTGTGTGTGTGTGTGCTCGGGGGGAGGGGGGAGCACTTCCACCGATCCCGGGGGATGATGGTTTTGAGCTGGGCCTGGACGTGGGGTTGGCTGCATGCTGGGGTTGCACGCTGAGAAAAACGTGAGCTGGCTGCTGCCACCCGAGTCTGACTCTGCACCCAAGTCGCTTGGTGCTGTTGAGCACTGGCCGGCAGCAGCTTTCTGGAATTTTCCAGCTGTGCTTTTGTCCTCTGCCCTGCTTGGAGGTGCTGTCAGGGATTGAAACTGGGACTTCCTGATGCTACTTTGAGGCTAACTGTGAGGCTAACTTTACCTCTCCTCGGGATGTGATTCTGATCCAAACTTGCTTCTTCCCCAAGCTGCTGTTTGTCACACAGGGGAATCTCTCTCTCTCTCTCTCTCTCAATCTCTCTCTCTCTCACTCACTCACTCACACACACACACACACACACACACACACACACACACACACACACACAGGCGTTCGATAAGTAGGTGTGTGTGTCTGTGTGTGTGTTTTGGTGATATTTTTTTTCCAAAATTGCTTGATGAAAATAGCAAATTGCGGTGTTGCGTGTTTTTATTCCACATTCTCATTCCCATTGTTATTAATCTTAGGGCGCAATCCTAACCTGGAGTTAGGCCAACAGCATTTGGCCGGCACAAGGGCCACCATAAAACGTGTTTGGACCACTCTCAGAGTCGGGGAGGATGGCGCGCGCCTGTGTCCTGGCCTCTCTGACTCCAAGAGTGGTCCAAACAGGTGCGCATTTAAACCAATTCTTTCCCTGCTGTGCTAGCTTTCTGCTTGCAGGGAGTCTGTGTGTATTTTGGATTGGTTTGTTTTTTGCGTATCCCCCCATGTTTAGAGTGCTGTATCCCACCAGGGAGACCGCTGTGAGTCTTCTTTGCCGGGTCTTTTTGTGTGGCTTTTTCTTTTTTATAGACTCTCCTCTTCGGAGTCTTCCTCAAGTCGGGAGACTTGCTCATCTGTGTTGTGGTTATAAAACGGCGCTCTGACGCCACAAGCTGGGGCTCCCGTGTGCCGTTTTAATGGCCAACTTTTATCTCTCCCCCCCCTTTTGTTATGGCATTAAATAACTTTAAGTGGCTTTCCGAATTGGCACATAAACGCACAGGCTTGTAATGTTCCCCCGATGCTCGCAACCAGCATCCCCCTGGACTCTGTTGGCTTCACAAGCAAGGTCAAGGAGCCCATTCTGTGCTTGCGTGTTCAGAAACCTTGGGGCAACTCTCCTTCCCCCCCTTTTGCTCTTATGTTCTCGGGGCTGGCTATCCGCTGGGAGAAATATTTATTGCTGCCTCCGTTTTTTACCCCCAGCTCCACCTCGGACTGTCAATTCTGGAAAGATCTCTTAATAGATTAACTGTCTGGCGTTCCTGGATGTGATTAATTGAGCCCATTTAAAGTGGCACCGTCGAGGTGCTTTCTGCAGGGTCCTGAACGAAGGTGACAGTTTTCTCTTTCCGAGCGGTTGTCCTCTTGTCGAGGAGAAACCGGCACACAGGCCCCAGGCCTGGCTGGGGATTAAGGTGATGCGCCGTTGCCTGTTTAGCCTCAGAGAGCAACCGCTGCCTTTTTCAACGCAGTGCGCCGTCTCTTCCAGTGACTTTTTGCTGATGTCTCTTCTGCGCCTTTTTGGATCATGAGCCTACATAAGAACATCAGAAGAGCCCTGCTGGGTCAGGCCAAGGCCCATCCAGTCCAGCTTCCTGCATCTCACAGTGGCCCCCCAGAAGCCTCAGGGAGCACAGAAGACCACAAGACACCTGCATCCTGTTGCCACTCCCTTGCACCTGACTTCAGGACAAAATTGTCTTCATTGCCTTGGTCACCAGCAACAAGTGTATCTGGTCTTTCTTTCTTTCTTTCTTTCTTTCTTTCTTTCTTTCTTTCTTTCT
>JAJKFI010000133.1:1733625-1792230 GCA_029204185.1 Lerista edwardsae | reverse complement strand
TTCTTTCTTTCTTTCTTTCTTTCTTTCTTTCTTTCTTTCTTTCTTTCGCCCTCCTTGTCTCCCTGCACCTTTTTGGGGGCTATAAAACCCGCCGTAAAACCTGAGATTTGTGGCCGCCTTTGCATGGCTAAATCGGCAGCGTTTCCCCCGTCAGCTGGCTCTTGTCTCGGCTCCGGTTTATGGTCACAGCCGGGCTGTAGATCATGGGGACGTCTCAAAGGCCATTAAACCACCTCCTTGTGGCCGCTCCGGGGAAGGAGGAAGGTTGAACGGTGGGGCTGGGGCGGCCCACAAGGCGCATGGCCGAATGTCGGTTTTGTAGGGTGCGTCCGGGGGCATGGGGCTGTGCTCCTGAGTGCTCCCCTTCGTCTGTGACCCCCCCAGTGTGGATCTGGGGGATGGACGGTGCTTCTCAGTTCCTCATGCATTCCTCCCCCGGCATCCATGTATCTTGGAGGTGAGCAGCCAAGAGAGAGCACCATTGTGTCCCGGCTAAATGCGTCCTGCTCATTGGTGTCCCTGGAAACATGTGCCTGGTTTTTTGTGTCCCAGACATTTTGTGACCCAATATATGTATATGAGATGTACTTTTTATTGGTAAAATGCAAAGGTAGGGTTGGTGCTGGGATAAGAGGCTTAGCATATATAACATGGGCCGTTGGGGTGTGTGTGTGTGTGAGTTGCCAGCCAGTAATGCCTTGTCAATTGCCAAAAAACCTGATGGTGTGCCTTGACAACATTAGCACCTTCTCAGAGCGCAATCCTCACCTAGAGTTAGGTGGGCACAGTTAGGCTAGCAAAGTTTGGCCAGCCGAAGGGCCACCGTAAAGCACGTTTGGACCACTCTCGGAGTCAAAGAGGCCAGCACACAGACATGCACCATCCTCCCTGACTCCCGCAGCACACCCTGTGGCAAGGAGTTCCACAGGGCGCAATCCTAACCTGGAGTTAGGCGGGCACAGTTAGGCCAGCAAAGTTTGGCCGGCACGAGGGCCACCGTCAAATATGTCTGGACCGCTCTCAGAGATGGAGAGGCCAGCACACAGACGGGTGCCATCCTCCCTGACTCTGAGAGTGGTTGAAACATACTTGACGGTGGCCCGTGTGCCGGCCAAACTTTGCTGGCCTAACTGTGCCGGCCTCACTCCAGGTTAGGATCGTGCTCTCCGTGTGCCGTGAAATGGAAAACGATTGCAAATCACCGAGCTCCTAAAAGAGTTTATTTTAAAAACAAGACCCTCTGAATTCATTGTGTCTTTGTTTTCCCCCTCTCTCTCCTTGGGTTTACTTGTTTGGAAAACACTTATATCTTTTTCCGGCTGAGAGCTTCCCCATTGTGATAAAATGCGAGAATAAACGGAACAAAACTAACCATCGTAAAAAACACCAACGGGAGGAAAAGGGAGCGTTGAGATTATCTCTTTTCTTTTTTTGCAGTTTCTTCTGGACTGTGACCCGTACTCTCGTTCATCTCTCGCATGGTAAATCCGAACCCAGCCTCCGTCTTGTGCTGGTGTGCATTCTGAAGTGGTCCTTTACCACTTTCTCTCTGCTGTGCAAAGAGCCCTTTCTGGGGATCTGTCCCCCCTGTTCCTTGAAGGACTTCTTGCTTGGGGGGGGGGAATTGGGACACCAATGTGGCCTCGGGTGGGGAGGGAATATGAGTTTTATTTAATCGACACTTGCTTGGGTCGGATCTCCTCCGACAAGCGCCATATGCTCGCTCTGTCTGTGAAAATGGGGTCTCTTCGTCCCTGCAGTGTGGCGGCTACATAGTGCACCGGCAAGAGCCTCTGTCAGGCCCACTTCAGCGGTGCTAAACGGAACCGCGTGTGACAGCTGCCTTTGCACTCCCCGCGCCTCACTTAGCAGCTCCTTGTCGGCAGCTGGTGGCCGATGCGCGGAGGAGCGTCCAGTGGGCCTCAAAGCCGCCGTGCGCTGTGACAAGCCTTGGCAGTGGCGCTGGGAGGAGGACAGCGGGAAATACTTTAGCGCAGTCGTCGATATCAAGTACTTCTATAGAGCATTTGACGCCATTGACCTTGGACATCTTGTCTTGGTGGTGATCGGAACAGCCCTGTAAGGTGGGCCTGCGTGATCGCCACGTATTTCCGGCTTTCAGCATGAGAGCGGCTTGCCCACAGCCACCTTAGCGCATTCATGGCGGAGAGGTGAGCGCCGTTGTGAGCGTTGCGACGAATTGGCAGGGCTATGCCGGAGTTGCGGGTCACGAGTCGAGTCTCACGACAGCAGCCCCACAACTCGAGTTGAGTCACGAGTCATAGCAAGTGCCGTCGTGACTCGAGTCGCAGCAAATTTTTGAGTCGTTTTGCCTCGAATCCTGAGTCATTTTGAGAAACAAGTCAAGGCTTTGATCCCCCCCCCAAAACCCTTTTAAGACTTCCTCCCTTCTCAAGCCCCTCCCACCTTGCCTCCTGGAACTACCCACCCTCTTCCCGCCACACCTGCCACCGCCGCCAGATTCTGGATTGTCCTTTTGGGGCGACGTGGAAGAGATGGGGGGGAAGTTAGCAATCACACACACTAGAGAGTCTGGAGTCAAGTTTCTAGACCTCATTGATTAAAATTGGTTGTTGTTTAAAGTTGCTCTTTGCTATGGGAAGCGTGTCACCTTTTTGGAGGTCACCCAAATGCGTAGCTCCCCCTCTTCTCTCCCCCCTCCCGCTGTCACCCATGCCAAATACTCAGCCATATGCCGAGCATATGGCTGGCTTCGCTGCTGGAGATGGTGCGATATTTTTTACCAGGAGGACAGGAAAGGGCCTCATTTAAGAAGGAAGGAGAGGCTGGAGATGGCTGCCTCCTAAATATATTGCGGGGGAGCAGGCAAAGCACCTGCGATAGCTCTGCAGGGTCGTTTTGACGTAGCGCTGTAAAGGGAGGCAGTGTCACTTCATCAGGTTACCGGATCTTGGCAAGGATTGGGCCCCTCCCAAGGCAAAAATGGATCTGGGCCCCCCTCCTCCCCACTGCCAAGCAGGTATTGGAGTAACTACATCCACTTTATGGCCACAAGTCCCTTCCTGTCCCGTTCCCTTGATGGATTCTTATTATGGTTGCCTCTTCTTCAGCCTAGTTTGGCCGGCACAAGGGACACCGTAAAGTGTGTTTGGACCACTCTCGGAGTCAGGGAGGCCAGCACGCAGATGTGCGCCATCCTCCCTGACTCTGAGAGTGGTCCAAACACCACTCCCTTGTATCTGGCATTCTGAGGTAAATTTCTGAGGTAAACTTCTGAGGTAAATATGAGTTAAATAAAGCAAAGTTTGGCCGGCACAAGCGACACCATAAAGTATGTCTGGACCACTCTCAGAGTCAGGGAGGCCAGCACACAGGCGTGTGCCATCCTCCCTGACTCCAAGAGCGATCCAAACATACTGTACGGTGGCCCTTGCGCCGGCCAAACGTGGCTGGCTTAGCTGATGCCGGCCTAACTCCAGGTTTGGATTGCGCTCTCAGGTGCATGCAGTTGTTTTCTCCGGGTTAAGGCGCCTGCGGTTCTGTCGTGGCTGGGGCTAAACGGGCTTGAACTCCGGTGTGCTGGCTGGCTGGCTGGCTTCCACCCAGCCTGCAGATTGATTGGAGCGCCTGTGCGCTTCAGCCAGTACACCACCTGCTCCGAGGGCTCTCTCCTGCCCTCCCGCCGGCGGCCTCCTGACCTTCTCCGCTCCCCGTGCGGCCTGTGCATTTGTCTTTGGCGACGACACTCGCCATCCATCCCAGCGGCGCAGGGTGCCCCGTGGCTTTCTCCAGCAGTCCCTCGGCGCAAGGGGGAGTCCATCTCTTCGGAGTCCTTGAGAGCTGGCATTTCATTTTCCGGGGTTATTAACAGGCCGCGCTGCCTGCTGCCTGGCTTGGCATTTCAATTTGAAAACAGCCAGACCTACAGGTGCGCAGAACAGCCGGATCCATGCACCGGACACAGGTGGTGCCGATGTGGGCCTGTTTTTCTCCCTTTGCACCCCGATGCGCCTTCCAAGAATCACTTAAAAAAAAAAAAAAAAGCTTTTAGCAGTGCAATTCCAGGGACGTCTACTCAGAAGTAAGTGCCTCCGAGTTCAGTGGCGCTTCCTCCCAGGCAAGGGTGCATGATTGCTGCTGCGAAGAAGTTGATGTTCCTAGTTCCCAGCCTTCCCCTTGCGATGGGCGGATGTGGGTATGGAAATAGGGGGGCTTAGCAATGTTTCATGGGTGCTCAGTAAAGGCCAGCTTTCATCAGAAGCAGGCAGGGTCTACCCGTGGGCAAGGGAAGCCGGAGACCAGGAGCGCAGGTCAGGGAGGAGAGGACGGGAAGGCGTTCTTGTCCTGGCGTTTAAAACTGCCGCACAGCCTTCAAGCGGGCGGTAATAATGGGCTTTTTTTCCCTCCCCACCGCAAGGAAAATTAACCTGCCGTCTTGGATGTTGTGAATAGAGAGATTGTGCAGAAGCCAGGGGTTAAAATTCCACTCCACTTAGCGCCGATGAGGACAGTGCCAATTGCGATGCAGTGTCCCCCTTTTGGGGGGGGGGGGCGGTTAGGGGCGTTTGGGCAATAAATGGACTCAAAGGAAGGAGGAAGGCCTCTGTGTGTATGCCTTTCTACAGTCTTCCTCTCCCAGGCCCACATTTTGCAAATTCAGCCCATGTGACAGAATATCCTGGCCGTAAGCAATGGGAGGGAATGGAAGGGTTACAGTGGCCCCTGGAACTCCTTGCCACCGGAGGTGGTGATGGCATCTGGCCTAGATGCCTTTAAAAGGGGACTGGACAGATTTCTGGAGGAAAGGTCCATCATGGGCTATAGGCATTGATGGATTGTGCAACCTCCTTACATTAATAGTAGGCTACTTCAGAATGCCAGGTGCAAGGGAGTGGCCACAGGATGCAGGCATCTTGTTGTCTACTGAGCTCCCTGAGGCACCTGGTGGGCCACTGTGAGAGACAGGAAGCTGGACTAAATGGGCCCTTGGCCTGATTTAACAGAGCTCTTCTTATGTTTTTATGCTGGCCTAACTGTGCCGGCCTCACTCCAGGTTAGGATTGCGCTCCGTGTATGTGTGTCTGTCCCAAGACGTTTGGGTGCTGGAGATGGGAGACCTCAACGCCGCTGCCTTTTTCATGATTGAACATGGAACATGACCCCCCCCCGGAAGCGAATCATGCGCAAGCCTCATTGGAGCGTACAAGAGGAGTGCGAGAATCCCTGAACGGCCCTTGAAATCCACCGTCCGGTACATCTCCCTCCTGACCATGCCTTTCCCTCCTCTGGGCCGCGGCGCATCATTGTGCGCACGCTTCGTCGTGGCGGGTCGGGGAGGAGGGAGAGAGGGGCCGCTCTCCACAAACGGGGCTCCCGATCACTCGAATGTGGCGACGTTGATCAATCGCCCTCTCCGAGCCGTTCCCTTGTTCGCCGCGTGCATCCGTACATCTTCCGCAGCGGGCGGGCGGGCGGCCGGGGTTGATGAATGCGAGCCGAGCGCTGTTGGCTGAGCATGCCTGCTTGCTCGGCGTATAAATGAACCTCGATGCTTTGCAGGCCCTGCATGCGCCGTGCGTGTCCTCTCCTTTTTTTTTTCTTCCTGCTGCCGCTTTTACATTTCCACTCTCGTTTCCAGACTTTCCAGCTGGCAAGCTGAAGTGCGCTCTCTCTCTCTCTCTCTCTCTCTCACACACACACACACACACAGCGTGCACAGCCCCAGGCCTTTTCCGAGGTCACGCGAGCCCGCAGTCCTAAGGCCCGCCTGTCATGTCTGCAGGCTGAAAAATGGCGCCTCGGTCCCCAGGAGAAATCCATTAACCTGCGGGCAGACGCTGGAGCCTGCCTAATGCAGAAGTAATGAGCTCCGGTTTTATGTTAAATTTAGCAGAAACCACTATTACAAGTGACAGAAAATAATTTCCCTCCGGGAGTGTGATCAGGCCGGTGGGCAGGCTCGCCTGGGGGGTGCCTGGCGTGCGCAGGGGAAAAAGGGGGCTGTGGCTAGGGAAGCCACCCTCCCCCTGGGTCTCTTACACCAGCAGAGTCCAAGATGGCGGAGCGCTGGCCAAGCGGTGTGGCTCCCAATGGGGAAGCCCCTGGTTCGAAACCTGCTGGCATTCGGCAGGCCGCTCCCTCCCCGTATCAGATTCTCACGTTTGCCGGCCAGCCTTGCAAGGTTGTTGTAAAAGAACCCTGCAAGCTGGTCGTGCGACAAATATGCAAATGTGGGGAAGACTGAGACCATCGGAGAAGCCCTTCCCTAAGGTCCCACTGGACGAGTTCCCAAGGCAGGCATCAAACCAGAGGCGTTTCCTCCTGGGCTAGAGCTGTGAAAGGAATGCCTCTTCTCGGAGAGTGCTGGAAGAGGTCTTCCCAGCTGGGGGCCAGTGTTGGTGGGGATGCCTCTTCTCCTCCAATAGTGATCGCCACCTGCAGTTTTCGGAAGCGCGTCTACGAAAAGTGTGTTCAAAAACATTGCCTGGTGTAGTGTGCTGTTCTGATCTATTTGATTGGTTTTGATCTCACCGATCTGATTAAAACCTGTGGGCCTTGCTCTAGAGTTGCCCAGATCTGTTTCTGGGTCAACCTTTGAGCGTTGCAGTCGTATCTCTATGGCGTCTCCTTCCCCCGCCCTCTAATTGCTCTCCAGGCTGCTTCTTGTTAGGAAGACAAATCTTACCGAGATGGCTCCATTTCTTAAAAGGGATCTCTGTAAATGCCGCCCTCGGCTCTGTGGAGGAGCGACAGGCTGGAAATGGGAGAGATGTGTCAATTTACGTGGTCCCAGTTCTGCTGGGATTCTCCATCTCCTGCATCTAGTTAAGACTCCTGCCTTTTAGCGAGCTTTCATTGAAGTGCGATGATGTCCGTCTTGTTCCTGCCACTCTCTCTACTTGCAATCTCCAGAGCCTGTCTTGCACATGCCGTACTGAGCGACGAACTTCTTCACCAAGGCACTTAATAAACAACAAACCAAATAACTTTATTTACGGTGCTCGAGAGCTGGTCGTTTGGGGTCCACTGCTGGTCTAATTCAGTGGTTCTCCAATGTTTTAGCACCCGGAGCCGTTTTTTTTGGAACAGCACTCTTTCTTGGGGCCCACCGGCAGCGACGTCATTAACCCGGAAGTGACATCGCGACTAGAAGTGACATCATCAAGCAGGAAGTGCTGTCGTGGTGGCCTAATTGAACGAGACTCCTGGCCTTCTTGGACACCTATGTAAAAACGCTGAACTAAAAACAAGATTTAAAGACCCTCACTTGAAAATTCAAGCTGTTGACACTCAGAAAAAGTCAGAAGACGCTCAGAAGAGTCAAGTCCGCAGCTTCCAAGATGGCTGCTTTCTGTGGTCCACCTGACATCAGGTCGGAGCCAGAGGCAACACATTTCTGCAGCAGCGTTTGATGCAGACCTTTTGCTGCGACCTAGTTGGACCCTCTCCTTCCATGAAAGTTCTGCCATTGTCCCATCTCTTCACGATCTTCCCCTCCCGCCCCATGTCCCTCGACAAAGCCATATCCTGGCCTGCCCCCTCCCTCCAGCAATGCCCCCATGACTCCTATCAAAGTGAAATCTTTTCTCCTGTTTTTATTCCAAGAAAAGGCCAAGCGGGAGATTTTTTTTTCTCTTCTTTTTAATAATAGTCACATTTTTTTTAAAACTTGTACTCTTTTGTTTTGTTTTGTTTTTTTAAACGTTTTTCTATGAAAAAACAGAGGGGGGAAAAAACTAAGGGAACTTTTCGCGACACATTCATCGAACGGTTTTTTTTTTCTCCTCGTGAAAATTTTCAAGGCACCTAAAACGAGGAGGAGGAGGCCAAGGGGCGCGCAGAAGAGAGAGCACTTTGGTTTCTCTGGAGAAGAGAAAAGGAAAGGAAAAAGGTCACCCTTATTCGGGGAGGGGGGAGAGAGAGTCTGGGGTGGGGATTCTGGCCTTTGTCTGGACAGCAGCTTGGCCCACAATCTGGTTCGCTTGGCTGAAGAGAAACCGCGGCCTGGTTCGCTCGGCTGAAGAGAAACCGTGGCCTGGTTTGCTCGGCTGAAGAGAAACCGTGGCCTGGTTCGCTCGGCTGAAGAGAAACTGCGGCCTGGTTCGCTCGGCTGAAGAGAAACCGTGGCCTGGTTCGCTCGGCTGAAGAGAAACCGCGGCCTGGTTCGCTCGGCTGAAGAGAAACCGCGGCCTGGTTCGCTCGGCTGAAGAGAAACCGCGGCCTAGTTCGCTCGGCTGAAGAGAAACCGTGGCCTGGTTCGCTCGGCTGAAGAGAAACTGCGGCTTGGGTCGCTCTGGCCAAAGACGTCAAGCGAAGAGCAAGAGGGAGTTGTGTGGCTTGCCCAAAGTGTCCTTTCAGAAGACCCCCCCCCCCAATCCAGCCTCGTCGTTGGCCATTACACAAGGGGCTTCCCAAAGATGACTTCTTGGGTTGGTGACCACGATGCTGCCTCCGCTGTCCTTCCATCGCGGTGTCGTCCTGCCATGGTTGCTGCTGCTGGAGTTTTTCTCCAGCACGGCCTACATTTTTGTTTCTCGTTCTTCCCTGTGCGTCAGAGGCTGCTGCGTTTGACGGTTCGGAGGGCTCTGTTGCCCTCAGCAAGCTGGTGGGAGGGAGTTGGTGGCGCAGGACCCAGCCGTTACGAAGAAGGAAGGAACAAGAGCGAGAGAGAGAGCGAGAGCGAGAGAGAGAGAGAGAGAGCGAACTTGGGCAGATGGACTTCGCCCTGGCCTTGTGCGTCAACGTTCTGCTTGGCTCCTGATGCTCATTGACCATGGGGACAAGCTTCCCTATCCGTGGGGTTGGAGCAGTGGCGTCGCTAAGGTGTCTGGCGCCCAGGGGCACCATTTAATACCCCCATAACAACCCCCCAACAGATTTTAACACCCTCCCGTGCGGCATGTTAGAGGCCTCCAAACTACACGGTCGGCTTTCACATCAGAAAACCAACTCATCGCATCAGAGCACCAAGACGTGCGCATTCAAGATGGCGCAGGGATGGTGGCCACGGTTCTCCGGGCCCCCTAGCGCCCTCCCCGCCTGGCACAATGGCGAGGAGGGAGGGCACGGCGCCCCCATCTCCCCGCAGAGACCAGCCGCCAGCCGGATGATCCCAGCAAGGACCCCGGAGGCTGCCCGATCGGATTGCCTGCGCCAACATCCCACTTCGGAGCTTAAAAGGGAAGGCAGGCCAGGGAGACAAAAGCTCTCGGCCTCTTTGATCCGGAAGGCTATTATCCCCGCAGCTCGGCTTCCCTGTTGCCTATTGTGGCAGGCCGTGTTAGAAGAGGCTTCTGTCGGGAACAGAAGAGCTTTTGTCACCTGTACTGGGTCTGCGGTGGCCTTTATTCCTGCTTTCAAAGCATCCTGGCTCCTGCTTGGGAGACACAGACCCTGGCCCTTTCTCAGCCAGGGTCTCCTGCTTAGCTGCAGAGCAGGGGGTTTGCATGCAGACACCCCCCCCCCTGACTCAGACTTGGGAGCAAGACTGGCGGCATCCTGCCCATTTCCTCCCTGTCCGTCCAGGACCAGCGGCCTGACTTGGTGTACGAGGTGGCATCGGGCAGATTCCTGGCAGGGCCGGCTTCCCCTGTGTCGCCCCAGGGCATTTGGGGCCTTGTGCCCTGCTACCCTTTTGCTGCCGCTTTCAACCGGACTAGCCCCAAATTGGGTGCAGCGTCCAGCTTCAAAGGCCCAAGCGCTTCAAATGCACAGAACCTTTTGTGCAAAAGGGGAGGGAAAAAAACTGCCTGATTCTCAGCCGTTCTTTTGCAGAAAGCAAGTTTCTAGTCCTCCGCGCAGTCCTGCCGCCGCAAGACTGTTTCCTCCTCCCCTTCTCCTCTTAAAATATTCTCAGTGGCTGAGCAGGTCCTTGGGCTGGTTCTTCAAGCAGCAGCTGGCAGCAAGGCTAAACCCTCTGGAGCAAGGCCACTCCCCTGCGCAGTATTGACGCTCAACCTGGGGAGCGTGGGTATACTGGGCTGGGGAGGTAAAATGGATTGTGCCCCCGCCCTCAAACCAAAAACAGAGCCCCTTAGTTGTGCTTACTCTGTTCTACAACCTTTGGAGAGTGCAGCGGTGGGGAGAGATGCATTTAGCAGAGATGTTCGTTTTGTGACTTTCAGGGCCAGCCCCATCTAAGAGGCCAACTGAGACAGTTGCCTCAGGAAGTAAAATTTTTTGGGGGGGACATGTGCCACCTTCCACCCACTACAAAGTGCTTCTCTTCCCCCAAAGCATCCAGTGCTGCTCTCCCCTTCCCCACTTTCTGGATTTGAAAAGGAAAAGGGGGGGATGGAGCAGAGGAGAGTGGTGGGCTAGAGTGTCTCTGATGCTCCCTACTCTAGCCTACCACTCTACTATCCCTCACGTTTCCTGTTCCATTCTGCTCCCCCTTTTCTATTTCAGAGAGGCTTGTGCATCCCCAGGCAAGGGGGTCATACTGCTTCCATCCCCAGCGGGTCTGGGGCTAGGAAACAGCCCAATCCTTTTCATGTCTACTTAGAAGTAAGTGTGATTATAGTCAATGCGGCTTACTTGCAAGGAAGTGTGGATAGGTATGCAGCCTAAGTTGCTGCCAGTGGACATTAGGTATATGTTCCTTTTTTAATTACCTTCAGTTACTAGCTTATTTCAGCTGAATAAACTCACATAGTAATAGTGACCCCACACACATACACCAGCACGTATCACTCTCTTGTTAATTAACGTTGGCTGAGGTTTTGGGCTCGGCGTATTAAATCCAATTCGCGCGCCTTTTATGGTTCTCAACGTGAAAGTGTCTTTATGCGAAAGTGGCGAGTTTTTGACTGCTGTAGGGAAAGTGCTTTTTTTTTTTTTAATTGGAAGGTGGAATATAATTTTTTTAATGAAATGAGTGAACAACAGGATTGTGTCCCAAGCAGAAAATGAATGGGGCAGAAGAAAAAAATGGGGGAGGAGGCCGAAAGATGGACCCCAAGATGGGTTCTGGAATTTTCCAAGGGAGCGGATAACCGTCGGAGCAAGGAGGAGATTCAGGATAGCCCCAATGGACCTGTGCCAGTATCGAGCACAGAAGGGCCAAGTGCTCTTCCACCGAGAACATCTTGACGGTTTGGCTGTGGAACAGATTGCCACTTGAGGGAGGTGGCGGATTCTCCCTCCCTGGAGATCTTCAAAGCAGAGGCTCGACAGGCCCCTGCTGGAGATGCTCTAGGGAGGATTTCCTGCTACAGGCACAGGGTTGGACTAGATGGCCTTGTTGGGCCTCCCAATTCCGTGATTCTAGGGGAGCACAGCGGGCGAAACCGCTTTGCAAGGCAAACGAACTGGGCAGTCCAGTGTGGCAGTCCAGGTTTGGACTGTAGCCTGCCTTGCTCCTGACTTGCTAGTTTTCTCCTTGCGGGTTAGCTTTTCTTTTATGTGTGTGTATTGCAGCCCGTTTAGCCACCAGCACTTCCTGCTTCTACATGTAGACAACACTGAAAGCCCATCAGGATCCCAATCAAAGCCCCAGAACCAAGGGCGCCTCAAGAATTTGAGCCCCCCCCCCCCAATCTCTTCCTTGGCGGATGTCCTGCCATGCTATAGGGGAAATGAAATCAGAGGCTCCTTTCTTCCCTCCACCCTTGTTTGTTTGTTATTTTTTAAAAAAGCATGGTTTTTTTTTCTCCCTAAGTGAAAACTTTGCAGGCTGAGTTGCAAATTGCTTGTTACTGTAAACTCTGCGTGCGTGTGTGTGTGTGCATGTGTGTGTGTGTGTGTGCGAGCGCCAGCCTCCTGCGCCACCAACAAACCCTCGAATCACCTGAATTAATGAGCAGCGGGGGGGGGGAGGCGCGGCGCGTGTGCCAGCGCATGCATGCGCGCGGGCCTTGTGTAGCGCTAAATGCGTCCTCCCCCCCCCAAGAGCCTGCTCGCATTAGCTCTGTTTGTTAAGTACTGTGTGTAGAGCTAAACACTTAATAAAATTACACTTCGCGGGAGGCAAGATGTGATGCATCGGGTCCAAGCCCCGGATTGCGGGAAGTGATGTTTTAATGCATAAATATTTGCAGGCCCCGGAGTGCTCTTCCCTGTGTGTGTGTGTGTGTGCATGTGTGAAATTTGCATTGTTGTTTTTTCATGATGTTGATGAGGCAGGCAATATAGCTATCCACGCACCGCTCTTCCAAAATTATATTAGGATTGTTTACACACCACTTTACAACAGGATTGGCTTTTTGGGGAGGGCTTGGTTTTTTCCACCCCCCTCTCTTCTTCCTCCCCCCCCCACTGGTTATTTCAGCGCGCCGCTAATGAGCTGCATAAATTTGCATGCCGAGAGAGCCAAGAGTTGGGGATGTGCAGCTCGAGGAAGGTGTGCTTTTTATACACAGCACCTGCAGCAGGGAATTAGAGCGGTGGGTGTCGCTCATTTTAAGGACGCCCTTGAGGGCCTCTTTATTTCCGCCGCCCCCCCCCCAAAATGCAGCATTGGTTGCCTTTCGCTGTAGCATAGTCCTGCGCCATTCCTGTCCATGCTGCCAGCCATTTTGCTCCCTCCAAGACATGAGCTGTATCCACGTTACCTGTTCATCCCCTCCCCGGTTTGCCCTTTGACAATCTCTCTCTCTCTCTCTCTCTCTTTTTTCCCCCTAGTTAGAACAGATAAAAAGAACATACTTTTTTTTTTAACTCGGAATGTAATGAATCTGTGGAACTCCTTGCCACAGGAGGTGGTGATGGCGTCGGGCCTAGGTGTCGCGTGGAACGCCGCCCTTGTGCTCTCTAAGTGCCGGCAGGGCATTCCTCTGTCCCCGCTGCTCTCTGACGCACGACTGGAAGCCCATTCCATGGCATGTTGCCATGTTGGAGCCGCACGCCTGCGCATGGTGCGCATGGAAGCACAGTACCCACTGCCTTGTGGGATGTGCTGTCCCAAGGAGGTGTGTGTGTGTGTGTGTGTTGGGTTCTATTTTGCTGCTTTTGTGGCAAAGCTCTTGGGTCATGTGGCTGTTCCCTGATTTTTGTGTGGGTTTCTTCCCACCTCTCTTTGCCCCTTTGTCCCAGGCAGCTTAAATTGCATCCTTTCTTGAATGACGGTTATTAAGGAACACGGATCCCACCGGCGGCGAGGGAATGCGCTCCCCCAAAAGATGCTTAATGGCCTGTTTATTGCTGCTCTCTCTCCAGTTAGGCCTGCTAATCCCATTTATTGCCATTCTCTGAAATGAAGGGGTGGGGATGTTGGAAGCCTGTCTGCGTGAGCAGGCTCGCGCAGGTGGGTAGGAGGGAGAGTGTGGCACCTACCGAGGCTTCTAGCCGGCTTCCTCCGTGGCCTGTGTGCTTTTGGAGGTAGGAAGGAGAGGGGGGCAGGACTCCCGCCTTTGCTGACCCCAAGAACCCAAATTAGAGGCCATGTTTGGGCAGAAGATTTAGCCGAGAGGGTTAATGCCTCCGTTTGCCCGAAGATAACAGCTGAAGATCTGAAGGTCATGAGCTCGAGACTACCGGAAGTCTCTGTGAGCGGCAGACCTTGCAAACTGCAGCTGATTAAAAGCTGAGTTCCAGCTGCCTCATGGGAGAAGGAGTGTGCTGGTCAGCTGTGTCTCTGGTGGGAGCAGGGAAGCCTCTTATCAGCCAACTGACGACAGACGGGTGGCTAAGAAAGAAGGCTAAATCCAGAAAGATCCATCTGTATGAGTGTTGTTCTTGAAAGACAGAACATTTCTGTAAATTGTAAAAACCTTCGGGTTTGTGAATAAAAAGTCTGCCTATGTAAACCGCCTTGAGTTATAGTCATTAGAGAAATCTAGTGATTAGAGAAATCTAATCATTAGTGATAGAGAAATCTTCTCAGTAGACAAATCTGTTCATTAGAGAAATCTAGTGAAGGGCGGTATATAAATACATGTATTATGATGATGATGATGATGATGATGATGATGATGATGTTGGGCTGGGGCGTAATTGTGGCTTGGGGCGTGTGTGTGTGTAGATTGTGAGTGGCGCTCCTGACTGCAAGACTCATCCAGCCCTCGAAACGTATCGAACAAGTCAGCGTTCCTCCATCTGATGGAGAATTGCACTTAATTACGCCCAGTCTAATTGTCTGTGCGTGTGGGGGTGGTGGTGGATCTCTTGGGAGTTTTTTTTCAGAGTAAGCACAAACATCGCTCCTTACGGGGTGGGGGGGGGAACGTGGCTGCAATCAGAACCCAGGTGCAGCGGGAGACGCTTCTTGAGCAGTCCTGCAGGCCCTTGGAACGCCAGGGCTGCCTTTCTGGGCCTGGGCGAAGGCCCAGGGTGCAATCCTAGCCTGGAGATAGGCCGGCACAGTTAGGCCAGCAAAGCCTGGACCACTGTTGGGGGTCAGAGAGGCCGGCACACAGGCGCGCGCCATCCTCCCTGACTCCGAGAGGGGTCCGAATGTGCTTTACGGTGGCCCTTGTGCCAGCCAGACTTTGCTGGCCTGACTGTGCCGGCCTCACTCCAGGCTAGGATTGCGCCCCCGGTCTAGCATCGTCTGCGTTTGGTGCTGCCGCCCCAGAGTCTCCCCAAAAGCGGATGGGCTGCCATTGTTCAGTCACTGCCCCTGGTGTTCAGAGGCATCGGGCCTTTCTACCTAGGGGTTCCGGGCAGCTCTTGGTAAGCCGGCCCTGTCAGGCCCACTGGAGCTCCTCCCTGGTTTGGAGACCCCTTCCTCAACTCTGAACTACATCCCTTGGTGGGAAAGGACTTGCCCAAGGCCAACAACGCACACCAACTCGGGCCACCAGCCCATCCTACGGTCCACAACCGGCTCTTTCCCAGCCCTTCCTCCTGGAAACACGATGCAGGAAACAAATCTGGGAGCCTCCTGCTCGCTGCAGAGCACGTGTGCGCCCCACAACAGACTTCACAGGGGGTGCCCCGCCGGCAAAATCCAAGATCTCGCAAGCGGCGTCAAGCCAGCGCACAAGTTGGCCGTAGCGCCGTGGGCGTGACCAGCGGCAACAGCCCATCTGCAGGAAATGACCTGTTCGCGCACAACACCTGTCGGTTTCACCACGACCCCCTGGAGGTTTCTCCATGGCCACTCATTTACGCAGCTGTGCGCTGTCATTTCCCCACCAAGCGCATGCACTGTTTCAACTCGGCTTGTATTGCCCATTCTGCCACCAAACGGCGACCTCCATTTCTGCCGGATTGCACAGGAGAAAAACCAACCCTGCGTGGAGGCATTCTAGAACGTTCTAGAATGGGCGGCCCTCCAACGTGGAAGCAGCCCGCCATACGGTGGCCCGCCAGGGACTTGACAAACCACTGGCTTTCACTCTCAGTCTGGGACTGCACAACCCCCTCCCACCCAAAGCAAAACAAGGATTGTCAACTGCTCGGCAGGTCACAGCATACACGACATGCGGTGTGCTGGGCTTGTTGGGTGATGCGCTGTGCGCATCTGACCTGGAAGACACTGCGCATGGGACCCCCCCACCTCCAAGGGGCTTGCTCCCACAATTAGCACCCACACAGTGGCATCAAAATCATTAGTGGAGAGTAAACTCTGAACTTTGAGTCGGGCACAAAGACACACCACACAACCAGCATCTCTCTCTCTCTGTCGCTCTCTCGTTTCCTCTCCCTAACCCTCTCCAGACCAGTCCTTCTCTTTGTGAACCTGAGATGCGGTTTAAGGATTCCAGAACCCCCATCTTGGAAGGAACATCTTGCTGGTTGGAAGACGCTGGCCCGGGACATCTCCAATATCAGTCTGTGTGGGGGTTTTTCGTTCCGTGTTTGTTTTTGCTTTTAAAAATAAAAAACCACAGAGAGAGAGAGAACGCTACATACTGAATTATTCCTACGGAGAGAAGCACCTCCAGTGATTGTCCCATGGGAGAAGTGCACGAGGAGGACAAAAATCGGAGATGCCGGCCGGCCGGTTGCATCAAAAAGCCGGGTCGAAGTCTCACCAGGCGGAACTGCAAGGTGGACGAGGAGGGAATAGAGTCAGGTGTGGTCAGTGGGATGCACATTTTTTGGGTTCAGTCAGTGCCCCCCCTTCCAAAACCAAAGGCTATACATCTCTCTCTCTCTCTCTTTGCCGTCCGATTTAAACTGGGAACCTGTAAGGAAAGCAGGTTACAGGATTCTCTCCCCTTGTACAGCTTCCCCACCAGAAAAGACATTTTTTGATGTATTTCTGTTTGTTTTTTTATAATCTAAACCCTGAACAAAATAGAAGATTTATGCAGGAAGAAAGAGAGAAAAAACAGGTAGCACGACTCGTTTCCTTTTCACCTGTTTTCTTTTTCCTTCCAGGATGTCCCCCACCAATCCCTCCTTTCACCCTCCAGGAAAAAAAGAAAACCACCCACCCACTGATAACCTTTTTTTTGACAGTCTGGGTTGTGGGTTTGTGTGTGTGTTTTTAATCTGGTATATTAAATATAAATTATGCCTTCCCCCCCCCTTCTGCGTCTACTGTTTAAAAAGTTTTTTTTCTCTGTTTGCTACAAAATAGGTTTTTTTTTTCTTTTGCAAAACTTCCCCTCCCCAAGTTCCACCTGGTTCTGCTTGGAAAATAAGTCTTCTGTGTATGTGTGTGTTGTTGTTTTGCGTTGCAATTTTTTTTTCCAATTTAGCAAAAAAACCTGGGGGGTTTTTTTGGGAGGCGCCGGGGGTGGGAGTAAAAACAGAGGACGAGTTTGAGAGGTGGGGGGGGGGGGCTGGAAGGAGGCTGTCGGGCCGGAGGAGGGGGGACTTCGGCATCATGTGTAGGAGTAGTCTATGTCGGGAATGCCCCCGTCTCTGTACCCGCGAGTCGTGCCGTAGCCGATGGAGTGAGTGCTTTTGTACAGGCTGGTTCCGTTGGAGGGGAAGATGGTGTGGATGACGTACTCCTCTTTGGCCCGGTGCGGGTTGATGGGCAGCATCTGCAGGCCGGGCCCCCTGATCTCCAGGATGGAGTTGTCCTTCTTGGTGCCCGACTCCATGTAGTCGTCCTTCTTCCGGCTGCCCCGCTCGCGGGTCAGCAGCTCCCCCGTCCGGTGGACGTACCAGCAGATGGCGGCCAGGACCAGGAAGAGGAAGACGAGGGCCACCGCCCCGCCGATGATCCCCGCCAGCGGCAGCCCGGCCAGGGGGTCCATGTTCTGCTCGTGGTTGAGGGCGGTGGTGGGGCTGTACGTGTCGGCCGTCTCGGCCTTGGCGCACACGGGCGTCTCGTCGGGCACGTAGGTGTTCCCCGTCTCCATGGTGACCATGCAGATGATGTAGGTGGACTTGGGCTCCAGGGCCGTCAGCAGGTACTCGGTCTTGTCGCCCTGCACCAGCGTCTCGGTGATGGAGCCCACGGCCGGGCTGTGGCCAAGGCGCAGCCAGCTGAGGCGGAAGGAGGCCGCGGGCAGCGTGGCCTTCCAGCTGATGCGGATGCTGTCGGCCGTCAGCGGCTTGACGCTCAGGACCAGCGCCTTGGGCCCCGGGGCCGCGGGGTAGTCCACGTTGGAGTCCGGCAGCTGGATGCCCGGCCGCCGGGCCTTGAGGGTGAACAGGGAGCCCTGCGGGGTGGTGACCGCGGCGTGGCTGGCTGTCGTCTTGGCCGCGCTGCTCTGCGGGCCCGCCTCGAAGCACTCGTCCATCTCGGTGGTGATGTCCTTGATGGCCATGCCCCGGACCCGGTCGGGGCCCTGGCACATGAGGCCCCGCACGTTGACCACGGCCGCCCGGGCCGTGACCCAGTCCCGCAGCCACATGAGGTTGCAGCCGCAGTGCCAGGGGTTGTTCCGGAGCAGCAGCTGCGAGAGGCTGTCCAGGTCGTCGAAGAGCCCCTTGGGCAGCGTGGTGAGGTTGTTGTTGGACAGGTCCAGCCGCTCCAGCGCCCGCATCTTGGCGAGGGTGTTGTAGGGGATGTGGCTGATGGCGTTGTCCTGCAGGTACAGCTTCTGCAGGTGGGCGCTGGGCAGGTTGAGCGGCGGGGCGGCCAGCGAGTTGCGGACGAGCGAGAGCTCGCTCAGGTTCTGCAGGCGGCTGAAGGTGTCGTCGGCGATGCGCTGGTTGGCCAGCAGGTTGCCGTCCAGCACCAGGCGCCGCAGGCTGTTGAGGCCCTTGAAGGCGTGGAGCGGGATGGTGGAGATGCGGTTGTCGTCCAGCCGCAGCTCCTCCAGGGTGCGCGGCAGGCCGGACGGGATGCTGCTGAGGTGGTTGCGCGACAGGAACAGCAGCTTGAGCCGCGTGCTGTCCGCGAAGGCGTCGTCCTCGATGCTGACGGTGGAGACGGAGTTGTCGTCCAGGTGCAGCTTCTCCAGGAGCGGGATGCGCGCCAGGGAGTCGCGGGCGATGGTGCGCACGTTGTTGTCCTGCAAGTGCAGCTCCTTCAGCGAGCGGGGCAGGTTGACGGGGAACTCGTCCAGGTCATTTTCGTAGAGGTAGATGACCTGGCGGGGGGGGCGGGAATGGAGAAGGGCGGTCAGCGGGGGAAGGGGCAACTTGACCGTCAAAATAGGTGTCGGTTTCCAAAACCAGATTGCCAGTTCATACTTAGTGGTTTCAGTTTATAGCGGTTAATGTTAACCGTGGTTAATCTCATGTTAACCGTGGTTAAACCATGGTTCCCAAACTTAATTGTGGTCACAGCGCCCTTCTCTCACAGCAGACTCTTCTTCCCAGCTCTTCTAAGCACCACAATCTTGGATCACATGAGATCAACCCGGCAGCGCCCAGGACAGCCAGGAAGAAGAGGCTGCTGGAATCACTCCATGGCACCCCTGTGAGTTTGCCACAGTTTGCCCTGAAGGGCTGTAGTGCACAGCTTGGGAACCACTACTGTAGTATACTTAGACATTCCTTGCACGGTGTGCTAACAATGGGAAGTAAAGGGGCGTTATCTGATGAAACCGACTAGCGGCTTATTTACTACGGACTTCCTTGCGTGGGCTTCATTTAGGGCACAGTCCTAACCTGGAGTTAGGCCAGAAAAGTTTGGCCAGCACAAAGGACACCATAAAGTGTGTTTGGACCACTCTCGGAGTCAGAGAGGCCCACACACAGACGTGCGCCATCCTCCCTGACTCCGAGAGTAGTCCAAACTGCGCTTTACGGGGTCCTTTGTGCCGGCCAAATTTTGCTGGCCTAACTGTGCCAGCCTGACTCCAGGATTAGATTGCGCCCTCAGCCTATGGAACTGGCTGCCACCAGACGGGCAATAGGCCACTCTGAGGAGGCCTCAAAAAGGGGACTGGACAGACTTGTGGACAGACTTGTGGAAGAGGAGAGGTCCCGCAACGGCTGTTGGCCACGGCAGTGAATTGCACCTCCATGCCCAGAGCCAGTCTACCTGCGAACGCCTGTTGCTGGGGGCGGGCAGAGTGGATTGGGAAATCCACAAGCAGGGAACGAGGGCAGAAACTGTTTGCTTGGGCATCGTGAGCAAGGGTGTGCTGGCCGTCTAGAGGGGCGGTTGGGTTGGGTTGGGGGAAGAAGACTGTTGGGCCACCTATGAATGGAGCATTCAACCCCCTCCCCTTTGGAAAGCTTTACAACCTGGACGTTGAGCTTGTTCTTGAGGTTGGAGGGGATGCCGGCGTTGTTGATCTGGTTGTTCTGCAGGTAGAGGGTGGTGGCGTCGTCGGGGATGTCGGTGGGGATGGAGGTGAGCCCCCGGTCGTTGCAGTAGATGAAGCCGTTGTCGCAGCGGCAGACGGAGGGGCAGGTGGTGCTGTCGATCACCTCGCTCAGGAAGGCCACCAGGCCGTAGCAGAGGAAGAGCCAGTCGCGCAAGTCCATGGCCGCCGCGGTGGTCACCACGGTGGCCGTCACCACGGCGGCGGTCGGGGAGGCGGTCGCCATGGTGCGCGGGAGTCTCAGCCGCCTCAGCCTTTGGAGCCTGCAGAGGCAACGCATGAAAAAAAGGTTTGTGTCCCGCCTTGTTCCAGGGTCTTGGGGCGAGTTAACAGCATCGGTTCCTTTAACAGAAAATAATC
The DNA here is from genome assembly GCA_029204185.1 of Lerista edwardsae. Taxonomy (NCBI): domain Eukaryota; kingdom Metazoa; phylum Chordata; class Lepidosauria; order Squamata; family Scincidae; genus Lerista; species Lerista edwardsae. The sequence continues at coordinate 1,772,323 of JAJKFI010000133.1, read as the reverse complement.
TCCAAAGGCGCAGTCCGAACCCCGAGATAAGCCAGCAAAGCTTGGCTGGCACAAGGGCCACCGTAAAGTGTGTTTGGACCACTCCCGGAGTCAGAGAGGCCAGCACACAGACGTGCGCCATCCTCCCTGACTCCGAGAGTGGTCCAAACGCCACTCCCTTGTATCTGGCATTCTGAGGTAAATATGAGGTAAATAAAGCAAAGTCTGGCCAGCACAAGGGCCACCGTCAAGTATGTTTGGACCACTCTCAGAGTCAGAGAGGCCAGAACACAGACATGAGCCATCCTCCCTGACTCCAAGACTGGTCCAAATGCCACTCCCTTGTATCTGGCATTCTGAGGTAAAATTCTGAGGTAAATATGAGGTAAATAAAGCAAAGTCTGGCCAGCACAAGGGACACCGTCAAGTATGTTTGGACCACTCTCGGAGTCAGACAGGCCAACACACAGACGAGCACCATCCTCCCTGACTCCGAGAGTGGCCCAAACACACTTTACGGTGGCCCTTGTGCCGGCCCAACTTTGCTGGCCTCACTGTGCCTGCCTCACTCCAGGTTAGGATTGCGCCCCCCAGTATTGCATTCCTTCGAGAAGCATCACACAAGATATAGGAAAAGAAACAAGACAACCCCAAACTGCAATTAATTTTTTTTTAAAATCAGTTAGTAACCATCAATAACGTCAGGTCAACCTTGTGGGCCGTGTGTGTGTTTAAAACATTGTCCTGCTCTCTCAGCCTCAATTCCCTGCTTTGGTTTTTTTTTTTCGTGCCCTAGATTTTCCCTCTGCCTCATGCCTCTGTGTCCCGAGGGCTGCTGATGGCTCCTCCTGCGATTTGTCTATGTGTGTGTGGGGTTTTTGCAACCCCGGGTGCTGCTGTGGCAGAATGGCGGCGACTCTGGCCGTGGCATTTGGGCCGTCCAAATTGCCACGGCTCTCTTGGAGGAGGTGCGCCAATCTCTTGACTGCTTGGTCCTGGCAACAGCCGAGAATTCTCGGCTGCTGCTCTGAATCTCTCTCATAACCTAAGAACATCAGAAGAGCATCAGGCAGAGGTCCAGCTTCTTGCATCTCACAGTGGCCCACCAGATGCCTCAGGGAGCACACAGGACAACAAGACGCCTGCATCCTGGGGCCACTCCCTTGCACCTGGCATTCTGAAGGAGCCTACTACTAATGTAAGGAGGTTGCACCCATCATAGCCTGTACCCCACGCTGGACTTTTCCTCCAGAAATCTGTCCAGTCCCCTTTTCAAGGCGCCACAGGCCAAAGGCCTTCACCACCTCCAGTGGCAAGGTGTTCCACAGCTGAATGACCCGCTGGGTAAAAAAAGGTATTTCCTTTGATCCGTTCTCACTCTCCTAACACTCCATTTGAGTGGCTGTCCCCTGGTTCTGGGGTTGTGAGAGAGGGAAAAGAGCATCCCTCTCTTGTGGACAGAAATGACGACGCTGGAAAATTAAGTCGTGGCCTCCACAGAGTGGGAGGTGGGGGTCAAGGATGAGTGCCCCCACTCCCCATCTCTGGTCCAGGCTCCCGGCCTCCCTGCCCTCTGCAGCTTCCCCACCAGAGTTAGTTAGCGCCAGCCTCTCGCCGACTTCCCAATTACGCCGCACAAAAGGCTCTTTTTTTGGAGAGAAGCAGAGGAGAAACAAAAACCCTGCACAACCTGCCGCTCAAGCCATCGTTCTTGGCTGCTCCTTCGTGCCCCTGTTGCTTATATTACACGGTTTATGTCGCCTATCAAATTAAGGCCAGTCAATCGCTTGGCTTTTACGGCCGCCGTTTTTTATTCCCTCTCCCGCGGCAAAAACGGGAAGGGAGCGGCCGAGAAGCCGGAGCGAGGAACGGCACAGAACGGCGGTGCCAGTGAAGACGCTAGCGCCGGGCAGATCGCGGAGAGGTTTGGCTGCAGGAGGACAAACCGCGGAATGAATGACCCTTGCCCAGCGCTGGGGCAGAACTCGCAGGCTGAATCTGTCCTCGCCCCCTCCCCAATTCCCCAGGAAGTAGAAAAGGGGGGCAACACGAGCTTTCCAGCCAAATCCTGCCACACGTCCCTTGGTGCTGTGCCAGCATCCGTTTGGTCCTCTCCCTGGATTGGAAGAGGAAGGGAAGTAGAGGTGGGCTAGAGCGCCTGAGCAGTCTAGCTCTCCTCTCTCCTCCACACTTCCTGCTCCACCCCCTTTTTCCTCTTCCAACCCAGGCAACAGCGGGAGGGGGAGCGGCAAGCAGAGATGAATGGGCAGGTGGAGGTGGGCAAACTCTGTTGAGCTGTTTCCCCAGGCAGCAGCCCCAGCTGGCTTCCCTGATGGGCCGGCCCTGGCAGAAGCAGCCTCTGGCAGCTTGGCGAACAGAGGCGTGGGACGGGCTCATTTGCCAGCTAGGCCCCTGCTCCTTTAGCGTTGCTGTCGCGGGATGAGGACAGGGGGAAAAGTGCCAACAGGGCTGCTGGGCCAGACTAAGAACCCCAAAACAGCCGGGCTGCCGAAAAAGGGGCACGTGACCTGTCCCAGAATCCTTTGCTGTAAAACCCTGGTTCTGGTCTTCATCCGCCCATTAAAGAGGCTGTGCTGGGTGGTGTGGAGGATAAGGCCTGCACAGCAGCCAGGGTTGGGGTGTCCTTGGAGGGGTTGCGTTGGCCAGGCCCCCCCCCCAGCTTTAGTGGGCTGCCCGCCCCACCCCCGCTCTCTGCCTGGCCTTGCTTCCTCCTCCTCCTCCTGCTCCACCTTTTGAGCGCACGCCGTCGCTGCGCCGCCCCCCCCGGAAGGAAAGAAGGGGCTTGGCGACAATGTCACAGTGTACGCCAGCTGCCCCCCTCCCTGGTAGGCAAAGATGAAAAACTGTAGCCCTTGTTGAAGGTGGGGGGGGAGGTCCCTATCATAGGGTTGAAATCTGCCACTCAAAACTATGCGCGCAAGGGGGGGGGCGGCTCCTTGTTACGGCTTTGCACTCCCCACACCCAAGATGCTCCCCGGCCTCAACTGCCAGTCCCCCCTCCCTCCCCCTCCTCTTCCTCCCCCTCCTCTTCCTCTGTCCTTCCCTCCCACGCTGCCGTCTCATCTCCGCTTCCCCGCGCAGGGCGCCCGCTCATGTGGCGCGCCGGCAGCCACCGCGCCGGCTGGCTACGCTTTATGGGGCACCAGCGCATCCCTTTTAACCTCGGCTGAGTTAAACTCCTTTCAATGTTATTTTTTACAAGGCCCTTTTCATGGAAGATTTGGTTCGGCGAGGTGCCTTGCTGGGCCAGCGCCCATTAAATCACAAGAAAGCACTCACCGGCCCGGACTTCATTACGCATTCCGTTCCTCTATAAATTTTACATTTCCTTTTTCTTTTCTCGCCATCTCCTCCTTCCCTTCCCCCCCCCCCCGCCACCCCTCTCCACGCTGCTTTACTGTCTCACTCCGACTTACTCGTCCTTTGGCCATATTCTCCATTATGGGACATAAAACCCTTTATGGTGCAATATTTCACGGTGTCAAGTAAGAGCACCCAAGTGGACGCGCTCTGAAACAACTGCCGCAGGTTCCACTCAAGCGCATTGTGCGAGGGTTTCCCCCCCCTTCCCCACCCCATCAAAACTTTCTAAATGCCTTTTTAGACGGTTTCTTTTTTAAAACCTTCCGGGAGTGGCTGTGAAGCCTAAAGCGTGCTGCTGCAGCACAGAGGGCTAAGACGATCCTTGGTGGAATTAAGAGGGGATTGCTGGGGAGGAAAGACTGCCTGATAATGCTGAGCTGTGCAGACCGAAGTCTGGAAGGCAGGGAGGTGCAAAGCAATTCTTTGCTGACCCTCTGTGTATGTGTGTGTGCCCCCTCCCCATTCAAAGTGGGCGAAGAACAGCAGCACCCGTAGCCTGTTTGGGGGGGGGCGCCCTTCCAGAGGTCAACACAACAGATTCATGATAGGCAGAGCCCGCCGACTGCAGTTAGCTCTGATTAGTAGAACCTCCACAGCCCGGGGTGACCTATCTGAAGAACTGGCAAATGACCAGGAAGGTTCTGGCCTCCATCTCCTGCTGGTAGAATTCCCAAAGGAAACGTTGATGGGCCTGATCCAGCAGGACTCGGCTGTTCATACGCATTCGAGGCCTACGGTTTCCAAATTGTGGGTCAGGACCCACCAGTGGGTCCCAAGCCAATTTCAGCCGCCACACTGAAGATAAAATCGGATGCTGGAACGGGGGAGGGCTGTGTGGCCGTTCTGCTTGTGTCAAGGTTGTCAATAGGCTTTTCCCCCCCTTTCCGATTCCCTTCGCGATTGGAAAAGGGCTGAGAAACCACCCTACTAATTGCTGCGTTCTCAGGAAAGCAGCAGGCTCTGGCGTCACAATGACGGCACTCCCGGCCACGACATCACTTCCGGTGGGTCCCGGACATCCTAAAAAGTGGGTCCCGGTGCTCCAAGGTTTGAGAACAACCGGTCTAGGCGATCGGTCCCCCTGCACTCCGTTGCTTTGCCAAATCTAGTCTCTCCCCCTGTGCCAAGTCTAGACAGTCTTACCCAGACTCCTTTAGATCAGCAGGTTATGTCGCATCAACATCCCCCAAGTGGGTGCCAGCGCTTTTCTGGCTATTTAATAAATATTAAGTGGAAGTCATGGGCAGACACAGGAGCCTCCCTGGAGGCACTCTGCGAAGCCTCAGCAGGTGGTTCTGCACACACCTCCATCTCGTTCCATCAGCGAGCACTGCTTGCGCTCGTAGCCAAAGGAAGAGACTTTTTTTTTTTTTTAAAGATGGGCAGGAGGAAGAGGGAGAAAAAGACTCTGCCCAAAAGCAGCTCAGGTTCTTTATCCAGAAAGCTCCGTTTTTTAAAAACGCCGAGATGTTTTTTGATGCGTTCGCCTCCTGGGCGCATGGGCATGTGGGCTGCTTCCTTGTGCATGGGCAGAGGTGCGACTCCTGTGACACAGACCGAACATATGCTCCGAGCTCCTTGTGCAGCGTGACCCGCCAATGCGCGGATGTCTGTCGGCGGTGCTCGAGATCGGCGCGGCGCCTCGCGTGCGCATTTCAGCCCCCGAACGGCCTCCGTGCGTGCAGCGCCACTGAAACGCACTGCTTCTCTTGGCAATGCATGCCATGTTCCTCTCCGGTTTCCAGTTCTCCAGTGAGGTATTCAAGCTTGCCTGTCAGTCAAGGACCTTGACCGGGACCAGCGACGAGGCGGGGCTTGTGCTGGGCGCACCCCTGCCCCCGGATAAATCTGGCGCTTCTGCATAATGCAAATTCTACACCGCAAATATGGACCCGATTTGGTTCCTGCTCTGCGCTGCTCCAATTCGCTCAGGCGGCGGTTCTTACAAATGGGATTAGCGCCCACCCTGAAGTCACGCCACTACAGGTGGCTAAATAGCTTAGGCAAAATTCCGCTCTCCCGAAGAGTGGTTTTTCACGAGCCGATTCTAATCCACGCGAGGGCCTGCGAAAACAGTCTTGGCTGCTTAATCTGGAGTACCAAAACCCGGGAGTGTGTGGAAAAAACCACCAGAAAGGACAGAGTCAACCATCCTTTTTTGGGTGGGAGGATCCATCCCAGAGGTCCAAAAAATTTGCTCATTTGCTTTCAGGCATCTTGTTGGGGAAGGAATCTGCATGGAGTGATCTCAAACATGGCTGGTTGGTTGATGCAATCCTGGTTCTAGGTTTTATTAGTCCGAGGGGCCTTAAGGGGCCTGTTTTAAAGAGCTCCTGAGCCACAACCTCCCATCTTATAAGGTAAAGGTAAAAAAGGTAAAGGTTTCCCCACAACCGCATGGTCTAGTCGTGACCGACTGTAGGGGGTGGCGCTTATCCCCGTTTCTAAGCCTGTAGAGCCGGCGTTTTGTCTGAGGACAAACTTCCGTGGTCATGTGGCCGGCATGAATCTACGCCGTAGCGCATGGAACGCCATTCCCTTCTCACCGAAGTGGTTCCTATTTATCTACTTGCATTTAGGTGCTTTCAAACTGCTAGGTTGGCAGGAGCTGAGACAAGAGACAGGAACTCACTCTGTTGCACAGTCTTGAACTCCCAACCTTCCAGTCGGAAAGCCCAGCAGCAGCGGTTTAACCCGCTGTGCCACCTAATTCCATTTTGCATAGCATCTCAACTGAGCTAAGCTTTGCCCCCTTTCCCAACCTTTGCCCCACCAGTCAGCTTGGGGGCCTTGATGCCACCAACCTACCAAAAAACCGGAGCTGGCCCTAATTTGCATAGCCACACCCCCTTCATCTGCATGTCGTGCGTCGGTCGTCCCCAATTCCATTTCTTCACGTGACGTTTCCTGTGTGACAGCCCTGGGAAGCCGGCTGATCGACAGTTTGATGCATCTAAGCACAGGCCTCGGGATGCGTGGAAAGGAAGGGATTTAATTCAGATGAATCTATTTTGAAATGTTTAAAATAACACGTTTTTTTTTCCTGGCAAGCATCCCCTGGGTGCCAATTGGTATGCATTAATTCACATCTGACTGCCATCCTGGCTATTTTTTGCATTCTGCGGAGAGCTCTTGTTATCTGGTCATTTTCCTCGCCACGCGGGAGCAATGGCACCCTGGGGTCCCTGCTTTGAGCATGTTCCTCTAGAGAGTGGCCGTCTTCCCCCCCTCCCCAACTCTGAAACCTGATCTCCCAACTCTTCCTTTCGGTGCCTGCCACCCCACACCCCTTTGCTGTCCTTGGCAAAATAAAGTCTTGTCAAGGTAATTAAAGTCTTGGGGTAATTAAAAAAGGGGTTGAGAATAAAACAGCCAATATTATCATGCCATTGTACAAATCGATGGTAAGGCCGCACCTGGAATATTGTGTACAGTTCTGGTCGCCGCACCTCAAAAAGGACATAGTGGAGCTGGAAAAGGTGCAGAAGAGAGCGACGAAAATGATGACGGGGCTGGGGCACCTCCCTTATGAAGAAAGACTGCAGCGTTTGGGGCTCTTCAGCCCAGAAAAAAGGCTCCTGAGGGGGGACATGATTGAGACATACAAAATAATGCACGGGAGTTGATAGAGGGATGTTCTTTTCCCTCTCTCAAAACACCAGAACCAGGGGGCATCCACTAAAACTGAGGGTTGGGAGACTTAAAACCGATAAAAGGAAGTACTTTCTTACCCAGCGGGTAGTTAATCTATGGAACTCTCTGCCACAGGAGGTGGTGATGGCATCTGGCCTAGATGCCTTTCAGAGGGGGTTGGACGGATTTCTGGAAGAAAAGCCCATCGTGGGCTACAGGCCATGATGGATTGTGCAACCTCCTTACATTAGTAGTAGGCTACTTCAGAGTACTGGGTGCAAGGGAGTGGCCACAGGATGCAAGCATCTTGTTGTCTCATGCCTCCCTGGGGCACCTGGTGGGCCGCTGTGAGATGCAGGAAGCTGGACTAGATGGGCCTTGGGCCTGATCCAGCGGGGCTCTTCTTATGTTATAAAAGCTGGATTTACCCGATCGTGGAAAAAGAGCAACTCGCAGCTCACCTTGGCTTAGTGTTTTTTTTGGGGGGGGGGCAAGTTGGAGACTCATCACCTCTGCTTGACCACCACCCCCCCCGCAAAGTGCCCAGCGTCAAGCCGGCAACGCTGGAGGCGTGAGAGTTGGCTCTGCTGGAACCTGAGCAGTGGGATGAGGATCAGTGCGGAGGAGACAGGGATGTGCCCTGAAAATCGGAGGCAGGATACTGGGGCGAGCGGGAGCAGTCGGCAGGCTGCAGCTGCGAACGGGACAGAGGGTTTTGACTTCCTCCACGGGGCTGTCCTTCTGGCGCCTGGTTCAAGCCCGGCCAGGCGCTGGCGTGGGTGCGGGAGCCCGCCGGGACTTCTAGTTTTGGGATTTACGAGCAGAGCTGGAGAAAAGCTGCCGATCCAGCACGGGCAGAGAGCGTGTCCCAACACGGCACACCCATGCTCTCGCATGTCTCCGGCGGTGCCGAAAATGAGCGGGTACAAGCTGGTGCGGAGGCACACCGGTCAAACAGGAGCAGAGCCAGACCCCGTGACCTCAAGATCCTTAGGGTTGCACACACACACCCCACTAATCCGAGAACGGCACCAGCCCATGGTGCCCCCGGACTCGAAAAGAGGGGAACAAACTAGGAAAGGAAGTGTGGCGGAGAAGAGAGCACTGGGCTAGAGTGTCTTCCTCCCCAGACCTGCTTAGCTTCAATAGGGCTGCTGGAGGTGTGAGCCTTTCAGATCATCTGCGGGGACGTGCGTGGTTCTGTCCACTACCACAAAGTTTGTTGCAAAGTCTGGCCGGCACAAGGGACACCGTCAAGTATGTTTGGACCACTCTCGGAGTCAGAGAGGCCGGCACACAGACGTACGCCATCCTCCCCGACTCCGAGAGTGGCCCAAACACAGTTTATGGTGATCCTTGTGCCGGCTAAATTGAGCTTTTGGGGCTCTTCAGTCTATACTAGAAAAAAGGCGCCTGAGGGGGGACATGATTGAGACATACAAAATTATGCATGGAAGGGATAGAGTCGATAAAGGGATGTTCTTTTCCCTCTCTCAAAACACCAGAACCAGGGGACATCCGCTAAAACTGAGGGTTGGGAGAGTTAAAACAGATAAAAGGAATTACTTTTTTACCCGGCGGATAGTTAATCTGTGGAACCCTTTGCCACAGGAGATGGTGATGGCATCTGGTCTGGTTGCCTTTAAGAGGGGATTGGATGGATTTCTGGAGGACAGGTCCATCGTGGGCTATAGGCAATGATGGATTGTGCAACCTCCTTACAAAGGTGGTGGGCTACTGGTACCGGGTGCAAGGGAGCGGCAACAGGATGCAAGCATCTTGTTGTCTCATGCCTCCCTGGAGCACCTGGTGGGCCGCTGTGAGATACAGGAATGGGCCTTTGGCCTGATCCAGCAGGGTTCTTCTTATGTTCTTATGAGCTGGCTTAACTGGGCCGGCCTAACCTCAGGCTCAGATTGCGCTCTAGCGGAGCTTATTCTCAGGTAAACTGGCAGTTAATTTCATGGCTGAGCCACAATGTGAACTAAGACAACTTGAACGTCTAGCCCATGGCTTGTAACCACTAGACAACACTGCCTCTTTGGGGTAGTGGTGTCTCATTTTGGGTGGTTCTCCTGCAAACATTAACCTGCTGTTTATGACCGTCCAGGTGCGGCTATTTTAAAAACGGCAAGCTTTCTAGACGAGACCATGCAGGCCAAGCCCGGGGACCCTTCAATATGCAGGCCCTCCCCTGAATGGACAATACACCCATCCAAGATGCATTTCACCAGTCCTCTGTGAGGAAAACACAGTCTCACTGCTAACCACTTGCAACAAGATTCCCAAAAAAACCCTGGACGGATTTAAATTGGCAAGATGTCACTCAGAGTCCCTTACTGTGAAGGCCACATTAACATATGTTGCCTGCCCTGTCTGTGACATCACAGAAGCTCGGCCAGTAAGAGGCGTTTCTCCCCCGCCAGCCTCTTGTGACATCAGAGCAGCTCAGCCACTCCTTGAGAAACACATAAAGGGCCCCGGGCTATGAACACGTTGGCTTAACCAGCCGAGATCTGCTCCTACATGCCAGGTTTTTTGGTTTTTGGCCTGGGTGCAGAGGAAAGGGGAGGCTCGGAAGCTGTGCGCAAGGCTCTGCATGCTCAGGCTGCAGAGGCAGGGATCCAATTTTGGGATTTCCATCTACACACCCTTTTCGTGTCTTTTCAAATTCGGGCCAAAAATCAGGATGATGAAATCTGCCTCTCTCCCCAACCTGACAGCTGTTTGCGTTTCGTTGCTGCTTTTTTTTTTTTTAATTTCAGCATGGGAAAATTATGCTGTGGTTTGATGCGCAGATGTTGTTGCTGTAGATGAGGCTCATCAGATATAAACCACTCGTGGGTTTCCCTCCCCCCTTTTTGAAGGATTCAGCCTCCATCTCCTTCCAGGGAAAGTACAGCTAGGTTTATCCCCTTATTTTGGATGGGTGTGTATGTGTGATCCGAGCTGCCTAATTGTGGTGGTGGTGTTCAGTCGCTCAGCCGTGTCTGACTCTTCGCAACCCTATGGACCACAGCACGCCAGGCCTCCCTGTCAAGCTGCCTAATTCCACCCCACATTGTAAGCATGGGGAGGGAGAGATTCTTCTTCCTTCCCTTCTCTCCCTCTCACCTAATGCTAGAACTTGGACAAAAAAATATCTTCCAAACATGCGCCGTACGTATGAAACTCTCTCCTGCAAGAGATAAGTCCTCCCTTTCTCTCCACACTAGAACTGGGTGGCCTCCCCCAACATCCAACAGAAAGCACTTCTTCCTGCCGTGCACGGTTTGGTCTGCGGAACAGGCTGCCACAAGACGTGGGGTGACAGCCACTAGATTGGCTAAAAGGGGAAGGAGGAAAATTCACTATTGCTGGCTGTGGGTCGGAGCGGCTGTGTTGAACCTCCAAGTTCAGCAGCAGTCCGTTTGTGAGCTTAGTGGAGGCAAGTTTGTTGGTGGCTGCAGGGCTTTCCTGGGGTGTGTGTGTCTTCCAGCCCCCCCCCTTTTGAGATGCCTGAGATTTAAGCTATTTCCCAAGTTGCTCAGCCTCTTCCATTTTGCCACAGACAGCACCCCTTTTACACCCCTGTGCCCCCCTCCAAAACGCCGCCAACCCAATTCCCGCCGGCCTTGTTAATCTAGCTAGTAATTCATCATGTTGCTAAACCCTTGCCCGCAGCCCCCTCCCCAGCGCCGAACAGCCTCTCGCTTGCCCACAGGAACCCACCTTTTTAAACATTTAAAACCGGCTCTTGCGTCCTCAGAGTTTCAAAGCAAAGAACATTAGCGGGGCTGAGAGGTAGGAAGAGTAAACTCGCGTGTTGACTCTGGAAAAAGCGGGCGTTCACTGGCTCTCATTTGGTTTATTTGGGGGGGGGGGAAGGAAGAATTTCCACTGGAGTAAAGAGAGAAGACCCAGGTTACATGTGCGCCCTGTTTTGCGCCGTGCAAAATGACTGTTCTGAGTGACAGCCCTGTCTCCTTTGTGGGGTGGGCAGACGGGGCTCTTGCCCGTTCCAACAGACCCCAAAGGACCTGTGTAAAGCAGGCACCTGGGTCAAAGCTCAGAGGCTGATTTAGAGCCGGCGCAAATCAGCCCTCCTGGACTAAAAGGCTGATTTACCGCTGGCCCCACTTTCACAGTGAGTGGGAGGCTGGCCGAGCACCTCAAGCCAGCACTGCCGCAGGGAGGGATCAAGGAGGATTATCCCCTGTGGGTTCCGGGCGGACCGACACCAATTTGCGGTTTGGGCCGGGGCCAGTGCCGCCTCTGGCCCTGTTCGTTCCCAAAGAACCGATGGCACGGGGCCATGCGCCGGGGCGAACGGAGCCGGGACGGGGCTCGTGGCGGGCCATGCGGCCTTTGGCTGTGCTGACCTGTGGGGAATCGGGCGCCATCAGTGGCTGCAGAAAGACTCGAGGCTGAGCTTCAGCAAGCGGGGAGCGGGGGTCTAGCGCCACAGCCCCTGCCCGTCCCGGCCTGGCACCAGCTATCTCCAGGCAGGGCTAGGCCTGGGCCAAAACGCTGGGGCGCTGCTGCCTGCCTGTGCCTGCCAAGGCTGGGCGGTAGAGCCCGAAGGCCTGACTCGGCATAAAAAGAGCTGGCCGTTTCCCCCCGAGTCATGACGCGGGTCTTCCACAGATCAGTGCGTTGGGTTTGGCCTTTTCTGTAGGGGGCGATTTTGTTTCTCTATGAACCGTATTTTTTTTACAGCTACATCGTTTTCCATTTTAACTTGTAAGCCACTTTGGTGGAAAAGTGTCCCTGACATAGAAAGATCTCGCCCTCCCCTCCCGCGACTAGCAGGCGGCTGCCAGCTGGACAGGGCTGCGCCAAGTGGTCTTCTGCAGCGGCTGGACCTCTGAGCTAGACTGCCCCTGCAGCTGGAGGCTCCATTCCCCAAGCCTCTCCGGCCCAGCCAGGCCCCGCAGCCCAGCCCTGCTGCAGCACCCCCCAAGGGCTCGGTTTAAGCCTGGGGGGAATCGCCTGGCCCCCCTGACGTGTCCTTGGTGCCGCTGGGACGCGGGGTAGGCTGCCACTGGCCAGGGAGGTTCTATTCCGAACCCGCGCTATTAACCAGAAGACAGGTCGGACCCTGTAAGCTCCATCTAATTCAGCTTTTGAACGCCCCCCCCCAGAAAAAAACCCAGGCACCCACACTTTTTGCGCCCCCCCACCTCGATTCGCTTCCTCCCCGCCTTGCAAACTTTTCCTTCCTCCCCCCGGGCGACTTACCGAGTCTGGGCATCGCCTCCTCCGCTCCGGTGCCCGGCGCGGGTCTGTGGGGTTGTCGGGATGCGCCCTGCCCGCGTCGTCTCTCCAGCCCGGGCTGCCCGGGGCGCCTAGCGCGGGGGGGCGCCGGCATTGCGGAGCCATGCCGCCGCCGCCGCCCGGATCGTGCCCCTTTCTAACCCCCCCCCGCCCCCGATCCCTGTGCGCGCGCGCCTCTGCTAATGTCTCCGCTGCTGCTCCCGATTCAGGCGTCTCCGGGGCCCCATCTGGAGTGGAACCGGAGCGAGGGGTTGCGTGCGCCGCTCGCCTTCGGTGGATGTTGTGTGCGAAAGGGCCCTTGGAGGAGGAGGAAGGGAGTGGAGGCGGAGCTAGGAAAACCATTCCTGGCGGCCGGGGGGGGGGTGCTCTCTTGCGGGAGGTGGGTGCTGATCACGTGACGCGGCTGGAGGACAGCCCTCCCCTCTGTTCCCCGAACCCACATGCACGCATCGCCTCCCTCGTTCCCTTCTCTCGTCTCCTTGCCATTATGCTGGATACAGACCTGGGTGGGCAGATCCCGCGGGGAGTGGGGGCGTCACATGGGGGGGGGAGGGTTGATCGCCCCCCTTTTTCATCTCCCAAACACGCACCGGAACTAGATGGAACACCCCCCCCCCCACACACACACACACGCACGCACGCACACGCGGGCGCGATTACTGGCTGAGGCGACTAGGACTTGCTCCCGAGTAAGCGTATACTCAAGATCGTGAGGCCTGATCTTTTGGGGGAGGGGAGGTTTCCACCTCTTCCCACGGGGAGCGCAGTTGGCGGGGTGGTGGTGGTTTACTTCTGAGTAACAGGCACGGATTGGACCGCAGCCTGGGACCGGCCCGCCTGCGAGTCTGGGGGTGGTTTGCAGGGGCCACGATCCGAGGCACGCTTTGCTGGAGTGGAGACTGGTGCGTCTCGTGTCCAGGTTTGCACGGAATTGCATTTTGCGCGCGCGCCCGTGCACAAGTAAGGAGACTCACGCAGGGTTGCAGCCAGACACCCCCTCCCCCGTGCATGTTTCCTCGGAAGTAGTAAACCCTGCGGAGTTCCACGGGACTTCGATGGCACGTCTCATTCTGGTGGTGTTTACCCAGCAGGGGGTGAGTCCCATTGAATCCAGTGGGGCTCACTTTACGTTTACTCCCAAGTAAAAGGCCCGGCATTGCAGCAGTCTGTGGGTCTCAGTGCCCCCTTCCCTGCTCTTTCCTCCGGGTTTGCTGGCCAGGTGGCACCCACACCTCGGCAGGCCCGCCCCCTCCAGCAGATGTAAAACCTTCTGCCAGTGGAGCGGCAGCGAAATTCCTCTGGGCTTTTGTGGCAGCAGATGGGAGCAGCCCGCCCAGTTCTGCTGGGAGGGGGAGGTTGGTGGGCAACCGGGCGGGGGGGGGCAGGGGGTCCGTGGAGCAGCAGGAGATGCATCCCTGTGTCTCCTCCCGCTACTGCGTAAATGGTGAGCCCTGGTCCAAAACTGGGGGGGGGGGGTAAGTTGGCCTGGTTGAAATTGGGGTGGGGGCTCCCTGCATAGGGTGTCAAGCTCTGTCAACAAGACCTCTGGGTTTGATTCCTCTCCAAGAGGGGGGACCAGGAACATATAGACGTAAGAGGAGCTTGTACGAGCCCTGAAAACACGAAGGCAACGGCTTCTCTCCATCGTTTTTCCCTTAAGAGCAACTGGAACTTTGAGATAGACTGCCTCTCTCACTGCAGGTTCCATTCCTAACCATCGCGGCCAGCCGGAGCCTAGCAGTCTTGCCGAATCAGGCCCCAGGCCTCTCTCAGTCCGGCATCTGGCTTCCTCACAGTGGCCTACCAGGGGTGCCTGGGTAGTCCACCAGCAGGAGATACCAGTTGCAAACCACCACCACCACCACCCCAGCAGCTGGGATTCAGAGGCAGCCTGTCACTGACTATAAAACACAGCCACCCTGACCAGTAGCCAGCAACAGGCCTGTCCTCGGTTCTTCTCTTCTGCGCCTGCAGTGCTAGTTTTCCGCATGCATTCCCAAGCCCCAGTTCAGAGTCCAGGCTGCGTAGCCTTTAAGACCCTCAGTAGTGTGGGCTCAGGGAGGACCACCTGCTTCTATCTGGGGTCTTCTCCCCCAAGCGGGGTCTTTTCAGTGGTAGCCCTTTGCCCGCGGAAGCTCCTCCCCTTCCTACCAGGGCCTTGTTTGCCAGCAGACCACAGTCTCTGTATTACAACGTTTATTCTCCCTAGCGTGCAATTTCCGCTTTTAAAGCTGTTTGCGGAGTCTGTTCAAATTTGCGTAAACTTTGATATGATTTAAGGCCTGTTTGTTTGGAGAAACATTGTCTGCTGCTGCAGGTGGCCTGGACCTGGGGGGTGGAGGGGTGGAAAGATTTTAACGATCAAATAAACGTTGTTGTTGTTGTTGTTGTTGTTGTTGTTTTGCCCTGCGTTGAAAAACACCCAGTTCCCTTCCTCTTCCACGTCCTGATGTGGTATTGCTGCTGTTTTCCTTTGTGTTGACCCTCAGGGATGTTCTGGAATACTCAGCTTTCACTAAGAGCGCAATCCTAACCTGGAGTCAGGCCGGCACAGTTAGTCCAGCAAAGTTTGGCTGGCACCAGGGCCACCATCAAGCGCGTTTGGACCACTCTGGGAGTCAGGGAGGAGGGCGCATGTCTGTGTTCCGGCCTCTCTAACTCTGAGAGGGGTCCAAGTATACTTTACGGTGCCCCTTGTGCCGGCCTAACTGCGCTGGCCTAACTCCAGGTTAGGATTGCGCTCTAAGAAGCAGAAGTCCGGCTGCAACGGTACCCGTATTTTCCTGGGAGTAAGCCCCACTGAAGACAGTGGGGCTTACTTCTGAGTCAACCTGCTTTGCGATGGATTGCGATGTAAATTCCTAGTCCTCTTATGATGGGAGAAAGAAAAGCAGGCATGCAGGGTTCTATTCAGTAAGAAATATTATTTTATGAATATTTACGGGAGTGCTGTTTGAGCAGGAAAAATTCACAAAGGCGGTTGCATAGCTAAAGCCATGAGAGATGGTCTGAAATCTCTACACACACACACACACACACACACACACACACACACACACACACACACACACACACACACACACACACACACGTCATTAGCAAATAAGCACTCTGGGGTTGAATCGAGACGGTGGCTCCACCCTACTTTAATATAGGAAAATTGTCGCTGGAAAGGTGCCTCTTTGCTCACTGAGCAGGAGTATCACTGCTTTATAGAGCTCCCTGCCCCGAGGAGCACGCAGTTTCACTTTAGGTTGGAGGAAGGCAAGACCAGGGGTGAGCGAATGGCAGCAAAACCCATTTCGGTGTCATTCCAGTGGGCTCCAGACTTCACGGAATCGCTGTTAAATTTATTTTGGTAATTCATTAAGACAACAACAACAGAGGCCTGTTGCCATTTTTGGACAACGGCAAAGACTCATATAGCAGTCTGCACCACAGCGAGGATGGAGAAGATCATTCCTTCTCCCCGAGGGGCTTCCGGGCTAAAAAGAAACAGGGAAACAGCCATGGGGGGGGGGGAGACGCTTTGCTTGGGTGAATAGGGGCAGCCTTTCTCCTCCTCAATTTTTGAGAAGGCTGTGACCAGCACAATTTGGCCGGCACCAGGACCACCCTAAAGCGCGTTTGGACCCCTCTCGGAGTCAGGGGGATGGTGCCCGTCTGTACGTTGGCCTCTCTGACTCCGAGAGGGGTCCAGCCATATTTCCCCGTGTCCCTTGTGCCGTCTGGCAGGCAGGCCCTGGCCACGGTTGGCAGGCCAGGCTGGGAGAGGTGGTGTTGCCCCCTCTGTGGGGTTGTGGGGCAGGGGACTTGCGCTCCAGACGCCGACCGTGGAGCCGGGCCGATCCGGGTGGCTCCAACAGCCCCAGGAAGAGCCTGACAGGAGCGAGTCATTTCCTGACGTGGCTGGGGGAATTATTAAAAGCATTTTTCTTAATTAAAACACGCTCGCCCGGTGCACCAAAGTGCCTTAAGTCAGATGACTGGCATGTAAGGAGACGCTGTTCCAGCCCGTAGGGGAAAGTGTGGGGCTGGGACTCGAAGGGGGCAGGGAGGCCTCTTCTGTTTCCTGGATCCACTTTGCTTTTATTTCAGCCTTGTGGATCCAGGCTGGGTCTCTGGTGTCACTTTGGAAGGCAAGACATGCAAAATTATGCATGGAAGGAACCGAGTCGATAGAGGGATGTTCTTTTGCCTCTCGCAAAACCAGGGGGCATCCGCTAAAACTGAGGGTGGGGAGAGTTAAAACAGATAAAAGGAAGTACTTTTTTACCCAGTGGGTAGTTAATCTGTGGAACTCCTTGCCACAGGAGGTGGTGATGGCATCTGGTCTGGATGCCTTTAAGAGGGGATTGGATGGATTTCTGGAAGAAAAGTCCATCATGGGCTACAGGCCATGATGGATTGTGCAACCTCCTTATATTAGTAGTAGGCTACTTCAGAGTACCGGGTGCAAGGGAGTGGCAACAGGACGCAGGCATCTTGTTGTCTCGTGCCTCCCTGGGGCACCTGGTGGGCCGCTGTGAGATTCAGGAAGCTGGACTAGATGGGCCTTTGGCCTGATCCAGCAGGGCTCTTCTTATGTTCACATCTGTCTGCCCCAACCAAAACTTCAAGGGATGGAAACGGAAGGGAGGATTCAAATGCCTCCTTTAAATAGCCTTTGTAGAATGTTATACCTGCTCCAAGTCACGAAGCCCACCTGGCAAGACCAGCCCCTTAGCGGGAGCAGTGCTGCCCACTGCCCCTTGGGGGTGCCCCCTTTCATGATTTTTACGCTCCCAGGGCACACCTAACAAACTGGCACCCTGCGCCGGGTTCCAGATGCGGGTTCCAGATGCAGGTCTCTCCTCCATTTCCAGCTCAGTGCCAGGAGAAGCCGGGAGACTCCCTGATAACACAAACGTGCCGTGGTTTGAGGCTTGAAGTCGCGCCACAGTTCATGGGGTTTGCTCCTAGGCAGGAGCAGAGAGGCTGCCATCCTGCGCATACTTTCTGGAGAGTGGGTCCCGCTGAACTCAAGATATGCCTGGGTTGTGCAGTGTCTTTTAACCAGGCCGTGGGTTATAGAAAGTTTGTTTTTAGCAAGTCATAGTGCCTGATTAAAGAAACGTGAGTTCTTGGATTGCACGAATTTTGGTCTTTTGATGGACTGATTGATTGGCGAGCTTTATATATGATATGCGAATACTGTATCTGGAGCAAGAGACATGTGCCTTGGTTAGGAGATAATGATCATGTGATTTAAGAACATAAGAAGAGCCCTGCTGGATCAGGCCAAAGGCCCACCCAGTCCAGCTTCCTGTATCTCGTAGTAGCCCACCAGGTGACTCAGAGAGCACATGAGACCACAAGATGCCTGCTTCCTGTTGTCATGCCCTTGCACCTGGCATTCAGAGGTAGCTGACTTCTAAAACGAGATTGTACCACCCATCATGGCCTGTAGCCTGTGATGGACCTTTCCTCCTAAAGTCTGCCCTTTTAAAGGCACCTCACCCATCACCACCTCCTGTGGCAAGGAGTTCCACAGATCTATTATTATCCCCTGGGTAAAAAAAGTATTTCCTTTTATCTGTTCTATTGTTGCCCTGGCTTGCAACTATGAAGGAGCATTCTCTTCGATCTGCTCCCCAAATTAAAAAAAAAGGGGTGTGTGTGGAAAGGGGAGCGGTGGAGAGCAGTGGCCTAGAGTGTCAGCCACTCTAGGCTACCGCTCTCCTCTCCTCCACACTACTGCTCTGTCCTCTTCTTCCTTTTTGGGCAGCTGCTTCAGTTGAGGTCACATTTGAACCAGATTCCACTGCGCTTCAGGATTTGGGCAGCTACATGTGATTTTTTTTCCCCTAGCTTGGGAACCCAATCCAGTGCATGCCTACTCAAGAGTAAGGCCCACTACAGCCAAAGGGGCTTGCTCCCAATTAAATGTGGGTCGGATTGCAGATTGCATCGCTTTTTAAGCAGGTGCTGTGGGGGCCTGGAGTTCTGTGGTCTCCGGGGTAGGGAAGCCGAGGGAATTCTGCCCCCCCCCCACATCACAGGCTGCCCCCAGAATTGCTACAGCTCTTTTTCTCTTCCTTTAGAGCTGAGTTCCTCCCTTTTCCCTCTCCCCGACTTCTCCTCTGTCTCTCCCTTTCTTTTCTTTTCTTGTTTTGTTCTGCAGCTCGAAAGTTCGGCACGGACGGATAATTCCCCCCCTGGCAGAGGTGCCAAGCCTCCATTAAGTTAATATCTATGGAGGCTTTTGAAGTAAATAATAACATTTTTTTCCCCTCCCTTTGCCCTTTTCATCTCTCGAAAGCGGGGCCGGATGGCAGGCCGTAATTACCCTGGCCGCAGCTCGCTCGGGGCTTTTGTACCGGCGCTGTTATTAAAAGGGCCACTGCGTGGAGGAGTGCAGAAAGCTTGTGCTGTGTGTTTTCCTTTAATCCAGGAACGCAGGTGCTCCTTGATCTCCCTCTGGGGTTACCGCGCTCAGCGCTTGATGATACGGCAGCCCAGGGGAGACCCCTCCGGCTGTCGAGCCGACGCCATGGCATGACAGTTTCTGTGCTGAGAGTATCTGTTTCGGCTTTATTCTCTCTCTGTTTCCCCCCCACAACATTTAAAACTTCAAGTTTCCAGGCCTCATGAGTCCACCACGGACACGGTGCAAAGATGCAATTGGTCGTCTTTATATGCGCACTCGCAATCTGCGAATACGGTAACTTGCGAGGGGCGGAATTACTACTTCCCTCGTTATCCGCGCCTGTGCCCTTGTTATCCGCGATGCAGAGACCTTCGAAGGCTGCAGGGACCTTCCGAACGGCACTTGCGACCAGCTTTGACCCCTTTAAAACGACCGGTAGAAGCATCCTTAAGGGGTCCGTGCTGGTTGCAGGTGCCGTTTGGAAGGTCCCTGCAGCCTCCGGAAGGGCTCTGCAGCATCCAGAGATCTTTGGGCAGTTCCTGCTGCACTCGGCTGGCTTCCTGAGGGTCTCTGCTGGATGCTTCTGATGGCAGGTAAGGGACCCCTTGCACCTAGCCCCATGGATCCCATAGGCTCAATGGTTCGTTATCTGCAAATTTGCTATCTGTGAAGACTTCCAGGAACCGAGCCCTAGTGGATAATGAGGACAGACTGTAGATTTTTTTTTTAAATGGTGAATCAAAATCGTTTAAGAAAGGAGCCCAGCCCTGTTCAGTATTACAGTTAGACTGAAAAAAGTGCCTGTGGGGGCTTGAAGGAGTTGGTGTATCCGCCCACCCTGTTCCTTTGGCCTCTGGTTCAAAAGGTGCGGCAGGTTTTGGCCTCCTTTCAGATCCCTACCACACCTATTTGACAAAATCCTTAGAGCCATTTTGGGGTGTGGCTAAAGAGAGACCCTCTCCGTTTGATCCGGAGCAGGCCTGCTGTCGGTCCTCACACCAGAGTCACCAGCCGGGAAGAATGCCTCTTCTCTTTCTCCCCAGCTCTTTTGTGGGGTGGGGTGGGGTGGTGACCTTCTAGAACCCGAGCGAATCTGCAGAGGAGGCCCTGCAGTCGAGTCACCCAATTGACTTGCGTCAACGTTCCCTGCTTGCAAGGAAGTGAGCTATCCAGAACAGCGGCTTGCCATCACCGTGGGCCTTCCATCCCCTCCCGTCAACCAGATCGAGGAAAATTGGATTCCTCTTAGCCAAGAGTAACAGATTTCTAGCGGGGAAAGGTGGCTTTATTTTGCCCTCGCGGCAAAGCTTGTGCGCGAAAGTCTGGATTACTTTCCCCCCTCCCGTGTACGTGATAAATTGTTTTAATGATTAACTCTGTGCTTGATATTTTGGCGACTCCCGCTTATCTCATCAAGGCGCTTGCCGCGGCCTGCAGTTCTGCTAAGTGCTTCGTCGCAGATTTTCCTCTGGCACGCTGGCGTGTTAGTTTTCTTGCAGTTTTGTTCGGGCCAAATGGATGGCCGACTTGTGGCTCAAAACCAGTGTGCTCAAACTGTGGGTCGGGGCCCACTTGGTGGGTCGCGACCTAATGCCAGGTGGGTCGCGCAAAGCTGGGAGCAGCCATCTTGGAAGCTGCAGACCTGACCCTTGCTAGATTCCTTTTGTGAGTGGTAACAGTTTGAATTTTCAAGTGAGGGTTTTAAAAAAATCTTGTGTTTAGTTCTGTGCTTTTACATAATGTTTTGTCCTCGTCTTGCTCTCTTGTCAGGGATGTTTCCTGGTTGTGCCATTGCTGCAGTCCAAGAATGGCAGTTTGCATTCCAGGGGTCTCATTTGACTCCGTCACAATGAGGACACTTTCTGCTTGATGATGTCACTTCCAGGCTAATGACATCATTTCCTGTCATGCGTGCGTTCTAAAAAGTGGTTCCCCATCTAAAAAGCTTGAGGGCCACTGGCTTGAAACTGTCCCCAGTCTCTGCCCCGATGGCCTTCCTTTGTCACAGTTTGTATCCGTGCCATGCTAAACTCTATCAAGTTTAACTCTATCGGCCCATCTGTGAGGCCGAGAGAGAGGGGCGCCTCAGGCAGCAGATTGATTGTGGGGGTAGCCACCTCCACTACTGCTGCATCTCCTGAGGAGGAAGGGCACGGAGCAGAAGAGAAAGCGTGGAGGAGAAGAGCTGTGAGCTAGAGCGGCCCTCCTCTTATCCACTTCTGCTCTGTCCCCTTCCTCCTTTTCAAATCCAGAGACATTCTAGCCTACCAACCTCCTCTCCTTCACACTTTTGTCTTCTGCCCCATTCTATTCCTTTTCAAGCCCAGGAGCTCGGAGAAGAGTGGAGAACAGTGGGCTAGAATGTCTTTCCGCTCCTTCACACTTTCTCTGCTTCTCTCTTACTTTTCCAATTCAGGAACTGGGAGGAGGAGTAGAATTTGAACTCATAGATGGGCCAACCCCCCAGGGAAGCAGGGAAGCAAGCTTGCGTTCAAGTATTCGGAAGGAACTCTCCCTCCCCATTCATTCCTCTCTATCAATTGAATCCATCTTTACATAGCCATTTGTATAAATCTCGATTTAATTTTGTTGGTTGACATAATTTTGAAAAAGCTGTAAAGAAAATGGAAAATAAAAGCAACGAGTGCATCATGAAATCTTACGCCGGTCCTTTTTATATTTATCTAGAGATTTATCTCTATTCATCTCTATTTATCTCTATTCATAAATTGTTTTTTTTTTTTTTGGTCACACCATCCAGTCGATCTGTCATTAACACATCCTGGGCAGGTTATTGTCGGCGAAGCTCTCGCTATTTTGACCATTCTAAATGTTCGTGCTGGGAGGCGGAGAGTTTTGATTTTCTGAAACGTTTCGGGAGCTCTGCTCTTTGACCTCTGAAGCCCTGCCCAAATGGGCTTCAGAACCTTTGCTAGGCTCCACCCCCTTTCGCTGCCACCATGAGGACTAGTAACCTGGATCTTGAAGGAGAAGCGGAATCTTGTGGTGGAGAATGCGGGTCTGCAACCCCTTTATCAAGCTTGCAACTGCCGTCAATTGCATTCATGTCTACTATACAACTCTTGCATTCCCACCTTTCTTGCAACAATATTAAGGAAATTCCAGTTATAACCATAAAAGAACCCTTCCTCATACACTCACACCATTAACTCCCATTCGTATCCCAGCAACTCCCAGCACAGGAAGTAGACAGGCCCTATCTCCTAATGAAGGGAAGCTCAAACTGCAGCCCATCATGCCTTTATTTCCCCATCCTCCTCTTTCCAGCAAAACTACCGTATTTTCCTATCAGATGTTGCTATCAATATAATTAACCTCCCAAGACGCAGGTTTGAAATCCTCTCCTGTTCTCCACCTATTTTTCTATTAACTCCGAGCTTTTTTCCAACACTTGTGGTGCAGTGGGGGGGGAGGGGGGAGGGAATAAAAGCACCCCCCTTTTTTTTAAAGCATATGTATATATAATTTATTTTTAAAAAATCATTTACGTACCTGCTTGCAATTACAGCTGAGATAAGGCGGGATGCATTATGCATGCGGCCCCTTGAAACGGGAAAATAATTAACTTTTAGCTCGTTTTGTTAGGGGGGGAAGGCGTGCAAAGCAGGACGGCTGCCGTGTCTATAAAAAGACACCTTCAGATAAGGATCAGACAGACGCTTAGCCTCTCCTGCTTCTATCTGGCTCAAGGCTCGCGTCCCGATAGCATCTCTCCCCAGTGATTTTCTTGCAAGCCAAGCAGCCTGGAGCATGGCCTCCATCTTTTACGGAGCACCCGGGGGCCCTCGTGACGCGGGACCAGGGCGGGCACCTGTTCAACAGCTTTGGCGAGGCTGCTTTGGCAGTGAGGAGCAGTGGCTTAAGACATGGGCTGCGAATCTGGAAGTTAAAATTCTGCCTCTGCCACAAAACAAGTGGGTGGCTTTAGGCAAACTGAACTCACTCAAGAGCGCAGTCCTAACCTGGAGTTCGGCCGGCACAGTTAGGTCGGCACAGTTTGGCCGGCACAAGGGACACTGTCAAGTATGTTTGGACCACTCTCTTGTATCTGGCATTCTGAGGTAAATTTCTGAGGTAAAATTCTGAGGTAAACATGTGGTAAATAAAGCAAAGTCTGGCCAGCACAAGGGACACTGTAAAGTATGTTTGGACCACTCTCGGAGTCGGAGAGGCCAGCACACAGACATGCGCCATCCTCCCTGACTCCAAGACTGGTCCAAACGCCACTCCCTTGTATTTGGCATTCTGAGGTAAAATTCTGAGGAAAATATGAGGTGAATAAAGCAAAGTCTGGCCAGCACAAGGGACACTGTAAAGTATGTTTGGACCACTCTCTTGAGTCAGAAAGGCCAGCACACAGACATACGCCATCCTCCCTGACTTCAAGAGTGGTCCAAACGCGCTTGGTGGTGTCTCTTGTGCCGGCCAAAGTTTGCCGGCCTTACAGTGCCAGCCGAACTCCAGGTTAGGATTGCACTCCCAGCTGTTACTTCCAACACTGAATAGGGGATAATCCGAGCCCTGGTCTACCTAACAGGGTTGTTGTGAGGACCGTGGCAATAATTTTCCGGAGGTTCTCTGAATGCTCCGAAATTGCTGGGGGGTGTCCTAGCCTAGATGTGGGTTGTCACTACAGCACCGCTGCAGCGTTTAGGATTTGTTTTAGCGGCCGGAGAGAAGAAAGAGGAGGGAAAAGACAGGGAACGACAAGAGGGAGGAGAAGAAAGTGCGGTACCTTAAAAACACACACACACACACTGAGATGCCACGAGGCACCTTGTGTGTGTTGCCATAGACGCACACAGTTGTCGGAGGAGACTGGGCAGCGTAGCCCTTCCGAACGTAACTCCGGACCAACGTTCCAGCACCGGGGTAAGGACAGCGCAGCTCTGGGGTCGGGGAACAGCTGTTCCTTCTGTGACTGCTTCCCACCCACCCCCCAACTGCAAGATGCAGCACATGCCCCATTGGCACTGCTGTGCCAGTGCTCGATCGTTGGTTAGGACGGCACCCTCGGGTCTCCTCTGCTGCCGCCTCCGACCTCGAGTCATCTTTGTCTTCAGCCAGCCTGGTTCTTACAATTCCACGTCCTCCTCAACCCATCGCCCACAGGCACGTGCCCAAACCCCGGGCGTCGCTCAAGCCTCCTCGTGGCAGCCAAACCGCCGACGCTCCCCTATCTTTAAAAGGGCGCCCCCGGTATCCACAGTTTCAGGGGTCCATGGTGGGGTCCCGAATGGCACCCCAGCGGATACCGGGGCATGCCTGTGTATTCGTCGGATCGGGACCACTCCGGTGGCCTTGTGGTCCCCCTTCGCCTGGTCTTTCATAAGAGCCCAGGCCCAGCTGCCTACTCCTGAGTAAACATGCACCCGCTGTCGCGTTTCCATAGGGCCCAGTGCGTTTTCCTCGTCGGCCACCCGCTTGGCGGTTTCACGCCCCGCCCAGAAAATCAGGCTGCTGCAACCCCTTGGTGGGTCTCGACCCACAGTTTGAGAACCGTCGCCGCAGAGTGGGCCGAGCCGCGGGGGCAGGGCCCTGGCGGAACGGGCAGGGCAGCCCAAGCAGGGGGTTTTGTGTGGCCGCGGCCGGGTTAGAACCGGGGATTTTGCAGCGCCTGTTCTTCACCGCCACCCCCCTCTTCGTGGAGAGCTCTTTTGGGGGGCGTTCGCACCTGTGCTCTGTTCCCATGTCAGAGCAAAGGGGGCTGAACGGGCGCTGGGGAGGAGAAAGTGGCGTTGTCATTGGGGAGGGGACCCACCAGCCACGGGGCCGGCCGACCTCCGCAGTGCTGTCTCGCCAGCTCTTTGCCACTCTGCGTCCGGCCAGCTTCCTCTGCTTTAGCAATCGATGGCGATTACCCCGCCCAAAGGGAGTTTTCCGTGGCTGTGGGGCTCGTGGCGAAGCGATTAAGGCCTCCAACAAGCTGGGCCGTCGGGGCTCCATCCAGAAGCGCCCTGCCCCCTGCCCCCTCCCCCCCCCCCGCTCCGAGGCTGTGCTGGGAACAGAGGCCCTGTCAATGCTCTGCCCTGAGTAATGCCCGGGGGCCGGCGTGCGGATAAATCAAAGCCTTATTAATCTCACGGTCTTGTTTTCGGGCGGCGTAATGAATCGGCTGCTGGCGGGCCCGCTCCGCCCCCGGCCCCTTCCCACCATTGATCCCCCCATTTTTATTAACTTTCCTGTGCAGAGCGGCCCACCGCACCCGCCAAGCACCTGACATTCTGAGAAAGGGCTTTGTGGCGGGCGAGAGAGCAAGGTGCCGTCTCAGCCTTCCCCCCCCCCCACACACACACACAAAAAGGACAATTGTCCTGCCTCTGTCACCGACGGGCCTAATTTAGCATCCTGCGCCAGCAGCAATGGAGGACAAGTCCAATCGGGCTGACCTCGCTAAGTGGAGCCTCCAGGGCAAGGAGAAGTCTACCCCTCATGCCAGACGAGGAACCCACCACTGCCCCGATCTCTAGGTGGAGACTGCAGGACGTGGGATGCTGCCCTCTAAGGGGCCTGGCGTACACAGAGCTGTCAATCAGTGCCGCGCCAAATCATCTTACCTGTCTGTCGGATCAGAAGTGGCCGGCGGAGGTCAGGCGGTCCTCGCACCTGGCTGGTTTTGGCGTTCCTTTTTTCCCCTAGTGTGGCGCTCCGATTCCTCCCCGTCCCATCGACCTTCTCGGAGGCCTCAGTGCCGCTCGCCGACCGGGAGGCGCCGTCTCACATGCCGCGCCGGGCCTCTCCGCTTCGAGCCTTCCCGTCTGCAAATAAAATCCAAGTGGGCCTTCTGGGCCACCATAGGCCACCAAGATGGCTGACGACGGTGGCGGCACTGCCTGGATTTCCTCTCCTCCGGTTCGGCGACTCCCTCTCAGACGCGGCGGTCCGCGCCGACGCCACTTTGCAATCCCATCTCAACGGCAAAGCGGTGTGTGTCCCCTTGCATTGCAAAAGCGCCTAGGGTGGCACCGTTCGCAGGCTCCCGCTTCGACCTGAGCCGCCGGTTTTATGTATGTTTTTCAAATGCGGCTTTGCCCACTCTCTCCTGCCCCCTCCGCACGGCCAGGACTGCCCAGGGCATGCATCCAGCGGGGGTGGCGCTTGGAAACGGCGCGGCACACCTCGGCGCGACCCAGGCCCCGGCTCCGAGCGGCTCACGGAGGGGTCTGTCTTCATGCAGGCCCCACGACTGTTCCTCCGCGGCCTGGCCGGGCAGGGCTGTGTCCTTCGTGAGGCTGTTCAAGGCTGGCTGGGCCTGTTGTCTGGCCTGAAAAGGGGGTCTCTTTTTGAACAGGAACGGAAGAAGGCGGTGCGGGGGGAGGAGACGGGGATCGAAGGGGTCCCTCCACGAGCCGGCAGCGGGTACGGATCCTCCAGGTGGCGCCGGGGTTTGCGGAATCGGGACGAGGCAGCCGCCGCCACAACTTCTGCAACCTGCAAAAGTCGTTTGACAAGGCCGTTAGGTCACCGGGAGGGAGCCGAGGCAGGGGGACGACCCTCCCACACCGCCCAGCCGAGTCGTGCATCCTGGTGTGTGTGTGTGTGTGTCTGCAGCCCTGCCAAGCCTGACGGATCAAAGGCAGCGGGTGACAGGCCAGCACCCGGGTCGCTGAGTCACAAAAGGGCAGGCTGCCCACCCACCTCTCCCCGCTGGGGCTGCGCTGATACAGTCACTCAGGAAGTGGGGGGGGCAGCCTTCCAAACCAGAGGTGCTCAGTGCTAAGCGGTCACTGCTTTTCCGCACCGGCCCCCACCCAGAATTGCAACTTGGGTTCTGCATAAGAGCAGACAGATGGTAGGTGTTGCACTAATTCCCCCCGCCCACATGTGCCTCCCGCCCTGTTTTCCCTTCATGCCATGGGGCCGACTGACGTGGTCATGCTCCTCCGAGAGCCTCTCCAGCAGGTGCCTGAAAAGCCTCTGCTTGAAGGTCTCCCGTGGGGGACAGTCCACCGCCTCCCTCCAGTGGCAAGCTGTTCCACCGCCGAACCGATTTGCCGTGCTCCTGTGCCCGCCACCCCGCTCCCCGACCTGGAGGCTCTCCTGGAGGCCTTGGATCGTGGCAAAGCCTCTCCCTGTTTTAAAATAAGCCTACCCTGCCCTTTTCCTACAAATTTAGGGCAGCTGGCCACGCAATAAAAACTATTCAAAAAAAATGGTTAACAACATCAGCAGTAACCCCCCCCCCCACACATACACTGAAGCAAAGGTAGGCCTTCAGCTAGCATTGGTGGACTGGCATGGAGGAGCCGTTCACAGGGCAAGGAGTTCCACAGGACAAAGGGGCCACAACCAAGGATGTGCCAAGGACTCTAGAAGGGCTCCGGAGGCGAGAGTAGAAAGGGAGAGAACCAAAAAGAGAAAGGACGGTTGGGGACTGATCCGGAGAGGCGCATCGGGGGTGCCATCAAACCTCTACCCCCTCCCCAGAATTAATTGAAAGCCCCGGCTTCCGGCCGCTCATTTCCGTTGCACAAGAGCCGGCGCGGCAGACAGACACCCGGCCAGGGAATCCTCCCCTCTGCGCCTCCCGTTGCATAAGCAGCCTGGAAGCTTCAGACCAATTTGCGAGAACCCCGCGCGGCTGAGGACGGTGGTGTGTTTTTTGAAAAGCCCTGCAGATGCCGGCTTGCCTTTCATCAGGAGGCTTCTGGAACCATCCACCCAGCTGTAGTCCTTTTGCTCCTTTCTGTCCTTTTATCATTCCCCCCACACACACACACACTTTTCTTCCTTTTGGTCAGGATGTGTCTCTGTGGATCGTGGCCACCGGCCTAGTTAAGGCTGCTGGCTTCTCACAAGGAGCAAAGTGGGGATTGACGGGGGCTTCTGGTTTCAGAAATGCCGGTAATGCCATTCGGGGCAGGCTAAGGGAACGGGACCCGGCCGTGTCTCAGGTCTGTGGCAGAGCCTGTCCACACCTGGCCAGCCTCAGGCAAGCTGTAGGCAAGGAGTCACCTGATTCCCATCAGCCATGTTTTCATTGGAAGCTCTGTGGGACCCACCAGAAGACCCACAGTCTGAGAAACGCCAAGCTCAAGGAGGACCGGCCCAAGGGCCAGTCCAGAGCTGGCACCGAGGAATTCAGAGAGAGGCAGGCAGCTTTGCAAGCTTCTCGGTTGCAAGGACTCTTTCAATGGCCTTCCGATGAGAGCCCGGACCAGGTGCCCGCTGACTGCTGGTGGGCAGGTTCTAGAAAAGGATGCCGGGCTGTGTGGAGGAGAATCTAGGGAGGAAGTCCGACTTTTCAAAAAATGAAAAAGTCTCTGATCTGGGTTCCTTGTTTCACCAGAAGCACGAAGACAATTTCTTCCGAGTTCTCAGCCTTCTTAAAGACATCTGGCTTTTACAGGCTTGGGTGTGCGTGTGTTTTTTTTAAGGCAGTTGCTGCCGCTCGTACGGTTTATAGTAACAACGTTTTAGTGCCATTTTAAGATGTTCTTAATTGTTCCGGGTTTTAGTATATGACCGGCGTTGTAATTGTGATTTTTATGGTCTTTTTGTGGGGGGGGGGGGCGTGGCGTTTGTTTCCTGTAAGCCACCGTGGGTCCCTTTTTAGGAAGAAAGGCGGGGTAAAAATACTCTAAAGGAATAAAACCCTGGTAGAGTCACGGAGTTGGAGGGGTCTAAAAGGCCATCTGGTCCAACCCTCCCCCCCCCCTGCGTGAGTCAAGAAAACCCTCCTTAGGTTTAGCCTCTCCACCAAGTTCCTGCCGCACCTCTGCTTGAAGCAGGGTTCTCTGCTTGAGAACGCTTGGGGTTCAGCTCCATTGCCGAAGCAAAATTTCTCCTGGGGGTCCACACAGTGGCGTTCCTGGGGAGTGGCACTCAGGGGCCACTAAGAGCTGGGGAGGCAATGCGGGGGCCCACTGGACCTGGAGGGCCCCCCCCAGAGCGTAGTAGCAAACAGGGTGCAACCGAGGAGGGAGGGGGCCCTGCTTGGCACCCTGGGGAATTTCCCCCCTGGCCCCCCCTAGGTACGCCACTGGGTCCAGGGAAAACTCCCCTCCTGCAGCTCGAGTCCTGCCCTCCGAGGCAGCAGGAAGTATGTCTTCGCCCTCTTCCCTGCAAGGAGGCAGGTCTGCTTTGCACGTACAAGGTTTTGGTATTTTTTTTTAAGCAGAGGAAGTGAAAAGCCACCCGTCCTGCCGGCAAGAGGAACTGCAGCAAGGCTGGTCTTGCGAGGAGCTCCGCAACTTGTGCCAAGTTCAGGGCGGTGCCGGGAAGGAGAGGCGCGTCCTGACGACCCGCGGTCGCACGCCCGAGTGTTGCACGTCCTTGCACCGGTGTCACGGTTCCGGAGTGGGGCTCACCCCCAGGGTTGTGGCTACGCGCCGGCCCAGGTGGCGGAGGCCTGCCGAGGAAGGCTGCCAAGCCCTCGCCCGACTCCCTTCCTGCCCCCTCTTTGCCGGATGCCCTCCTGGCAAGCCGTGCCCAGACCTGCTTGCCCCGCAGCCGTCTTCCGAGGGCCCGGAGCAGGCGACGTCATCTTCAAGGCGTGCGGCACGAAACTTCTAGATTTTCTGTTATGCTTTTGCACGATCCTTGAAAACTCCCCAAACCACCAGCAGCAGCAGCTGGGCTTGCCGGAGCTGGCATGGGCGGCAGCGAGCGAAATATCTCCTTTTCTGGCTGCAATCTTTTTTTTTTTTTTTTTTTTGCGGAGTGGGCGGGATTCAAGGCAGGTCTGCACAGGGCCAGCTCCTTCATGAGGCTGGCAGAGGCAGCCGCCTTGTGTGGTGATTGGGGGGGGGCAACCCCCTCTGTCCTCCCGCCCCCTCCCCAGTTCTCCCTGCATTGAAAAAGGAAGCGGGGATGGAACGGAAGAGGAACTGAAGCCAGAGCACCAGAGAGACTGCAGCTTCCCCTTCCTCTCCTCCACACTTCCTGTTGCCCCCAGGCTGTGGGAGAACCAAAGGGGCGGAGTGTTGAACCTACCACCTCTGCTTCCGGGAGGTTCTGGGCTGGCCCAGGGACCCCGAGCCTGCAGGTTCTTGCCCAGAAGTGACCTCTGAAGAAACTTCACAATCAGGGAATAAGAGGGCAGGTCCTCTTATGGATCCAGAATTGGTTGAGGGCCAGGAAACAGAGAGTGGGGGTAAACGGGCAATTTTCAGAATGGAGAGAGGTGAAAAGTGGAGTGCCCCAGGGATCTGTCTTGGGGCCCGTGCTTTTCAACTTATTCATAAATGACTTAGAGACAGGGATAAGCAGCGAGGTGGCCAAGTTTGCAGATGACACAAAACTTTTCCGGGTGGTGAAAACCAGAGAGGATTGTGAAGAGCTCCAGAAGGATCTCTCCAAGTTGGGGGAATGGGCAGCCAAATGGCAGATGCGTTTCAACGTAAACAAATGTAAAGTGATGCACATTGGGGCCAAAAACCAAAACTTCACCTATAGGCTAATGGGTTCTGAGCTGTCTGTGACAGCTCAGGAGAGAGATCTTGGGGTGCTGGTGGACAATTCCATGAAGGTATCGACCCAGTGTGCGGCAGCAATTAAGAAAGCCAATTCCATGCTCGGGGTAATTAAAAAAGGGGTTGAGAATAAAACAGCCAATATTATCAGTTGGAGTTGGAAAAGGTGCAGAAGAGAGCGACAAAAATGATTACGGGGCTGGGGCACCTCCCTTATGAAGAAAGACTGCAGCGTTTGGGGCTCTTCAGTCTAGAAAAAAGGCGCCTGAGGGGGGACATGATTGAGACATACAAAATTATGCATGGAAGGGATAGAGTTGATAGAGGGATGTTCTTTTCCCTCTCTCACAACACCAGAACCAGGGGGCATCCGCTAAAACTGAGGGTTGGGAGAGTTAAAACAGATAAAAGGAAGTACTTTTTTACCCAGCGGGTAGTTAATCTGTGGAACTCCTTGCCACAGGAGGTGGTGATGGCATCTGGTCTTGATGTCTTTAAGAGAGGATTAGACCGATTTCTGGAGGAAAGATCCATTGTGGGCTATAGGCAATGATGGATTGTGCAACCTCCTTAAAAAGGTGGTGGGCTACAGGTACCGGGTGTAAGGGAGTGGCAACAGGATGCAAGCATCTTGTTGTCTCCTGCCTCCCTGGGGCACCTGGGGTGGGCCGCTGTGAGATTCAGGAAGCTGGACTAGATGGGCCCTTGGCCTGATCCAGCATGGCTCTTCTTATGTTCTTATGTTCTCTGTCAGCGGCTGTTTTTTAAATAGTAGGCCTAAGCCTTGAAACAAAATGGCCGCCATGGCGCAACTGAGAGCGCAATCCTAACCTGGAGTGAGGCCGGCACAGTTAGGCCTGCCAAGTTTGGCCGGCACCAGGGCCGCCGTAAAGCACATTTGGACCCCTCTCGGAGTCAGGGGGGATGGCGCACGTGTGCGCGCTGGCCTCTCTGACTCCGGGAGCGGTCCAAACGGGCTTGACGGCGGCCCTGGTGCAGGCCACACTTTGCTGGCCTAACTGCGCCGGCCTCACTCCAGGTTAGGATTGCGCTTTAAAACGGCCCCCACATTCCAGCACTGGAGGGCGAAACCTTTTCCGAAAGAACTTGTCAAACCGGGCTCTGTTTGTGTGCCCACCCCAGCTGCTTAAGGGGGACCCTCACGCCCAGAGTCTTCCCCCCTCCCCAAATGGAGCGTAAGAAAAAGAAAACCGTGCCTGAAATCCGACAGCGCTGCTGCCAGCCAGTGTCTGTAAAACTGCCTTCGATTGAGCAAGAGCCAGACTCGGGAGACAACCGCCCAAGGCGCCCGTCCCTCTAAAACACGGCCAGATTGAGCCACACAAGGGGCGCTCGGCTCACCAAGAGGTGTCACCCTCCCCCCATTGTTGCCAAAAGTAGGCAAAGTATGGTTTCTGTGGTGGGGATTGCATTTAAAAAGGCAAACAACCAAACGAGAGAGTATTAGGTTCATGTTTATTTACACCTGCGCAGGCGGACCAATCTCAGAGAGAAAGGCAAAAAAAATATACATTACAAGCACTTTTATACTCCCCCCTCCTATTCCTTCCCCCAAGTTTCTGCTTGGTTAGAAATTACATCATAGGGGCTGGAGCATGAGATGCTCTAAGCTAACTGGGCCATGAGAATGCCGTGACAATTTTGATAAGGGAGGAGGTTCTGCTAGCTGGAACCAGCACCTTATCTATTGTACAGGGCCAACAGCCCTGAATTGTGAACTTTAGCAACATTGAATTGAGAACATTACAAATGAGGCCTATGTGAGAACAATGACAGCAAAGATGGAAAACAGTTACATATTTCCACAGCCATAGACAAGTTACTATGCAATATGGCTGTGCTTTGGTAAGCAGGCAACCTGGTAAGTTGGCAACACCATCACGTTACCTTCAGAAAGCGTCTTATTCTAACGGAAAGGACCAAGAAAGTAGGAATATTAAAGCCTGAAATTTGCATATGTTCCTATCCCAGGGACTTTTATTTTTCCAAGAGATTATGTAAAACTGGGAGCAGCTCTCGTACTTGGAGCCCCCCCCCAGAACACGAGGCCCTAGGCTGCGTCTTGCTTCGCCTGTGTATAAATCCAGCCCTGTCTCTGTAGGCCCCAGTGGCAGCAGCAAACACCCCCCCTCCCTTATATTAATGACTCCGCTAATGGTTTATTTCCCAGTTGCAGGGCCGTCTTGCAAATAAGAGGCCGTTTGTGTGGGGAGGGGTGGCCGGCGAACAAACAGGGAGTGCAGTTCCTTCCCACGGCGGCGGTGGAGGGGGTGGGGGGAAGATATGGAAAGATGGAGGGGGGAATTTAAACCGTGTGCGTATGAATCAGCCTGGATTGGCTTCTCCTCCGCCGAGCTCGGTTTAATTCCCCGACTTTGATGTGATGATTGGAGCGTTCTTCGCCTTTAATAGCACAGAAACAGAGAGGGGCTTTGATAACTCTCTCGGGCGGCCTGCGCTGCTAAATGTCGGAATGAACTTCCTCCAGCAGAGGAAGGCTGGCTTTAAAAAAAAACCAAATCATGGTGTGTGTGTGTGTGTGTGTGTGTGTGTGTGTGTTGCATAGCCTCATAATACAAAATTATGCATGGGAGGGATAGAGTCGATAGAGGGATGTTCTTTTCCCTCTCTCACAATACCAGAACCAAGGGGCATCCACTGAAATTGAGTGTTGGGAGAGTCAAAACAGATAACAGGAAATACTTTTTTACCCAGCGGGTAATTAAGCTATGGAACTCCTTGCCACAGGAGGTGGTGATGGCATATGGCCTAGGTGCCTTTCAAAGGGGACTGGACAGATTTCTGGAGGAAAAGTCCATCATGGGCTATAGGCCATGATGGGTGGTGCAACCTCCTTACATTACTAGTAGGCTACTTCAGAATGCCAGGTGCAAGGGAGTGGCAACAGGATGCAGGCATCTTGTTGTCTGCTGAGCTCCCTGAGGCACCTGGTGGGCCACTGTGAGATACAGGAAGCTGGACTAGATGGTCCTATGGCCTGATCCAGCAGGGCTCTTCTTATGGTCTTTTGTTCTTATGTGGAGCCAAAATGTGCTTGTGGCAGGAATGTTTGTCGGCGCACCGGGACTTGGAGATGCTGCAGCAAATGCTCCTGAAAACATTTCCACTGCCATGTTGTCTGGAGGTGTCGGGCAGGGAGAATGAGGGCGCAATCCTAGCCTGGAGTTAGGTCGGCACAGTTTGGCCAGCACAAGGGACACCGTAGAGTATGTTTGGGCCACTCTCAGAGGAAGAGAGGGCAGCACACAGACGTGCGCCATCCTCCCTGACTCCGAGAGGGGTCCAAACGCGCTTGACGGTGTCCCTTGTGCCGGCCAAACTTTGCTGGCCTAACTGTGCCGGCCTCACTCCAGGTTCGGATTGCGCTCTGAAACGCCTTCCTCTTGCTGGCAGGGCTGAGCTCGTTCGGGGGGCTGCCAGAGGCAGTGGGTTTCTCGGGGTGCCTGCCGCCCAACTTTGCTTGCCCGCCACTGTTCCTCAGATTTGGAAAGGAAAGGGAGGGGCAACAGAGGCGGAAGTGCGGCGGAGAGCAGAGGAGTGGTGGCCTAGAGCGTCTCTGCCTCTTTGGTCCATCCGTCCCCTCTCTTCCACGCTTCCTTTTCTGCACAGGAGGTTGGGGTGCCACAAGGTAATGGTGGCAGGTAGCCAGGTAAACACCAGGTGTTTGGCGTGCCCAGGTGCTGCACTTCAGCGGGGGCATGATACTGCGTACACTGCAACCTGGCTCCGGTCGATCTTGCGCCACCCTTGCTTGTGTGTTGTGTGGTGTGTGTGTGTGTGTGTGTGTGTGTGTGTGTGTGTGTGTGAGAGAGAGAGAGAGAGAGAGAGAGAGAGAGAGATGATTTCATCACAACAATTAGTGATATTTTTTTCCACTCTCCCTCCAAAGCGTTTCTGGCGCAGGGCCCCCGGCTCCCTCTGTGTCCCTCGCCACAACCCCCTGCAGTAGCTTAGCCCGAGAGCCAGGAACCAAGGCGGACCACAGATCTGAAGCCAGGCCCAATGCTCTCACCACTCTGCCACCCTCCCTTTCCCTTTGGTGTTCCTAGTCCAGTACGTTGCTCCGTCTGTGTGCCCTGCTTCTTTTGCCACAGCCATGTTTGGGGTCAAGTCGTGGCCAGGCCCCAGGGGCAGACTCTGGCCAGGACCCTTCTGGAGGCACGAACCCCTCCGCCTTGCTCAGGAATGTGCATTTCCCTCCTCTTGCAGCCTTTTCACACCTCTCCTCCTCCCCTCGGGCTCCCGCTCTGTCTCCTGGCCTGCCATCTTGTGTGTGTGTGTGTGAGAGAGAGAGAGAGAGAGAGAGAAAGAGGTGACCGCGCATCAGATTAGATGGTGCGCATGCGAGGGAGCAGGGCTGAGAGTGTGGCGGCTGCCGGAACACTTGTAACCAGGAGTTCCATTAATTATGGATAGGCGACAAGAGATTCCCCATTGTTTGTAAATTGCCTGCTGCTTCGCCCCCACTTCTTTGCAACAAGGCCGTGTGGGGAGGGCGAGGCGAAACGTGGGCCGCCCAGTCTCCCGCGAGGCCATGTCGGGAGGAGGGGGGAGCAGGGAGGCTGGAGGGATCTGGTGTTGTTTTGGCCGAAAGGTCATAGGGCTCTGGAGGGTTGGATCTATGAAGGGGAGGCAAGGGTCTAGTTCTCATTGAGGTGGTCAGGCTGGCTTGTGGCTGAACGGGCCTCCATGCAAAGCAGTTCCGCGCTTGCGGAAAACCAGCGCAACAAGAAGGTCGGCTCTGAACCACGCTCGGGGAGGTTGGCTAGCTTTCTGCGTGCGGGGACGCGTGTGTTTTCCGCCTGTGAAAATACGCAGAGAGGAGTCTTCGGTCTAGAGCAGTCGTATTCAAACTTTGAGTCGGGACCCACTCGACGGGTCACGACCTGTTGTCAGGTGGGTCGTGGAATGCCGGGAGCAGCCAGCTTGGAAGCCGCAGACCTGACTCTTCCCAGATTCCTTTTGCGCGTGTTGACGGTTTGCATTTTCAAGCGAGGGTTTTGTTTTTAATTTTTGCTTCTACTTTCAGTGCTTTGGCATCGTATTGTGTCCTCGCCTCGCTTTCTGTCGGGGACGCTTCATGGCTGGGCAATTGCCGCTCTGCTTTTCAAGGGGGTCGTTTTATTATTTTACGACGACGGCACTTCCTGCTAGATGATGTCACTCCCTGCCGTGATGTCACCTCTCGGTTAATGACATCACGCCTGGTGGGTTCTGATACGAGTGCCGTTCTAAAAAGGGGGTCCTGGTCTAAAACGTTTGGGAGCCAGGGGAGTGCCACCCAGAGGCCACAGCTCAGCCTTCTCAGCCCCAGCGAAGCCGAAGGCTCGAGTCAGACCATGGACAGCTCCAAGGGGCAGCTCCAGCGAGCTACAGATAAGAGCCCATCTGAATGCCTGTGGTGACCGCAAGCCCTCTTCCTCGGCCCAAGGGGAGCGGAAAAGGCACAGGGCTGAAAGCGGGGCAGGTCTTGGCCTGCAGCCTTGAACGTTTACAGCACCCTGGGAAGGGCGCCCAAAGGTCATCAGGCCACCTCGCCTGTTTCCCCACAATGGCCAGCTGGAGGCCCTTGGACAGACCCCTCCAAAGGCTGCCAGTGTCAGGGTTGAACATTGGCCCCCCCTCCAAACTCCACACTCCTGATCCAGTTTATGCCCCCCCCATCAAAGTTGCAGGCCCCCCCCTTCCCGGCGCCTGCTGTTCAGCAAAGCTCAGCACGGGCTGAAAACAGTGTGCAACGCGGCCCTGAGGGTGCGTCTGCGCTGCCAGTGCGAGGCCGGATTTTCGACCTGCTTCCACGGCCCCTGAGCAAGGAGCGCTGGGAAATGTAGTCCTCCGGCTTTCACAAAGGCTGTTCGGTCTCCTCAAAGGTTTCTGTGCTTGTGGCCTGCCACCTTAAAACAACAAAACCTGAGCTCTAGAAGGCTAAGCGCTCAACCTCTCCCTTTCTTAATCCTTTTTGCACCCTTAGCATTGCTAAGTTTGTTTGCATTTCTTTTCTCGATGCTGGGGGGGGGGGGGAGCAAATATTCCAACCAGAACATTGCATTTGAAACGTTTTGTGTACAGCCCCTTATGGATTTGAAACCCTGAATCTCTCTCTCTCTCTCTCTCTCTCTCTCTCTCACACACACACACACACACACACACACACACACACGCACGCACGCTCTCATGCGCGGGCCTGTGGCTGCGTTCAGCCATGCCCGTATGTACGAGCTGCCGGGGGGGGGGGGGAGAAAGCACCAAGAGTCAGGCCAGCCTGTGCTTAAATCTGAGACCTGCCAGGATTTCCGTCCTGGTGATTAAACTCTCTCTCTC
Organism: Lerista edwardsae; assembly: GCA_029204185.1. Classification (NCBI taxonomy): domain Eukaryota; kingdom Metazoa; phylum Chordata; class Lepidosauria; order Squamata; family Scincidae; genus Lerista; species Lerista edwardsae. The sequence continues at coordinate 1,735,864 of JAJKFI010000133.1, read as the reverse complement.
ACTCCCCCGGAGAGCCGGGAAGGCAATAAATCCACATTGTGTCTTTGCGGCGAACAGCTTGGGATAATTGCATTGGTGAAATAAAGCGAGTCGGTGCATATTTGGATGTCCTGACCCTCCTCCTCCCTCTGCTTCCACAATCGCCTCCAGGCCCAACATCTCTCCGTGTTGTTGCTTCCCAGCAAACAAGAATTCCCCCCCCTCCTTGCTTCTACCTTTTTGGAGGAAGAGGGCAAGGTGTGTGTGTGTGTGTGTGTGTGTGTGTGTGTGTGTATGTGTGTGTGTGTGTGTGTGTGTGTGTGTGTGTGTGTGTGTGTGTGTGTGTGTGTGTGTGTGTGTGTGTGTGTGTCCCAGCACTTAAAATCATTTGTCTGCATAGATTGAGAAGTCGTGGCATGCTCAGAGCTGAACTGAAGCCCTGCATTGGGCCTCTGCGGCATGGTAGGTTACATTTTGAAAAGCAAGGCTCTTGCTAACTCTGGTTAACATCCTCCTCCTCCTCCTCTATCCTTGCTTCACGGGGGGTCTCTGACGTCATTAACCTGGAAGTGATGTCATAGCCGGCAGTGACATCAACCAAACGGAAAGTGCCGTCATTGTGATGCACTCAAGTGACACAGTGCGAGGAGTGGTGCGCAGCAGCTGGAAGAGGAAACGTAGAGGAAAGGGGCGTAGCTCAAATACTGCCCACCCCTCTTATCTGGTTATGCCCCACCCACTCCCTGGAGGGGAAAGAAGTAGGGGAGCAAAAGAGGAAGTGATGAGGTGGGGGAAGAATGGACTGTGTTGGGGACACTCTAGGCCTCCACTCTACTCCCCTGCACATTTTCTCTTCTGCTCCACTTTTCCAGTCCAGGAGTGGGAGCTGCGGAGCGGAATGGGCAGGCAGAGATGCCTCCCCATCTTCTCCCTGAGGCAACTGCCCTCAGTTGGCCTCCTGGGTGAGCCAGTCCCCCCCCCGCCATTGTGCTGGGATATGTTGCACCTCCTTGACCTCGTCTTGGCGGCCTGCGAGAGCTCTGCCAGCCATTCTTAACTCTCCCAATGGCACTGTCTCGCGGAAAGGGGGGTCTCTTTTCTCGCTCCCTCCCTCTTTTTTTAATTTCAGGGCGCAATTACGGCGGTGCCCCCAGGGCCTCTGCTCAGGAAGGAAGTTGACCCGCTTGTTGGATGTGCCCGGACCACACACTCGCACATGGCTTTTCCCATCTTGAGCCTTGTGGAGTTCGGCCCAGAGCTGCCCGTCGCATAAAATGAGATCCAGATACTTAAGGTGTGAAATAAAACACGGGGTTTTTTATCACCCTGCGTGTCGCTGGGCGAGCTTCCAGCATCCGTGGCTGTTTGGGGGTGGGTGGGTTGTTGCTGCCTGCACAAGTGACGCACCGAAGCTTAACGGCCAAAATAATTTATTTTAAGACCTCCCTGGGCATTGTTCCGGCCGCCGCCATCCCGTTCCCCCATTAAACCTCGCAGAGGCGGGGGGGGGCGGCCACCACATGCCGATCTCCCCCTCCCTCCAGCGCCGGGCCGCATCGGTGGGCGTTTGAGACCAACAGAGAAGGGCAGCGATCTAGAAACAGCAGCGCAGCCCTCCCTCCCTCCCAGCTGCCCGGAAGCACCGTCTCCTCTCCGCAGAAGTAGGAAGGCCAGATGCGACCGCGGTCTGCTCCGGGCCCCCGCGAGAGCCTTGCCGGGCAATCTACCTCCACGAAGGTCACCCCAGGAAAGTTAGCGGGAAAAGGCCTTGGCGTAGCAGAAGACCAGGCAGCAGAAGATTTAGCCGAGAGGGTTAATGCCTCCGTTTGCCTGAAGATAACAACTAAAGATCTCAAGGTCGTGAGCTCGAGACTCCCGGAAGTCTGTGTGAGCGGCAGACCTTGCAAACTGCGGCTGATTAAAAGCTGAGTTTCAGCTGCCTCGTGGGAGGAGGAGTGTTCTGAACTCAGCTGCGTCTCTGGTGAGAGCAGGGAAGCCTCTTATCAGCCAGCAGACGACAGACCGGTGGCTAAAGAAAGAAGGCTAAATCCAGAAAGAAAGATCTGTTTGAGTGTGGTTCTTGAAAGATAGAACATTCTGTAAATTGTAAAAACCTATTCGGGTTTGTGAAAAGTCTGCCTATGTAAACCGCCTTGAGTTGTAATCATTAGAGAAATCTAGTGACCTTAAGAAAGGCGGTATATAAATACATGTATTATTATTATTATTATTATTATTATTATTATTATTATTATTATTA